>CM077291.1:50812339-51129839 GCA_039654925.1 Anguilla pacifica
GCGTAATCGAATAATAGCAGGACCAACAGTCGTTTGAAGTCAGTTGCATTGACCGCGTGCGGATGAGCCTTCCGATTTGGGCTCCGGTCGCCGTTTTTCTCTCCCGGGGGGGCTGCTCGCGTCCCCGAAGCCCCGCCCCTAGCCGCCGCGCCGCGGAGCGGGAACGCGCTAGCCGCGCGGCGCCGCGTCCCGCGCCGCGGGGCCCCGTTCCCCGCGAGAGCCCTCCGCGACCTTGACTCTGGTGCGCGCGCGCGACTCGTCGTCACGGCGATGGAAAGCGCACCGTCTCGGCGTAGCGCCCCCCCCCCCCCCCCCCCCCAAAACCGCCGTTTGTGCCGGGGAACGCGTCTCAGTTTCTTGTGTTCATTTTAGCGGGAAGGGGGCGTGGAATATGCAGCAGTGGTGTGCGACGTACCCATAATTCCCGGCGGTTTTTGCGCGCGTCTCTGTTAATGTCGACTCCCCTCGTGAAGCGAGGAGCGGCGTGCGATCGCGCGGGCCGTGGGCCGCGCCCGTTCGTTTACAGATCGGACGGTCACGTGACGCGCGGAGCGCTTGCTGAAGGCCCGTGTCCCGACGGCCGCGGCCAGTCGGGGAGCGTGAGGTCACGGGCGTGTAGGCGAGGCGCGGCCGATTCGGGCGTCCGGCGAGAGCTGAGCGTCGCTTCCGGGTGGCGAGGCGGGCTGGGGTGGGGTGGGGGGTCTTCCGTCGTTTCCGTTTCCCCGTAGAACCCGAGCGGAGGGAAATGAATTTGGCGCCCGGCCAAGCCCGCGGCGCGACCGAACGAGCGAGCGGCGCCGCCTGACGATTCGCCGTGAACACGTGCGTGAACCGGAGCTGCGCTGCCCTCGCCCCCTACACCCCCCGCACCCCACCCCACCCCACCCCACCCCACCCCAGTTACGAGGCCGAATCCGAGCAGCTCCGTCAGGTCTGCTGAGCGTGCGACAGGCGGCTGCTCGATCGCGGTAAACGAAACGGGGGGGGGGGGGGGGGGCGACTGCGACGAGCCGAGAGGGAGTTCAGCCGTTCGGTGAAACGTCCCCGAACCTCCGGGTTCCCCTCCCACGCTGCGGTTCCCTGCGCGGCACTCGCCACATCCGGCCAGCTGACTTTGCATGCTCTCCTGTATTTGTTTATTCATTTTCCTGTATTTACAGTTAAATTTGAGACACGATCCCAATCGGGCGACTCAGAATCGTGTAGCGACTGTCTTCTTTTCCGGGAAACGCCAGCCACAGGTGTTTTAGCGGCTCGTGAAACGGTTTTCTCATACGCCCCCCCCCCCTTGTCCTCCTCCTCTCCCGTCTCCTCCCCTCCCTCCCTCCCTCCCTCCATCCCTCTCTCTTTCTCCCGGTCCCCGCAGGCTGCAAGATCAAAGCTCTGCGGGCCAAGACCAACACCTACATCAAGACGCCGGTGCGCGGCGAGGAGCCGGTCTTCCTGATCACCGGGCGGAAGGAGGACGTGGCGCTGGCTCGGCGGGAGATCATCTCGGCCGCCGAGCACTTCTCCATGCTCCGGGCGTCCCGCAACAAGCTGGGCGGCTCCTTCAACGGGTCGCCCCCCGCCCCGCTGCCGGGCCAGACCACCATCCAGGTGCGCGTGCCCTACCGGGTGGTGGGGCTGGTGGTGGGGCCCAAGGGCTCCACCATCAAGCGCATCCAGCAGCAGACCTGCACCTACATCGTGACGCCCAGCCGCGACCGCGACCCCGTCTTCGAGATCACGGGGTCGCCGGGCAACGCCGAGCGCGCCCGCGAGGAGATCGAGTCGCACATCGCCTTCCGCACGGGCGGCCTCCACGACCTCAACAACGAGAACGACTGCCTGGGCGGCGAGTGCGGCGGGACCGGCGGGCTGGAGGGGGGGGGCGGGGGGGCGCGGCTGCCGCCGGCCTGGGGGGGCGAGGGGGCCGGCGGGGCCCCGCGCAAGCCCCTCACCAGCAGCTACCGCCAGAACTTCTCCGACGTCATGGTAACCGGCGGGGGAGGAGGTGGAGGAGGTGGAGGAGGGGGAGGGGGGGTGGGGATCTACGGCAAGAGCGACTTCCCCCCGGCCGGGCAGAAAGCCTGCTCCTACATCGGCTTGGACGGCGCCCCCTGCTGGGGGGGGGACCCGCAGCCCGACTACCCCAAGCAGGCGCCGGCCTACTACCCCCAGCAGCGCTCCAAGAGCTTCGGGGGCCTGCCCCTCCCCCTCGCCCGCCTCTCCCCCGGCCTGGGCGAGCCCTGCCCCGGGGCCCCGCCCCACGGCCACGCCCAGGCCCGCCGCGCCCACAGCGAGCCCATCGCGGCCAGCATGGGGTTCCCCGGGCGGCTGGCGGGGGCGGGGGCGGGGCCGGGGGCGGGGCCGGCCGAGTCCCCGCCCGCCGCGTCGCGGGAGTGCATGACGTGCTTCGAGAGCAAGGTGACGGCGGCGCTGGTGCCCTGCGGACACAACCTCTTCTGCATGGAGTGCGCCATCCGCATCTGCGAGCTCGGCCAGCCCGAGTGCCCCTTCTGCCACGCCCCCGTCACGCAGGCCATCCGAATATTCTCCTAAGGCCCCGCCCCGCCCCGCTCCAAAACCCCGCCCCCACCCCCTCCCCTTTTTTTTGTTCTTTTCCGTTCCTCGTGCTTGCCTCTTAAAAAAAACAAAAAGATTATTAAGATTTATTACGATTTTTTCCCCATTTTTACTAATTCTGCCCCCTCAGAAAAGCAAAAAGTTATTGCTAACGAGCAGATATTTTAGCCACTGCTCACTTGAAAAACAAAAAAAAAACAACTAAGTATAAGAAATATTTCTTACATTTTTTCATTTTTATATATTTTATACATTTTTTTGTGTAAAAGCTTTTGTCTAGTATTGTTTTTTTAGTTTTTTGTTCTTTTTTTATTGTCATTTCTTGATTGTTATACTATAGGAAAAGCAATGTGAAGGTTATATTTTGTCTATGATTTTCTTGGTCATAATGTGAGTTTATGGGGGTTGGCGTGGGGGGGGAGGGTGCGGTTGATTTGGCGTGGGGGTGAGGGGTGGGGGGGGGATTCGTCTGGTTTGGTGAGCTTTACTCTATCCCACAGGGTCCAGTCTGGACCCCACAAAAAGCACCCTTCCCAATTATTTGGCATCTACACCCTACCACGCCGTAGACAGACAGATATTTACCGCGATTGATGTGATGCGGTTTATGTGAGCAGGAGCGGTGCGGTCGTGCGGTCTGGTCTAAGAGCTCGGTGCGGTCGGCGGCGGACGGGCTGTTCAGGTCGAGTCTGGCGGGCGGAGCCGCCAGGTTGTGCGGTGGAGCGTGGTACCATCCCACGCCCCGGCCTGGTCCAAGAAAACCCGCGGACAGGGCCCGTTCCCGTTCGGGGAGGGGGTGGGTGTTCAGCGCACGCCGAAACGAATCGCCGTCGTTAACGCATGGAATCGTCCGTAACCGTAGAAACGCGCTGTGGCGTTTAGCGCCGACTCGCTGGCCCGCGTCTCTTCCGGACTCAGAACCTGGTGGAGGGGAAGGGCGGGTCGTCGTATTTGGGTCCCCCCCCCCCCCATCCGTACGGGACGACAGATTGCAGGACCATCGGTGTAGTGGTTCACAGTGGGCGGGAGCTTTGCTCTCGTACGGGGGAGTGCTTTTGGGTTTTTGGGGGCTTTTATCCCCCATTTTTTGGGAGGAGAATTCCCCCCATCTCGTCACCCCTGTCTCCCCCTTTTGTTGTTGTTTCTGGCTGCACAGCCCCCCCCCCCCAACCCACTCCCCCAAGGGAGTTTCCACCCCCAGTGAGTAAACGGTCATTAGTGAAATAGACGACACCCAGGTGTGGACTGCGGGTGGGGGGGTGGGAAGGGGGTGCTGAGGCACAGATTGGGGGAGGAGAGGGGAGGGGAGGGGAGGGGAGGGGGGGGGGCGTCCTGCTTAAAGCGGTCGGTCGTTTGGCACGGTCCGTTAACACGCCTTCCCCGCTGCACAGAAAGCAGGTTGCATGGGTGTGTGTGTGTGTGTGTGTGTGGGAGGGGCAGGCACAGGCTCCTCCCTCTCGCTCGGCTCTGAGTGGCTCCCCATGGGAGGCTCGCTGTCCTTTGTCCTCCAACGTCGAGGCTTCAGGCGCGGCCAGACTTAAAAAAACAAAACAAAACAAAAAAAAAACAGTCCCTATCGACTGGAGGCTGACCGTGAATACAAAAAGAGAATCACACAAAGAGACTGTTATTGTTTCTGTGTTTAAGATGCACCATATAGAGCAATACACAGGTATGATTAACACTATTATTATTGTGAAAGGGCTACAAAATTGACATTTTATTGGCATGCCAATGTATTGTATAAAACGGTCTCCATTTTATTATTTGTGTTATGTTACAAAGGTAGCATAGAAATGCAGACAAAAATCGGAATAATTTATAAATGATACATTATGCGAAAACGTGTGTGTGTGTGTATATGTATGCACGCACACACACACACACACATATGTAAAATATGAAACTTTGGGGTCAGCCTGCATGTCTGCTTGTGTGAGATAGAGAGAGTGTGTGTGTGTGTGTGTGTGTGTGTGTGAAAAGGGAGAGAGAGAGAGAGAAAGAGGGCAAATTGAAGTTCGTGCGGAGCCCCAGTTCATGGCGAGCCTCACGAGGCCAAGCCTTCTCAAGATGGCTCCTCCGATGTAAAGGGCGGCCCGGCGGCCAATGGGAGGCTCCGGCTCCGAGCTCCGGGACGGAATCAGAAGGGCGTGATTGACAGGGAAGCCCGGGGCGTCTCTGAGCTTGGGCCCCGGCTCGCGCGGAATCGAATTACGCACCCTTCGCTCGCCTCACACCCCGCCACAGGAATGCAGGGACGCGGAAAAGGGGGGGGGGGAGGCAGGGGGAAAGGGTGAGCCTTTTGGGGGGGGGGGGGGGTTAGAAAGGGTTAAAAAAAACAGGGCTACTCTCAGCAAAAGGAGGTGGGGGGGGAAGAGGGATTTTTTTGTGTTGTGTGGGTGTCTGTGTGTGTGCGCACGCGTGCGTGCGTGTGATTGAAAGGCGGGGTGTCTGCAGGGGAGAGAGGGGCGTGGCCGTGTCTGTGGTGAACGTCAGGCGTCTGTAGTCTGTAATGTGGCTTAGCGCCGCACACAAAGGTCCCCAAGCCGCGAGGTCTCTGGTGCAGATCGCAGAGAGAGAGAGAGAGAGAGAGAGCGAGAGAGAGAGAAAGAAAGAGAGGTCGTCTAGTAGTGCCCATAATCAATGGTGGTCTTAGTTCCATGTGACATGTGACTAACTACTTTTACCATGGCCCCTTCAGTTACGCAAGCCTATGTGTTGTGGTTACAGATGGGAAAATTTTCAGTTGAGATTACAGTTGAAGTGCGACGGCTGCCCCCTACAGTCAGTCACCGGTATTTCGATGAAAACAACCCATCACCAACAGTGAATTTTTTTTTTGTAATTTTCACGGGAATTATGAATAATTCGGAAGGGACTTGTTTAGTTAGTCGTCACATGCTTCTTTTTCTTTCTTTATGTACGAATTACGTTGAGGCAAGGTGGCTGGCCGATTTTGACCCCACCGACTTTTGTTTTTCATACTTTCATAGACAAACAACACGACGAAAGCACCTTAAATTTTAAACGTTTAGAACCAAAACATCCAGTCACGTAAAAAGAACAAAAAAGAAAAAAACCCTCATAGAATGTCTTGCCCGTTTCCACAGTGGAGCGCGAAGGTGCCCAGGAGCTGGTTTTGTGCTTCCTTTGACGAGGTTCGCCTGCTCCGCGTGGAAACGGACTGCGCAACGCGTGCGCCCGCAACAAGGCCTTCGCCTTCCTGGGTCCTCGCAGAGAGGACGGCGGAGGACGCTTAAGAGTTTATACAGATGTTTTAATAACATAAAAATGTGAATTATTATCCCCCCCCCCCCCCCCCCCCCCAGATGAGCATTGCTCTCTCTTTTTTCTGGCGCTTTAGACGCTCTTTTGACACTTTCAGATTTTGGCTTAAATCTTAACTTTGATAATAGTAATAATAATAATAGTTATAATAATTGTGATGAAATATTTATTCTGAATGTATTCTGGGTATCCTGCCGCTTTAGGATTGGTTCAGCTAATATGTTAAAAGTGACCAAAACAATCACGTCAGCTCCTCTTAGCGCTGCGCTGGCTATTGGAAATGCCAAAACTGAAAAAGGCCGCTCCGGACCGGGTTTAGGAGAACTTCAAAAAAATAAAATAAATAGACTTCCGACACTGAAATAGTATTTAGATTGATTGATCAAACTAATAATTCTGAATTCCCTTTTTTTAAGCCTTTTTTAAGAACGCTCTGCGATGAGAGAAGCGTTATCAATCTGACATTTGCTAGATGAAATGTAAAACTTGTTTGTCTTTATTCATTCGTTCATATTTTTTTGGAATTCGGGTTTGTCTGCATGTATCTTTGAAGCAATAAGTCCAGATTGAAAACCGACCATTTAAAGGCCAGAATAGTTTCCTCGATCACTTAATCGCCCGCTGCAGGTGATGTGTGACTCCAAGAGCACAAGTTTGACAGTGTCTGAACGCTGAGTGTGAATACTGATGCACTTAACATTTCTCTCGCAGTTCAGCTAACCTCCAGTGAAAGGGAAGTAGCTACATATCACAAGCACTGAATTTGGGGATCTTTCGTGACCTCCCAAACTTTGGCAGGTGTAGTTCTGCCAACAGCTTGTAAAATAGTGTCCACGTACATCAAAACCAGGAAAAAAAATACGAAAAAATAAATAAATAATGTAGAAACATCAGTAAACTAACCACTGCTTTCATTATTCTGCAATATCAGGCACCCATTCAATCTAAGCATGATTTGCTCTGTCATTATATTTGAGTAATGGTTTTAAGCAAGTCTTAGGCAGTATTACATTTAGGCAGCCAATAGATACTCACATTATGTAATTATTTAGCGAAGTAACACTTGCTTGAATTAGTTTATGAACAAATCATTACTCAGTTAGATTGAATAGAGGCCATATTTTGGTCTGTTCTAGTCATATTTTCTCTGTCTATAGACTGCTTACTGTTTCTGATAAGACGCACTAAGTGATTAGATTTGTAGGTGTACGCAAGTATTTGATGGCTATTAAAGAAGGTGATTTGTAGAATGTTTCCAGCGCTCATGTATTTGCATATATATATATATATATATATATATCTTTGCTTTAGTATATTTTGATATTTTAAGGTACCGGGTTGTATTAATTTTTTATATTTTGGTTTGACTTGAACCTCACTGGTTAAGAGAGTACACTTGGTGTGGATATCTGTATGAGAAGGTTTTAAGAAATACAGCAAGAACAACATGGTTGGCTCTGTTCACACAACCGCTTAAAAAGACTTTCCTTCAGCAGGTATTGTTTGAGGATTATTTACCACGCTTCAAAATAATTTTGTGTTTTCCGACACGTTGCTGGTCTCCTGCGGGGTGAGACTGATGAAAGCAGTCACAGCTCTCGTTAAAAGAGCCAAACTCTCACTTTTCTCTGTTGGTTACTACTGAAGCAGTGAGAAACGCAACACTACCATAAGAAACAAAATGGCTGGAAGGACTCACTGTGGGGGGAAAAAACCCCTTTAAGTGGAAAACCTTGGGCAGAGTTTTGGTAACCTCAGTTACAGGTGCATTATGACCCGTCCGTGCAGCTCGAGGTAGAAAATCCTATTTTAATATGTCAGGTCTTCTGTTTTTTGCACTAATTATTTTAACTATATAACTATGTAAAACCAGCCCTCCTATTGAAGCCCTGTCCCTTATGTCTACAGACAGTAGGTATGGATGCCTTTTCAAGTACCATTGAGCCAAGCATACCAATACAGGAAAGTAGCATTTATGACACATTTATTAAATATTATTCCTATTTATGAAGAATATCTTAATATACGATTCGTAAAGTATATGACATAGTTATCATGAATAACGTGATATATGATAAGGTATTATTGTAAACATTTTCAGTGTTTTAAATATTTTTTTAAAATATATTTTGTCTGATGTACGATATTGTTTTTTTATTATTTCACCATTAGTGTTATGTTACATATAATGGCATTCTCCTTATTCTTGGTTGCAAAACAAATTGAGATAAATGTGAACAAAAGTATCCAAAGAGTTCAAAGTGAAAAGATTGAGAGGATTTAAAATATAAATAATTTATTTTTAAGCCTAACTTAATATTCTTGAAAATAAACCTGGCCTGAAGTTCTCACAGAATTCTGACAAGAATTCTCAAAACAGATGAGGTTCGTGGCTTATGCTGTTTTTTTTATTTTTATTTTTAAATAGCTTAATTGTTTTGTTTCAGCTCTGGAAAAAAAAAAAAACAACAAAAAAATATCAATTTTGTTCATGATTTTTATCCAATGTGCTATTTCCTCTGTAGTTGGCCGAAGTTTCTTTCGTGTTTTTGATTTTCTGGGCCTCTGTTGCATGATTGGTATTTGTTTACAGTGCTTCCTAAAGAGGAACGTTATTTGGTATTTTTCTGTCTTCTCTTCTACAACACAATACAATACAATACAATACTGTACAATACAATCCAATGCAATACTTTCGTAATGTGCATCCACATCTCACTTAAAACGGCACATACACATCCCTACGTATCCTGTCTAGGACCAGAGAAACCTCTCCCAAAGATTTCAGTCTTAGACTAACAAATGATATCCAAGACGGTCGTTTAGGCATATGCAGTTTTTTATCGATTTGGGGAAAAATAATCTCTCAATTAATCGGCATTGCACTATGTACATGATGCAAATTTCGGTATGCGATGTTGAAGCAAATGGGGATGTTTCCTGTTGAATTGCCACCAAAGGGCTAGCCTGTTTTGACTTTTTTACGAAAAAAAGAGGGGAGGGAGTTTTTAATACTTCTTTGATCCAAAATTTTTTCCATTTGTTTTTTATTAAAACTAAATCTAAATAGTCTTGGTGCTGTTTGGCTAAAGGGGGAGAATACTTCTGTTCAGAAGAGCCCCAAAAACCTATTTAGTGTAGGGTTGTGCCAACCCAATACACCGGTATTCCGCAGTTTTCCTATGGTTCTCCGCAGTTTTCCAAGGGAATAAAGATGGGGTGTCCCGCTTCCCGTGGTCACCCATCTCCCTGTTCTCCCGGTTCACCTACTGATCGCGGTGATCTGCTTCTCCCAGCAGCGGTCTCTGTTTCCGCTCTGTCCCTGTACTCGACGTCACGATCGTCCATACGACAGGAAGCGAAATCCACAGCGTAACGTCCATGTTACCAAACCAGATGTCCTTCTCCTTGACAATGGAAGGCAGCTCCTGTACAACATAGCCGCGGCTAAAACGTGATTGTAGAACGACGATGGAAGAACAAATGTATCTCATGTAATGTGTCACAGGACAAAGGGGCGAAAACTCGGATCAGTCTCAACTTTTACACAAGTTATGCATTTGAATGTAAAAAAAAAAAAAAAAAAGTCCAGAAAACTAGTGCACTCCTTCCTTCTACAAATCATTCATCAAAGACTATTTTTTTTCATGACCGTAGTGTATGAAAAGATATAACCACAGAATAAGTTTGGCTTCTGCCACCATAATCATTTATAGAAAGCAAAAATGAGAACTAAATTTTACAGTTTCGTATGTTCTATTTTGCTAACATGGGTTATTACTATATGTCATAAGAAGAAAAAATGTTATCTGGATGATATTTATAAAAACTTAAAAAGAAGCAAAAAATGTCTTAAGAGGTTACTCCTACATTTTTACTACAAATTCCTTAATATATTTCTAACACAGGAAGCTGGTTTTTAGTAAAAAATAATAAAAATAAAAAAGTTTTATTTATGAAGGTTAAATAAAGCATTCAGACTATTTATATTTCACTGTTACAAGAATAAGGGGTTATATATGTTCATGATTAATATTTTAATCTTAGCTGTGTATTTTATTTCATTTTTTATTTTTGAAAGGCAGTCCGATGCATTTTTTGTAGAAAATTTAGGGTGAACACCGAATACACTGATTTTTACGGCATTTTTGTTTCACTGAGTGTACCATATGGCCTCTGTGTGCAACAGCGCTCATATTACACGTGTAGGGCATTTATGGTCATCTCTGTGAAAACAAAATGGCAGCTCGGTGGATTAAATCCTGAATGACGGTAGCTATGTTTCTGTTAGCGTGTTCTTGGAAAGCAAAAAATAATAATAATAATAATAATAATAAAAATTGAATAGACTCCTGCCTTGTGCGAAAACCAAGGCAAGAGTTCAACCAAGTCCAGTGAAATTACTTTGTCAGAAAAATGGGAAGCTCTGTGATTGGAGTGAGACCCACATCGTCCTAATAGCACTTGCATTAATCGTGCGTACAAGAAGATGGTGGCTTCCTTTTTAAATCAGTCAGTGGTTTGAGTAAATTGTCTGACTACTTCAGAAAAAATTGCGAGTATTGAATTTATTTCCATTTGCCTTAATGCGCAATTAGACCAGTTCTTTCACATATTCCTGACTTCTGAAAACGTTATTGTCCGACTTTCATTTCAGGGCACATAATGGGGAGCTTCCATTTTTGAAAGCTGCACAAAATTATGAATCTGCTTTTTAAGGTCGCAGATGAGAACATGCCAAGTGTCAATTTTGAGCCAAGCCTCTCGGCCTAAAATAAGGCTGTTAGCTTAAAAGTTAAAAGAATTGAAAGCTTGATCCCTTTAACGGTTTTTTTATTTTGTTTTTTAATCTCAGTGAACCAAAAATGCATATTATATTTATCTTTGCTGTAAAAGGATATTGCTATTGTAATCTTTAATGAAAAGAGTGAAGATTATAGATTATTCATAACTTTCTTTCCCCCTGAACCAGTCTTTGGAAACATTTGTGGTATTAAATGCTTATTTCTGCTCTACAGTGATTTCAGTTTCTGACTACCATAAGCAAGATAAGTGTTAAGTGTGTGATGGAGGCTTGTCAGCTCATGATCACCTGTGGGCTAATCCCACATCCATGCACACAAACATACATCTACTACATGGTTGATTTAAATAAAAAAAAACCATATAAACAAGTTGGAAAAGTGAAAAAGAATGTTTACTCACAGAAATAAAATAAAAATTGAAGCCTTAATCCACCCCAATTGTGTATCTCCTGGACTCTAGACTCAAAAGAATAAATCAAGCTAAATATTCCCATAATTCTTTGGGGTATCGGGGGAGGGGGGGGGGGCGTGAGTGTGCCGCTTTCCTCCTTGATTGGTCGAGCCCGTTCGTTGGCCTCAACCGATTGGAGGAGAAGGGGGGAAAAAGCGGCGAGACCTAGTAGTAGATGTGTGGTGGACAGAGGCGCAAGCGCAAACACGCATTACACGCATACGTACCGCACACACGCATCCATACACCTTTCCTGTAGTGTTGACTAGGCGGGAGGGCGCCGCCCTGCAGGCCCGTGTGCAGCTGAACGCACTGGGCTCTGCAGGGGCACCTCTCCTCGGTAGATTTCCATAGTGAGTGAATATGTAGAAACCCTCTTGGTTGATGTAGGACCTGGCATAAATAGCAGCGGGTAAAGGAGGAGGTTTTAGTCCCTGCGGGGTGGGGTAAGAGAGTGACAAAAAATTTTTTTTTTTTTAAATCAGTAAAAATAGTTTGCTCGTGACAAGGTGTTCACGGCGTGGGTGTGGCACGGTAACTGACTTCAGCCTCACCTTTTGTGTGCCTGAGGTGCGAAATAAGGACCCAAATATAAAACCAGAACGATTTTGGCTAATCTGGCGCTTCTTTACGCCAGTGCTCTCCTATATTTAACCCTTTGAAGAGTAGGTTTTTTGCTTTCGGAATGTTTTGCCAAAATTCCAAGTCAGTGTTCTAGAACTCCACTGTTTTAAATTCCCAGTAGTGATCGTTACGTCAGCACGAGAACGTTCAGTTAAGAGCATTCTAATGGCGTTTGTGATCTCACACCTTAAAGGGTTAAACGGGACTGAGTTTATTGACGCCCTCCATCTTTAGCACAGGAGCAGCAAAGGAGGAAGAGCCCACCGAGGCGTCTCTCTCCGTTTAGAAAGAGACGCCGTCGGGCTCCTTTTCTTTGCGCTAGAATGCGCGCGCGTTTAGCGTGTCACCCCCTCACCCCCCCACCCCCCGCCCAAATGAGAACTCCGCTACTGTCTGGGACTGAGACCTTCCTCCTAGCCTGACTGCTCCATCTTATTCAGAAGGGGAGAAGGGGTGGGAAGGGGGCGGGGCATGGCAGGGTAGGCGGGGCCATTCCAGTCTTAGCATCTTTGGTAGCTTTCAGAACCTTCCGGCTCTATGGAAGGTATCCATCTCGTAGTGGTCTCAGTGCTTTTTTCAAAAAAATAAAAATAAAAATGAATATAATTTTTTTTTTTTAATACATTTTTTTTCATTTGGGGCAGCTGGTTGCTGAACCCCATGGGTTTTCTGTGACAACAGTGAAAAGCATTGCGTCTTCTTTCAACCACATTATAGCATTGCCTTCACCACATGTTGTGTGCACATCACTGAATTTTATATTCTTGCCTATGTACTAGTATATATATTTTTTATTTGATAATTTGTTTTTGTTTTTTTACATCTATACTCTATAAATATTAGTTTTTTTGGTATCATGTACTTTTTTTCCAAGATGGTTTCAAAATGTATTGTAAATGTTTCTAATAAAAAAAAGGAAATTATGAAAGGTTTCTTTGAGTTTTGAGATGTCGTCATTACTTTTTTTGTGGGGAGGGGGTACAGTTTGAGTTTTCAAAGAAAAAAAATTATATATATATATAACACACAATCCTACATAACTCACAAAACAAAAAAAGTGTTTATCCAGAGA
This sequence comes from Anguilla pacifica, assembly GCA_039654925.1. Lineage (NCBI taxonomy): Eukaryota > Metazoa > Chordata > Actinopteri > Anguilliformes > Anguillidae > Anguilla > Anguilla pacifica. The sequence continues at coordinate 50,825,148 of CM077291.1, forward strand.
TAATTATATTGTTTCTCTAGATCAGATGCCAAACTCTGCATCTGTATCTCTCCCTTGGTACAATAGCTCAGGGGTGCCCAATCTCATCTGAAAAGGGCCAGTGTGGGGTAGGTTTTTTGTTTTAGCCCAGTGGCGCTACAACTGGTTCTGCTAATGAACTAATCACGTTCTTCAATCAAGACCTCGATAAGTAGAATCAGGTGTTGTAGCGCTGGGGCTAAACCAAAAACCTGCACCCGCACTGGCCCTTTTCAGAATAAGATTGTACACCCCTGTGGTTGCTTGGTTACCAAATGAGCAACTGGGATTAACCCTTTGAAGAACAGGTTTCTTTTTTTTTTGGAATGCTTTTTAAAAATCCTAAATCGGAGTTCTAGAACTCCATTGCTTTCGATTAACAGGAGTGGTTGTTACATCATATTTGTGATCTCACACCTCAAGGGGTTGAAGTACCCTGCTGAAAGGCCCAATGGCATTGTCCCACCAAAGACTGGAACCCATGACCTTATTTGGTCCTCACACACACACACACACACACATGCTGGTGAGAGATGAAACCAAAGACCATTTATTTAACAAATGCCTTTATTATATATTTTTATATATAATATATGTACACATTTGAAGCCACATATACATATACATTAACATTCACAATAAAAACCCCTCGATTTAAAAATCAGTATGCATTCTGTGTTCTGAGTTTACACTAGGTAATGGGTGGGAAGGGAACAACATCATGTGACTTGGGGGTGGGGGCCAAGTCTGGCCATGGCAGGAAAAGGGTTTGCTGGTGTCACCTTTATATATATAAAAAAAAATGTTTTAATCTGTAGATCAATTTCGACCCCCCTCCCACCCAAAAAAAACAAAAAAAAAGGCGAGGAGACTTAACGACAATCAACTGCTTTACTTGATCCACTCACTACTGAGGAACACCGAAAACCAGCAGACCGTGTGGCTCTCCAGGACCAAGACAGGCCCCCCCTGATTTAGGGACAGGGCCTGAGGGGGCGGGGTGGAGAAGCTGGGGCCCACAGTTTGGAGCTTGCAGGTTTCAACCAACTACATTAGAGCTCTCAAACTCCAGTCCTGGAAGGGCCCACAGTGTCTGCTCTTTATTTGGTGTCCTTACGGTCATAACTGACGTCACCGATTGGTTAAGGAAACCTCGCACCTTCAACCCAAGGCCCAGGCTATCTGCTGACTCACAGGAAGCCGCAAAGGACCGGCAGCCATGGGAACCCCCCGCCCCCCCGCAGGACTTGAGTCGGAGATCCCCAGACTACAGGGACACATGCGGCACTCCAGGTCCATAGCAGCTACAGCCAGTCCAGGTCTTACCAGAAGCACACTAGTGTTCAGAACCATAGCCTCCGAGGGGCGAGTAAGACTTTATTAGCAGGAGCTGGAGTGGCTAAAAGTGCTAGGAGCTTTCTGGAGTGCGCTGTCCCTCCCGGGCGTAGGCTTAATCTCAAACCGCATTCATCACAAGTCCGGTTTTAGTGCTTATTGCTCAATGACAACGTAAACTTTGACGGCTTTTCGCGTTTCCCTCAAAGCTGAGCTTTCCAGCGAGGCCCGGCAACACGGGCTTGCATTTTGAAGCAATTTCTCTTTCAAACAGTGCAGCTAACGCAACAATTCCGCCACAAATTCTACCACCTGGACTTCCCGTTGTTTCTTTGTTTTTAGTTTTAAATGGGTCACGACCCACGGCTCCAGACTCCGGCCCGGGGGGGGGGGGTCGGGGGGGGGGGGGGTCACCGCGCCTGCTGGTGCGCGGGGCGTTTCGGCACGTGAACGATTAACCGAAGTTGGCCGCGCACTTCCTGTCCACGACCTAAAATTGGGTGCTGATTAAACGCAAACTGCTGACGCCTGCAGATACTGCGGCCCTCCAGGACCGGAGTCTGGAGCCCCTGATTTAGCCCGAAAACCATTGACATCGCTATCAGACATCCGGGATATCCCGCACGCAATCTGACCCCTCTCGCATTTAAAAACAATTGACCCCCAGTACAGTTTGGGAAGGGGGGGGGGGGGGGCAAGTCTACACAATGGCATCATGGTAGTGTCTACTAGATTTTTTAAAAACTAAGAAATAAAACAAGGGAAATATTTATTTTCTCTCCCTAGGCGTGTCTGGCGGCCACAAATATTTGACTCTGTTGCCGAATGTTTCCTCCCGCTCTCCGTGTGTGTGCTTACGGCATTCCCAAGTCTGTCTCCCCTCTGACTGACACCTTTAGAGTGCGAAAGGAACAATATTTCCTGATTATTTAGGAAGAATCGGTCCTGACCTCACCTTTTCACCAATTACACTGGAGTTGCGAAAGCAGAGCTTCCACTCTGAACATGAAGTAAGGCATTAAGCTTCTCACACACACACACACACAATAATAATAATAATAATAACAAAAGCAGCACAAAAACAACCCACAGCAAAGAACACCCTGGTCCGAAATCTGAAACATGTTCTGGAAAGCAAGTGTGTGTGGAGGGGTAACAAACCAGAACACACAGTTACATTCAAACAACATTAAATACATAAAGGAATGGTTTCAAGAAAACGCAGTGGAATGGATAACCCACGCACACATACGTGTGTGTGTGTGTGTGTGTGTGTGTGTGTAAGTCAGTGGCGAGGGGGGTGGTGGTTTCGTGAATGGACAAAGCTCCTCAAAAACTACCTTCAGAAAGCTAGCCTACCAAATTTACCAGAATGCTTTGCGTCAGTTCTGAAGCACTGACCTGCGATCAGGGGACCTGGACGAAGAAGGGGAATGTTTGGGATGGAGCCCCCCCCCCCCCCCGTCTGTTTACCTGAGAGTGTGTTATCAGGGAGCAAGGGGGAGGGGTGGGGGACACTGTACATTTTTGGGGAAAACAGTGACCCATTATTGCGTACTCCACTCCAATCTGTAACAATTTCCCACTAACATTGCACTAAGCATTCAATTTCATTCATCGGCTGGCTGACTGCTTGCTTTCTTGCTTTCTTGATTTGTTACTCTTATTTCAATCTATAAGTAAGATACACAACACATAATTAAAGTCTGGATTTAAAAAGAGAAGAAAAAAAAAGTCTATGGGCAAAAACACACACCTAGTTTCCAATTCATTACAAATGTGGGGTTGTGGATTTGTAGATTTCCATGTAAAAAAAAGAAGGGATTTTGAGTTTGTAAAAAACATTGTCAAAATGGGGCGAAGTTTACTTTGACAGACCGGCAACAGGGGAGGAGGGACAGATGAACAGGGGAGGAGCTTAGATAAAAGGTGTGACCAACAGACTAATAATAATGATTCCAAACATTTTTATGACTTTATGGTCCTGTTATAAAAGGCTTTTTGCCTCAGAACACAAGAGAGCAAAATGAGAAGAGAAAAACGTTTAGAGAAAAATGAGAAGAACAGACCAATCAGAAAGCCCTGGCTGGATTTTGCACAGTGAAATCAGAGTTGTGTCCGACCGTTTTTGTTCCCTTTCAATCCAAGAGTTCTCAGTTCTCCCACCTTTCAAGAGTCTAACGACACACATGCTCGCTCTCTTACACACTCTCACACACACACACACACACACACACACACACACACACACACAGTTTCAGCCCCTGTACTACTGGCCTCGCCCCATACCCAGCTATTTTCCCTCCTCAGCCCCGCCCCGCCCCTGTCCCGCAGGCCCCGCCCTCGCCCCCCGCAGGCCCCGCCCCCGTCCCCCACGGCCCCGCCCCGGTCTGAAGGCCTCAGTTGCTCTGGCAGCAGGAGCTCTGTTTGGGGGACTGCTGGGTGGGCTGGACGGTGATGGGCACCACGTTGGAGTTGGGCGAGAAGTCCGAGTCGCTGCGGCCTGACATCTGCCTCTGGGACATGATGCGATATATCGCTGGGGGGGGGGGGTTAGAGAAAGGGATGACACGAGAGAGCGAGAGACAATATTAGACATTTTTGGCTGGACCATTTTTAGCAGGGCCAGCCCTACAAACGCGAATGTCTGTGACTGAGTGACTGAGTGAGTGATGATGTCACACCATTGGTCGGCCGAGATATGAAGTTACACCACTGGTCGGCCGGATCACGTGTGTTAGGTCCAGCCATGTACTAGGTTTTGACCTGGTCTTGTCTCCCCCCCTTTTTTGTTAAAGGTCCGGGAAACTGGATTCGAAATTGTGGCTATATTCCCCAGTAGTGACAAAAGATCTTCTTCTTAATATTTCTTTCAAGTTTTTAGCCCGATTTATAATCATTAAATTGTAATAAGCACTATTAGATTATCGTGACCTGTTCAGCAGACAAGGGCAGGGTGGGCGTGTATACTGCGCTCATTAATATTCATATCTGCACGAAAGTGGCAAGAGCGTCATTTACATATTACACGTAGAAAGGATCTCACTGGACTTAAGGTTTTTGTTACGTAATTAACACCCGCTTAACACCCCCGAAAACCTGGTGTTTATCCAAGGGGGAAAGCAGGCCAATTTTGGCACAGACTTGTATACGTTTTTCTTGCAAGAATCATTTTTAAATCTTTTTCAGCCGTTTTTTGAATCCAAAAAAAGTAGTAAGACAACACATCAGCAAAGAATTCACAGATTTCAGTTTCCCAGACCTTTGATGTTTTACATATTCCAATTAAAAAAAACGATTAAAAAAAAAAAAAACATACTGTTGCTATTACAACCATTAATAACTGCTAATTTATGTAGGTCACTTGTTCTGTTGATATACAATTATATTAGCTTTGGCAGCATGCATATTAAAATACATAATGCAATTAAAGTGTTTAAAATATTGAAAGATTTGAACCGAATTAAGAGAGACAGAGAATGACGTCTGAAAAAACAGAAGAGGCTAAACATAACAAGAGCAGCAGCTAAGTCGCATCATGACTAATTCCTTCCCATCAGAACCCGGGTCACACTGGCCTTCAGCTGCCTCAGGTGACATAACCACCCGGGAACACGCATCACAGAAGTGTCTGACATCACAATGGGGTTTACAGCCAATGGGGCTCCCTCTTTTTTAACTCCATTAACATTACCACTAATCAAAGGAAGGCATTGTCTGAAGGCTTTTGTCTGATACCTGTATATCCGACAACTCAATGGGCCCCATTTGCCAGTTTTTCCCCCCGAAAGAGAATTTGTAAAGCTGCTAATGGTGCCTGAAACTGGGGCAATAACCATGACGACTGGTCGTTTGTGAACAATCATGACAATCAGCTGGGCAGAACGGCTTTCCATCAATTGGTGTTTGGCACCACCTAGTGGCCAACGGTCAGCAGCTCAACTTGGTGAATGGTGACGGAGGGACTCAACCATTGGGCAAAAGAGGAACCACATGCCGAAAGTAACAGCAGTGGTATGAAACTGCTGCACTTAAACAGAACCTACAGGTAAACTTATAAAGATATGGGAAACTGAGGCAGTGAACTAAGCTTCTCATAAAAGCATTAAAGCCTTAAAAAACCATTCCTGTCTTAACTGCAAGGTCTCCTTTTAGGCCACATTGAATCCATAACTAACAGCCATCAAGCCCTGTCCTCATCATATTGGTCCCTGTCAGGACTGCGTGTGTGTGCGTGTGTGTGTGTGTGTGTGTGTGTGATAATTCACTGTGAGGACTCACCTGTGTGTGTAGTGTGGCTGTGCACTGTGAAGACTCACCTGTGTGTGCAGTGTGGCTGCGCACTGTGAGGACTCACCTGTGCGTGTAGTGTAGTTGCACACTGTGAGGACTCACCTGTGAGAATGGTCTGAAAGGCCAGCTCAACGTTGGAGGAGTCCAGGGCGGAGGTCTCCAGGAAAGACAGCCCGTGTTTCTCTGCAACACGAAACGGCCAAAGTCAAGCAGGCCCTCTACACAGACACAGGGCCGATCTGCCATACTCCGTTCTGTGTGGCTAGCATATGAGAGCATGCAATGGTGGGTAATAGGGCGTAATGGCATGTGATGGGCTGTTACGGTGCATAATGGCTTGTAATGGTGTGAAATGGTGTTTAACGGTTCACAATTGTGTTTAACAGCATGTAATGACAAGTAATGGTGTGTAATAGCGTGTAATGGGCTGTTATGGTGCGTAATGGTGTGTAACAGCATGTAATGGTGTGAAATGGTGTGTAATAGCGCGTAATGGTGTGAAATGGTATTTAATATCGTGTAATGGGTTTAGTGGTTCACAGCGGTATGTAATAGCGCGTATTGGCGCGTTACGCTGTGTGGGCACACGATGCGTGTAACGGCGTGTAATGGCAGGCGGGGGGACTGACCGGCGAAGGCGCGGGCCTCGTCGGTGGGCACGGCGCGGAGGTGGCGCAGGTCGCTCTTGTTGCCCACCAGCATGATGACGATGTTGCTGTCGGCGTGATCCTGCAGCTCCTTCAGCCAGCGCTCGGCGTTCTCGTACGTCAGGTGCTTGGCGATGTCATAGACCAGCAGCGCCCCGACCGCACCCCTGTAATAGCTGCGCAGGACCAGCAGGGGGCGCCATTATAGGCAACGTGCTAGTATCACCTTAAGAATTAATGTGTTATTCTAATGCAAGGACATCAGAGTGGTGAGGGAGTCAGAGAGTGTACTTTCCTGGATTTACCAAGCACATTAGATGGGGGTTACATTCCTTGGGTAGTACTAGTTTTTGGGGGTTCAGGCTCAGTCTTCCATAACTTTACTGCGAAGTGCCTGTGTGACAGTGCCTATAAAAACCACTATACACTATACTAAATTGAACAGAATTTGACAATGTAAACCAGGGGTGCACAACAATGGCTAAACCATTTCAGGATTTTGTGCCAACATTTCCCAACATTTATTGAATTGGCCCAATCATATCTTGATCTGACGTGTCTAAGCAACAGCTAGAGTCCTGGTCTGCAAGTGTATCCTAGAGATTTCACTGTGCTCAAGCACAGGAGTGAAGCAGCATAGTTTATAGAGCTGTAAGATATGGTAATCGGTTGGAACAAAAACCAGCACGCAGATCGGCCCTCCAGGACCGGAGTTGTGCACCCCTGATGTAACCCTTCCTGTGGGATTGGGTCAGCCGAGGGGGGGTGGGGGTGCGGGTGGGGGACTCACGCAGAGGTGATGGCGCGGTAGCGCTCCTGTCCTGCCGTGTCCCAGATCTGGGCCTTGACGGTCTTGCCCTCCACCTGGATGCTGCGGGTGGCGAACTCCACGCCGATGGTGCTCTTGCTCTCCAGGTTGAACTCGTTTCGGGTGAAGCGGGAGAGCAGGTTACTCTTCCCCACCCCGGAGTCTCCGATGAGCACCACTGTGGGGGGCAGGGACAGATGTTCACTAACGCAAACTCTCACAGGGCAGGGAACTCTATGAAGGAACGCTGTGTGTTCTGTGACTCATACCTGATCTGCTGTATGACTCAGGCACTAGGACTTAGACTTGGTTCTGTGCTTCAGACACTGTGACTTGTCCCGGTTCTGTTACTCTGACCTGATCTATTACTCGACCACTGTGACTTGGACATGGTTCTGTGACACAGGCACTATAATTTGGACTTAGTTCTGTGACTCTCTGACCTGATCTATGACACGGGCACTGTGACTTGCATTGTTCAGTGGCTCCGGCCAAATCTATGACTGGCACTGTGACTTGGACATGGTTTTGTGCCTCAAACACTGTCACTCGCTTGGGTCTGTGACACAGGCACTGTAACTTGGACTTGGTTCTGTGACACAGGCACTATAACTCGGACCAAATCTATGACTTAGGCACGGTTCTATGACTCTGGCACTGTGACTTGGACATGGTTCTGTGACTCAGGCACTCTGACTTGTGCCAATCAACATTGCCTAACTTTGATGTTCAAAGCAAGTGATCATTTTATTTCTTCAGTAACACACGTCGAAGAGTTAATTTGGGCAAACACTGAAGCACATTAGTCAAAGACCACGCCCTGAACATCCATTCACAATTTCACCCAGCACTGACCACAGGGAACGCTCCATTTCGTTTGAGCACATCCACCATGTGCAACCCCACCAGGACATTTACACCCAGCCGGGAGCAAGACAACCGCAACCGCGTTCACCGAAACGAAACGGAATTTCAGAAGCCCGCCGGTCACTTCCGCCAGGCTGAGGGGTGGGAGCGGGGGCGGACGCGCGCGTGCGCCACGAGCTTCCTCTCTACCGCGAGCCGCGCGGGCGCGTCCCGCTCAGCCTCCTCCGCCCGCGGGAGGCGCCGCCGCGCGCTAAGTGCCGGCTAAGCGAGCCGCGGAAGCCGTTCGGGGAACAGCGGGTTTTAAAAGGTTTCCCCCGCGGGAGGCAGAGGGGATTCGGCTCTGGAACCTCCATCAGACGATTTTAAACGGACAGTGAAAAGCACACACAGCGGCCTCCCTTTCCACTTACCAAGCAACAACAACAGGAACCATCGGGAAATGGAAAAAAAAAGATTTTTTTGGGTTCTCCCTTCATTGTTCTGGATAAAAGGCCTGGAGAGCCTGGAACGCTGCCTGTCTCTGTCTCTGTCTCTGTCTCTGTCTCTGTCTCTGTCTCTGTCTCTGTCTCTGTCTCTGTCTCTCTGTCTCTGTCTCTGTCTCTCTGTCTCTCTGTCTCTCTGTCTCTGTCTCTCTCTCTCTCTCTCAAAGTGCCGATTCATCCACCAGGGCTGAAGAGCCGAGCGCGCGAGACACCAACGATGCAGCGGCAGCGAGAAAGGAGGCCGATGATCGCGCAGGAGAGACCGGAGGCCCAGAAGGGGATCCGGGAAGCGTGTGACCCCCCCCCCACCCGCATCTCGGGGCTTGTAAAGCGGTCGCCGTGACGATAGGAGTCGGTCGCCGGGGAGCCTGCCTGAGGGCCCATGGGGAAACAGCAGGGCGGCTCTCCTGAGTTTCGGGCGACGCTACTGAGCGCGCTCCTCAAGCTCCGACTGATCCCACGCTCAGACCGTCTGCAGATGGCGAAACGGCGGGCAGGAGAGGGCATGTGGCCGAGTGATTCACACACACACACACACACACACACACACACACACAGACACAGACACACACACACACACACACACACACACACACACACACACACACACACACACACACACACACATACACATACACACACACCCTCTGTCATAATTATTAAATGTAGAGCGGTCAGGATGAGCCATTCTCTGTGCTGAAACTCCTTCATGTTGCTTTACCTGTTCATTGCGTAAGCTCCTGGGCAAGGGGGTAAGGTTTGGAAAGCAGGCCATACAGAGGGCAAGGACCTCGACTAGGATCTTCATTGTCCACACATCTCAAAGGGAGGTTACTCCCAACAGAACTCAAAGATAAACGACTTATTCACACGGATGCAAGATTTTCAGTCTCAAGAGCCCAAACCGTCACATTATCCTCCTCAAACCTTTGTCGCATCACCAAATCAGGAATCTCACTCTCAACTGCCTCCTTTCAAATGAACCAATCGGTAGTTCCGCAGGATTAAACTCCGCCCCCAGCCACCCGCCCCCCCAGAAGCACCGGACCGGAAGCGAGCCAGAAAAACTCAAAGCGCACCTCATTCAACAGCTACAGATCTACATGAGCTGCTAATTAGCAGAGTCAGGCGTGCCAAATCAGGGTTGAAATGAAAACCTACAAGATGGTAGATCTACAGGAACAGAGTTGGGCAGCCCTGCTCTAGCTGTTGAATGAGGTGTGCTTAGTCAGGGTTGGAGTGAAACCTTACAGGATGGATGGTAGATCTCCAGGAACAGGGTTGGGCAGCCTTGCTCTAGCTGTTGAATGAGGTGTGGCTTTGTTAGGGTTGGAGTGAAACCTTACAGGACGGTAGATCTCCAGGAACAGGGTTGGGCAGCCCCGTTTTAGACCCTCCAACCAAAAAGCAGAAATTTGAAGCACCGTTAAGAAAAACGGGGACAGGGAGATGAGCAACTCCTTCTTTCAAAGACAGATTTGAAATCTTGAGTTTTTTGAGGACATTTTGTTGGCTGCACTGGTGCTGCTATTTCTCTGCTGTCGTGACCAGACTCAAAACAGAGAAAGAGAGAAAGAAATGAAATTCTAAGAAGCATAGGGCCGACAGGGTTTGCGTTTGGCTTTCCGCTACAGGTTTTATTACACATCACTCCAGCATTGTCCCGCCCACAACCGGGCTCAGCCAATCAGGCGAGGGAAAAAGTATCAGATTCCAATCACAAGATGGCAGACAATCTCCTGGCATGAAAAAAGTAGGAAAAGTAAAAGTTTGGAAATTTTTTTCCATTGTTTTTGTGTTGAGATTACAGCTAGGCTACATTATGCAACGTTTCCCAAAAACCTAGAAAATAATTGTTTCCTAGAATGCTCCAAGTGTTCACTCAAAAGCACATTTTTCTTTCTCAATAAACAGTGCATACCCTGAAGCAGCAACAGAGAGAGATCGTGAACGTTCGAGCAAATGGGTTAGCCCAGGGGTGTCAAACTGAATCCCAAGGGGACCGCAGTGTTTTGAGTTTTCCTCTCAATCGGCTGCCAAATAAGGCTATGAGAACACGGTGTGCGGATTCTTTAGCCAATCAGTGACTCAAATGAAACACTTGTGCTGAGAACACCACAAAAACCAGCAGACACCATGGCCTGTAGTTTGACACTTTAGGATTAGCCATTTCAAAATTCCACCAAGTGCTGAGTGTAAGGCCAGTGGACCCCAAACTCAGCCCTGGGGCACCCCAAAGTCAGCTCCGGCGCCCCCCAGTGTATGCTGGTTTTAATTCAACCACAGTTGCGGTCCTAGAATTTTAACAAGCTGTTAATTGTTCTTAATAAGCGCTCTTCCTGTTTAGAGGGATCGTGCACCCTCTTAAGTCACATTCTGTCAGAAACAGCTGTTCATGCCACGAAGACAAAAATCCCCACGTATCATATTGTGCTCATTGTGCTATATATTTTTTTTAAACTACATAAAAAGAGGTACATTCTCAAAGAGGTACTTTCTTGAAGTACATTCTTGTGATGAAATGAAAGACCTAGGTTAAACAACAGGCTCCGAATTAGGCTGCTGAACACGTGTCTAATTTATTTCCAAATTTTCCCCTTAAACTTAACAATGCATGTATGCCTCGCCATTTTATTCTCAGAGGTCAGGTGTCAACACTTTCACAAATTAGAGCCTACTGATATACCCTACCTATATTACCCTAGTCAGTTAAAAATAATTGACCTCTTTGTATGTAATCGTCCGCAACATAGCACAATGTGACTAAGGGATTCTCCATGACATGCTTAGCTATTTTTGATGTAACGTGGCTTAAGAGGGTAAACAATCCCTCGAAACACAAAAGCGCCCAATTAAGAACAATTAAAAGCTTGTCAAAATTCTGGGACTGCAGCCGTGGTTGGCCCGAAAACCGACAGACACAGGGGGACCCAGGGTTGAGTCTGGGAACCAGTGCAGTCGGCCAAATTTGACCAGAGGACAAACGAACACTAAAGACCTCAGTGCTTTAACCTGGGAGCAGGTATTCAGGCCTACCCCGAAACACAGCCATCTGCGACAGAGAGAGTAATAAATTATGACTTTCCCGCCTCCAAGAGTCACTCTCACGTGATTCGTTACACCCGGTGACTTCGGGGCGTGGCACTCTCATGTGATTGGTTACACCTGGTGACGTGGGGGGCGTGGCACTCTCACGTGATTGGTTACACCTGGTGACGTGGGGGGCGTCGCCGCAGCGCCAACTTGCTCACGGGGTCTGGCAGCTAGCGCGGCTGCATTTTTGAGATTACAGTTTCATTTCACAGAAGCGGCGGGCCGGGGAGAAAGAGGGGGGAAAACCAGAACTGCACCGTTTCCGGTTCCTGGTTCTAGCGCCAGCAGTGGGACGACAGCCCCTATCATTAACCACCACCACCCCCGGGTGCTTCATGTGACCTACCCCAAAAAAAAAAAACTGACCGATTTCGTATTTGTGAACTCGCACCCGGAACCGACCAGAGGAGGATGGGACCCCCAACCAAGTCTGGTTCCTCCAAGAAGATTCTTCCTACACATCTTTCAGGGAGACTTTTCTTGCCACTGTTGGCTTGCCTTGAGGGGGCTTGGGCCAAGGGAAACTGTGAAGCATATTGTGACAAATCCATTATAAAATGCACCACATAAATGAAATCTGATCGACTCATCGACTCGAATAATAGAATAGCCTTGGATTCGCGATTACAGGGGGAATGAAAGTGAATCTTACTCTGCACAATCATCTGCACCTCGGTCCTACAGGACAAAGAGGCCCCTCTGTGGCCTGAGAAGGAACTGAGGGGTTAACGACACCTCACGACACCTTAATCCTGAACACGTTTCCTAGTGGAGGTCAGGGCCGATGAGGCAGAGATACTGCAAGTATAACAGGCGTGATCTTGCGTTGTGTAAAAGCACCACAAACCAGGATTCCCAGTTGAGCTGGTTTATTCTGATAATAGACAAACAGTGCGATCACTGGACTGTTCTCAACATGTATCTTCAGCAATGGTGATCTAAAATGTAGAAACACTCATGTTACCACATACACACGTGGCCTGGTAAGTGACTAACTTAGCTAGCAACATAGCCTACAGTTCGTAGAACAGATATAGTGGATATAATCTACAAATGCACAAAAGCCTTTGTCCATATCTAAACTCCTTTAGGTACATATGCATTGATATAACGAATATAACAATATAATTGTGAACAAATATGAACAATCTCTTAAAATAATTGGCACAATGTTATAACGTGACCTACCGCTTGCATGGGCAAGTTAAACTGGGAAGAACGTAACGTGCGTCATTCCCTTAAAGGCAACTACACAAGTATTTTAAAGTGACAGAACACTAGACCCAAAATACACACATACACCTCTGGTACAATGGCAAGTGTAATCATTATTAACCATGTTACACAAGGTGGCCGTGATGTCGCCCCACTGCTGGCCACTTCCTCGCAATTCCCAAAGAGATCCTGGAAGCGAAGCCAGGAAGTATGTCGTTTTGCGGGTTGCCACCAATGTATCCAGCAAATAGCGGAGCTCCTCTCTGTTTATTCAATTAGCGAGGCGATACCATGACCGTTGAGGCAGTGGGGTGAGGTTTAAGAAAGGAGTTGCTGAACTGTATGAATCTTTACCTTATTGGGCACGCCAAGGAAGAACGCACGGAAAACAAAGTTTGCATCAGAGAGAGTGGCGCAGGCCGTTTCAAGGTCAAAAATACAAACGCAGGTTTGCTCACGACCGTTTCGGCCTCCTCGAAACAGAAAGCCTGGCAGACCTTAATAATCGCACAGCTGACGGCCATGTCCTTCAATGCTGCGTTATGGGCGTGGAGAGGGTGTGCGCCATTTTATAACAGAAGATTGGTCACCACCGTCTCCAGGCAGCGCAGGCAGTACACCTCATTCCCTGAATCACCCCGAGTTTTCCTGCTCCAAGAGGCGCAGCCAATCAGGCGCTCAATCTGGCACTCAATCAGCCGCAGCCAATCAAGGGCAGCCAATCAGGCGCTCAATCTGGCACTCAATCAAGCGAAGCCAATCAGGTGCATCCAATCAGGCACAGCCAATCAGGCACTCAATCTGGCACTAAATCAGGTGCAGCCAATCAGGCGCAGCCAATCGGCCGCAAATCTCTCTCTCACCTCTCTCTAGCTCTGGGCCCACATTCCACATCCCGCCCTCTACCCGTCCCTCCCTCACATCCACCATCAAACCTCCCCCTCAAAAGCGCTGATCTCTGATCAGCTCCAAGCAGAAGGCTGGCTGGCACAGCGTCACTCGCCGCTGATCTCTGATCAGCTCCAAGCAGAAGGCTGGCTGGGACCGCTGATCTCAGATCAGTGCTGCTGTTGGCGATAAGCAGGTAAGGGAGGGGTCTGGAATGCAGTCCCATTGTCCCTCCCAGACAATACAGGAGTTTCAGAGGACTGAAGTCGGATACCTGCTCATTTAAAGTCTTTTCCAAATCACTGGTCTTACAGCAACGTCATCAAGTTAAACCTGTAATGCATTATGTCTGCGATATTGACCACGTGTCCACAGCAGCAAAACCAGTGCATAAAGCTGCGCACCGTATGGACAGGCATAGTTCCACACGTTTAAGCTGGAAAATAATTCCCGATTAAATTCAAGCAGGGACGATGACAAGGCTGGAATTTCACCAGGAAGTAATCACCCCTGGCCCAACGGGGAATTCTGGAATTTTCCTGTAATTTTTTTTTCTTCTCTTCCTCAATCTGTTCTGTTCTCTGAAGGGCCCTTTTCTGGTCCTTCCAGTTTGGCCACAAAAAAAAAGAGGGGGGGGGGGGGGCGACTCCAGCAGCATTCCTGTACTAAAGACAAAAAGACACAGACTGCCGTTCTGTCTGTCACAAGAACACAAACTGTGGAAAAACCAACATGAGGTCTGACCCGAAAAAAAAAAACTGCCACTTTTCATAAAGTACATCTTTGATGAGGGGAAAAAACAAGAGAGTCCCTTTTCAAAATTGAGACTGAGTACCAGGAACGCTCTGTACAACTACAAATCTCCAAATGACATGACATCACACCGGTCGGCAGAAACTACCATCCAGAGACTACAGTCTTATATACAATCCATTTATATTGATGAATTATTTTATTTTTTTTACTGAAGAAATTCACGTTAGGTGCCTACAGTCAAGGGTTTTGTTTCAGGTTTGGAAAAAAACCAGCTGGGAGTCAAACCAGCAACCCCTCAGCTGCAGGTTCCCAAACGCTACAGTGCACTGCTGCTCAGATTAGGACTGATAGCACTGTTCCCTCACTGCCATCGCTGTAGAAGATGTGGAGATTAGTTTTTAGTGCATTCCTAAAAACCTGCAATGAATCACCCATTCCCAACCCTACCCCCATCCCGCTCCAACTGTATGCTATGCCCTTCCATCCGCGACTTTCCTGACCTCTGACCTTTTCCAGATTCCACTGGGTGCAGCCCGTTAATGACTTCCTGTAGCGGTATAAACACATCGATCGGCAAAAGCCTTGCCTGCATTAAGAGTCCTCCAATAAATAGAGGAAAACTTTGAGGACGATTTAGGAAGGTCCTGGGTTGGTGGGAACATTCAGAGAATCTCCAGGGAGACGTACTGGAACATGCTGACACTACACCAGGCTGCAGAAACTCCCTGCTAAAATGCTGTGATAGTGTCACTGATGTGTTCACCTGCCTGACTTTACAACGCAGCCCACCTCAAAACTGGAAGTCAGAAAGAAGTCATCATTGGCGGCAGCCTGTGAATTAGCCAGCTACGCTGTTAATGACATTGCCTCAACTAAAGTTACATTAAACGGATTTGGCAGACAATTGTGTCTAGAGTGACTTAGAACATGAGGTGCAGTACTGCCCCCTAGAGGCCTGAGTGGTATCACGTCCGAGGCACTGCTTCTATGGCTAGATATTGGCTCACAATGCAAGCAATGGTGTTTGGAAAGAAAAAAAAAAGGTAAACCGGAACGTGCTCTGTGAAGTTTTCCGGTATTGGCCGAGTTCCTTTTTTTCCTCTTCTCAGAGCAAAACAGACCGTAAATCCAGCAATTCAAGGAATTAAAGGAGGAGACGGGTACACAGTGTCCTGAATACTGCGGTACCCAGAAATTTAATTTTTGTAGGAGTGGGAGGCAAACAATGAACGAAAAAAAAATGGATGATAATTTTTTTAGAGGGGGTGGGGGTTCCGGTAATTACCACCTGGATGCATTTTTATTTGGGGGGTGGGGGTTGGAGGTTTTGGTTCTCCACATATTTTCCATACCTGCCATTTCATTTTACCTAAGATAAAGACTCACCTAACAAGAACTATGTGCTAATCTCTCACGCAGTAGCAATGCCAGTTCACATTTTATGTATCATGACATTTAAAAGGTCATATCACACGAGGAAAAAGGACTGCGCCAGCGGTGGCCATTAATCAGTATTCTAGGTGTGTAATTAAAGATAACGAGAAGGGTTCCGTAAACTGTCAACAGGCTTCAAGTATTTTTTTTATTTTTGCCCAGGAGTGTGAAAATTAAAACAGTCCGACATTCTCAATTGTTAAGTCTTCTGAAGGTAACGTGCAGAACATTAATAACAATTCTGCAAGGAAATACTTGGACACTTATATATGATATCAAGCAGCCTAACGAATGGCGATAATGCTTGGAAATTTTAGGGCGTACAGTCTCTAACAAAAAATAATACATAAGCAAACGAAGACTAAACCTACTGTTCGCACACACAAAAAGCCGAAACGCTTCCCCAATTATTACCGCATTTAAGGAAGTTTGTGTTTACATGGCTACGCTGATACCAATGTTGGCCAGACCAATAGGCCAATAGGAAGACGACACTGAGGATGTTGAACAATACGGGGTGGAGTGGTATAGAACGACTTAAATCGTGTACGTCTACTTCTTTAACTCTGTAGGATAGCATTCGTTTCATGTGACATTTTATTTGTTCTTGCATAAAACAGCACCTTCCTGACAAGGGTAATGTTTCGAATATAAATATCCTTACGTTACGGTACAATGATCTTAATCTCAGGGACGTATTGAACAACAGAGCTGACTTACACAACGGAATTTTCTTGTTTGGTGGTTGTGCTTGCGAAAGAGAACAAGACTGAACGCAACCAGCTGAGGATGACTTATCGCAATTTCAGCTTTAAGGTAGCCTGGGCTGCATGTTGGTAAAGCATTAACTACTTTTAAAAATGCAGACGTTTGCCAAGCGCTCCATGCCACAACAATAGCGAGGTGTTATTGCATTTTTACTCAAACCGCAAGATAACCACACTTTTTAAAGCTTACCAACCCGCAGCTTCCTGAAACTATACAATCAACTTTTCCTGCGAGTTAGACTTTCTGTAAGTTAAAAGGCAAGTTTTGTGGCTGACAGCTCAAACACGCAAACCGGTAGAACGACGGGGGTCAACGGGCGGCCATTCATTTATAGAAACGCTGCTGCAAAAAACGATTAAACGTACTGCGGGAAATCTGTATTTAAGGAAAAACAATGATGAATGTAGAACCCCCAATAATTGCTATGGCCGTGTTCCATAACCCTGGCACAGAAAGTTACTGGGGGAAATAATAAGGCAACATTAGTTAGCAAGCAGCTTTCCAGCTAGGTGGCTGGCTAGCTACTTCCGAATGCCGACAGTTTTCTCCTTGATAAAGAAAAATCTAAAACCAGCGATCTAGTCATACAGATGTCAAGGCGAAATGTCAAAACCACTCGTGTTAAAATGTGTCGATTGGCTTGTTTAATTAAAGTAGGCTACTAGCATTTGCTCCCTGTGGTGACTGACGGAGGGAAAGTGCCACAAAGGTCGAACTCAGTAATGGAAAATAGCTCGCCTCTTACCTAGAGCAACATATGGATAGATACTCACCTTTGAAAAGGTAATCGTACTCGTCTTCCCTGTTGCCCATTTCTCCAAAATGCTTCTTTTGCGGTAGCTTAGTCTTTGATCTTCACTGAACGATTTAGCCGAAGTGAATGAGCTTGTACGGTGTAGTTTAAAAAACTTGCCTAGCTCGCTCGCCTGCAATTTACGTCACGAGTAGCCTACTTCCTTGCTTGGATTAGGAAGACGGCTTCTTTGCCTACCAACTAGTACCAATCTAATGAAATAACTTCCGCATGTGTTTCAAGATAGTCAGGAAGTCTGACTAATGCGTAACAACACAGTTGGCCTTCTCCGTAAGACTTTTGCTCCCGTTTTAGCGCTAGTAAAACATAGTTCGCGTTTAGGAAAGTTATAAGTGTTTCCGAGTTGAGTGTATTTCCGAAAAATACGACCCGCCCTCTTCTGATCTCCCCAGCCTCTCCCTATGATGTCATCACTGTCATTCTTTTCTGAGGCTGCAAAGCAAACAGTGACCTCACCTACTGCAGAAGCTAATGGACTGTTAGCCTGTGGGTGCGACTCAAATGCCACGTATTGAGAGTTATTTTAATTATACTCTGACCATCCTTTTTAAACAATGAAACAAGACATACTTGATTGTTAGACCGGTACAAAATGTTCGGCTTAGAACCTTTCACCCAAAATGAAATGTAAACTGACATTCCGCAGTTCAGAAAAGTCTCCTGAACTTCATGCTATCAGTAAGCACTCGCGCTTGCACACACACACACACACACACACACACACACACACGTCTTTAATCATGATTCAAGGAGTAACTGAACACACCCATCTCTATAGGCATTCATCTATACACTTATACATGAAAAAAGATCCCGCACGAAAATATTTTCATATTTCATGACATTAAATAATATAGGACTTCCATTCATAAAGTAACAGTAAAGTAGCAAAGTTCAAGACAAAGACAAACCAAACACAAGACAGGCCATTATAGGGCATAAACATTTTTATTATTAGATGTATGTGTGAGTATAAAATGGGGTCAGAGACAATTATGGTACAAAGCCCATTTAGAACAGCTGCTATGATCTGCAGTGAAATGAGACTCTTTTTTTGCCGTTAAAGATTGCCAAGGATGTCTGCTTTAAAACTAAAGACACAATTCTTAAAAGTCCTGTATGCCCACCCCACCTGCTCTTGCTCTCAATTACATTTTCTCAGTTCCACATCTTCCATTAAAGGACTTCATTGGACGATTGCTCAGCTGTTTGACTGACCTTCAGATGTGATGTTTGTGAAAAATATACATATTTTTGGTGCCCTGAAAGCTAATGCCCATGCAATTCTTCACATGATTGGTCACAGGGCAGCAGATTATGAAATAACGATATTTTATTTTTAGTGCGATCTCGTCAATACAAAATCATAAATTTGGCTGCATATTTTGTCTGCAAGAAGAACTTCCTCAAAATAAGAAACTTAAAAAGTCAATAACATTAAAATAATTTAAGTCGCAAAAATAATTTCAATTTTTGTTTTGAATTTACTAATTTACATAACATGTAATGTCCTATGTAAATGCATTTTATTTTCATATGAACCATTTCCTTTTTTTTAAATGCCATAAGCAAAGCTGAATTACCATGACAACTAATTAGAATCACAGTTGTCCTTTGTTTAATGATCTCTGTCGCATTGTGGTGAACCTCTTTGTCCACATTGCACTGAAAATCCTCAAGGTCAACTAAAGGTGACCGTTGACAGCTCCGTGGGATTGGGGGGGGGGGGGGGGCGGGGATTACAAGACTGCAAAAAAAAGAAGTTTAGCAATCAGCATCCACCCAGCAAGTTTGAGTTGGGAGTTATTACCCATGACTGCTTTATCAAAACAAACAAGCAGACATAAAGACCAGAACGGTCTGATTACTTGATCATGTTTCGTTTCATGAGACCCTTCACAGGAAGTCTGACGGCAAAGAGTCGCACCCCTCTGGTTTCTTTTCATATCGCTTTTGATTTCCCACCAGACGACAGTGTCGCAGGAGGTACCAGGCGCCTCTGTACCCTCGTCCAGCATCTCCTCTCCACAAACCACACCCCTGTCCCGCCCCCCTTCCCGCCAACCCAACCCAACCCTAATTTGCAGCCGGGACATCCGGTCAGAGGTTCTTGCAGCAGGGCTTCTTATCCTCCTGGCTGCCTCCGGCGGGAGTAGCTGGACTGGACAGGGTGACGGCGCTGATGGACCCTCGGGTCACCTCTTTACTGGCCACCTTCTTGTGGATCTCTGGGGGGCCCACACAGACCAACAGACACAGATCAGATGACAAAACAAAACAACCAAAACAAACCAAAACAAAACTAAACAAAACTAAACTAAATTTAACTAAACTAAACTAAACTATACTAAGCAAAACTAAACTAAACTAAACTAAACTAAACTAAAATAAACACAACACTGTTGTCTCATGACTGGCTATGAGTTCAGCTCATAGCAGACTGAAAGAGGTCTTCATGGATCGCTAAGAAACAGGGCCAGAAACAATGGACTATGATCTACTGTGGTACTCAAGACATGCTAACGTTAGCATGTGGCCACAGGAGCTGATAAGCAGCTTGTAGCAAAAATCTAAATAGTGTTTGTTTCCGGTCAAAAGTGCCTTGATCCAGAGGAGACATTCCACCATGTTCCAAACCCTGTCATAAGTTATGGGACACACAGTGCTACCGACACAGATTGTGATGGAACATTTCCCTCGGAATGTCTCACAGCGTTCCGTCATGTGATGCCTGCTCCCACAGGTCAGAGGTCAAAACAGCGATAAAATAAAGGCTCTGCTCACTGAGCAAAGTAAAAAAAAAAAACACACACACACAAAGAAGAAATGAAAGATAGGGTGAAAAAAGGAAGAAAAAAAACACACAAAGAAAAACATGTCCGAATCCAGTCAAAGGAAAAATAATTAATGAATGAAACCCACGGACGGTGAGAGAATAAAAACTCTAGAAGAGGAGAAGAGAAAGGGAGGCGAAATGAAAGGCTGACCTGCGAGGACGTCGTGGAAGGCTGCTTCCACGTTTGTGGAGTCCAAGGCCGAAGTCTCCATGAACAGCAAGTTGTTCTTCTCTGCATCGAGAGAGAGAGAGAGAGAGAGAGAGTGAGAGAGAGAGAGAGAGAGAGAGAGAGAGAGAGAGAGAGAGAGAGAGAGAGAGAGAGAGAGAGAGGCAGACCTAGCTGAGTGAACTCATTTTGTTCTGTGCAGTGTGTTCCACTTGATGTTCAGATGCATATATATCACTCGCTGTCATTTTCTTTTGATCTGGCCATCTATACTACTAGAACTGCACTACTACGCAGCGCAATTCATTGCATTAAACCCACTATACCACAGCCTGTATGAGGAGTCCTATAGGGACTCTATTAGTCTAATTTTACAGACCATTTTGTTATATACAACTACTACTACTACTGCTACTACTGCTACTGCTACTGCCACTACTACTACTGCTACTGCTCTTACTACTACTACTACTTCTACTACTGCTACTGCTACTGCTATTACTACTACTACTCTTATTAATAATAATAATAATAATAATACAAAACATATATTTAAAAATAAAACAGATATATTTAATGTATACAAGCACTGATATCACAAGATGAAATATATCACAATGTTTTATCATCATCATTATTATTATAATGATACTTATAATAATATTAATAGTAATTAATAATAATAATGAATATTATTATTATTAGTAGTAGCAGTAGCAGTAGCAGTAGCAGTAGTAGTAGTAGTAGTAGTAGCAGTAGTAGTGGCAATAGCAGTAGTGGCAGTAGTAGTAGCAGTAGCAGTAGCAGTAGTAGTAGTAGCAGTAGCAGTAGCAGTAGTAGTAGTAGTAGTAGCAGTAGTAGTGGCAATAGCAGTAGTGGCAGTAGTAGTAGCAGTAGCAGTAGTAGTAGCAGCAGTAGTAGTAGTAGTAGTAACAGTAGTAGTGGCAATAGCAGTAGTGGCAGTAGTAGTAGCAGTAGCAGTAGTAGTAGCAGCAGTAGCAGTAGGCCTAGTAGTAGTAGTACATTTGGATATATTTCATCTACACAAGCACTGAGATCACAAGGTTAGTTTTGTACCTGCAAAGTCCTTGGCCTCCTCGGTGGGCACGGTCCGGACGGACTCCAGGTCGGTCTTGTTTCCCACGAGCATGACCACGATGTGCGGGTCGGCGTGGTCGTACAGCTCCTTCAGCCAGCGCTCCACGCTCTCGTACGTCAGGTGCTTGGCGATGTCATAGACCAGCAGCGCCCCCACCGCGCCCCGGTAGTACCTGCGGGAGTTTGGAGAGGGCGGGCGCGTGCCCGTACAGAAGCCATCAGTCTCAAACACGTGACACTATCCAGAACAAAACTGAGAAAAAATAGCCTACAAAAGGAATGTTACTGTTGCTGCACAATGACTATTGCTTTGTTTCGTCAGTTTCAAGAGCACTTATCTTCTCTACTATGTTTTTTTCAAGAGCACCCAGTTTAAAAAAAAGCTTTTTCACATGGCACTCTCTCTTTTGAGCTTCTGGAAGTTTCTGGAAGATGCAGTTTGTTACATCTACAAAAAAAAAAAAGAGTTTCAGCACTTAAATGCTTAATGTAAGTTACTGACTGGCTAGAGCAAGGGTGCCCAATCTTATCCGAAAAGGACCAATGTGGGTTCTTGTTTTAGTCCAGCACTACGGCACTTCAACAAATTAACAAATTATGGTCTTCAACCAAGACCTTGGGAAGTAGAATCAGGAGCCGCAGTGCTGGGCTAAAACGAGTAACAAATACATGTACCCACATCGGCCATTTTTTCTCTAAGACACCTCTGGGTTAGAGAGAGTCAACGCACCTTGCTTCCAAGGGCTAAATTGGCTGCGGATAGAAAAGGAACCACAAAAACCTGCAGAAGCTACGGCCCCTCCAGGACTCATTCACTTTCTATATAGTTAGAAAACTGCACCTACAGACTGCAATGACATCACCCTCTCACAGTAATGACATCATCAGTCATCAAGAAACTTTACCCTGCTTAAATTTTTATGCTTCCAGTGGGTGTGCTCCTTGGCACTTGGCTATTCCTGAAAGATATTAAAAATAAACTGCTCTTCACTTTCATATAGGAAATTAAGGCAGTAATTAATGCACTACAATGTATGTATTCACACATAGATCTAAGAATCTACCGAATTCAGACTTCTATAATCTTGATTTAATTAATAACTCACAATTATCTAGATTCAGGCAAACATTGTGAGCAAACATTATTTTGCAAAGTGCTTCATTATTTTGCAAAATGCTGCCATCCGTTCTCTGTAACTCTGTGGATTTCTTGGACGGCAAGATATTTTGACAATTCAAATGATGAAATCGCTTGGACAAATTGTATAACGACAAACTGAAATCTGCAGTAGTTGGATATGAAAGCGCCGGGGGTACGCGGAAGAGGCTGTTTAACTCAGCGGAGGTCGTCTGTATGGGGTACCCACGCGGAGGTGATGGCTCGGTAGCGCTCCAGGCCGGCGGTGTCCCAGATCTGCGCCTTGATGGTGAGCGTGTCCAGCTGCACGGTGCGCGTGCTGAACTCAACCCCGATCGTCGTGCGGCTGTCGTGGTTGAACTCATTTTTCGTGAAGCGAGACAGCAGGTTGCTCTTTCCCACTCCGGACTCTCCAATTAGAACCACTGGACCGGAAGAAAGAGAGGGGTTAGTCACGTATCTTGATAGGCACAAACTAGGCGACATATCGCATGTTAGATCCTTTTATTTGCAGGGTCAGAATCTGTCAATCATACTAGCTGTAAATGAAATACTTGCATGTGATGGGTGTTTATTTTTAGGCTATATTTCATATGCAGTGCAGAGTTCACATGCAGTAAAAAAAGTACAGAAAGTATCCTCTTGGTAGGTGGAGCTACCAAAAACTCGACACGTTTGAACAAATCAGAACACAGCTCTCCACAGAATAAACAGTACGATTGGTCAGAATCAGGAAGTCGCTGTTTACACAAGATGTCTCTGCCCGATTTGGAGTTCATCATGAAACCTCACTTGCCCTCGCCCGGTATTGAAGTGCAACAAGCTTTCCTTTTTGCGGGCTTGGTGACATTATTATGAAAAGTCCTGGAGTAAGATATATTACACCTTGACTAAAAACTTTGACCATTGGTGTTGAGGTAAAATCTGTCACAGAACAGGAGCCCAAAATTTGATTCCAATCTCAAATGAGATGCTCCCTCCATGAGGATCTCCCACATGCATGCTTCAGGTACTTTGTCAAGGTCACTGTGAAGGTCAACCTTTCTTAATGAAACCACAGCAACAGCCATTTTGTTGGAGGAACACTACAAAGTGAAAAAAGAGAAGCAGCTCAAACTACAGTCCGGCCATATTAAACAAAAGCCAGTGATGAAATGGACCCTCTTGTTCACATAAGGCCAGCACGGGAAAGATGACAGTTTCAAGAAAAATCCAGTCGGGGTAAAAAGAGGACACATATTTTAGGCCCGATCCTTCTAGTCTGGAACAGGACACACACTGCTGGCCTCATTTGCCTCTTTCTTAGGACAGCCCTTTTTTTCTTAAAAATCCTGTCAAGTGAGACGTCTGACGTGGCACAACTCAATTAAAGTCACATATACATGAAAACTACAGGGTGTGTCATGGGTCTAGATGGACAAAAGAATGTAATGTTATCCTTCACAGGGGGCATCTAATCCATGTGGACCGCGTGGCCTAATGGATAAGGCGTCTGACTTCGGATCAGAAGATTGAGGGTTCGAGTCCCTTCGTGGTCGGAATTTTATATGGTAGAGCACACAGTGGTGAGGACACTAGACTTTATACCTGTTAAGGTGCAGACATAGTTTGGGCTCTGCTGGCGTTCCCCTGGGTGTGTGTTCATTCACGAAGCTCAGAGTTTGAAAGCTGATCTAGAATCAGGTTTCTCCTGTCCTTATCCGTAATGAGCTAAACACCGAAACCGATCCTAGATAAGCATTCCTTCTGTGAGACAATTCATGAGCACAATCTGAGTAAGCACAAACATCCTCAGCGAACACACAGCTGTGTCAATGTTTGACACGTCATGTGACTCGCCCTGAATGGAGGCCTAATATGTGCTGAAGCACAGTATTGCTGCAACATGTGATTGTTACACCAGCCTGCCCAGATTGCCGTCTCTCCAGCCTGCTGTCTCTGTACACAAATGCATTGTGTGGGGACTGAGTGACTCGTTAGTGTGGGGTGTGTCTGTGGGGACTGAGTGACTCGTTAGTGTGGGGTGTGTCTGTGGGGACTGAGTGACTCGTTAGCGCGGGGTGTGTCTGTGCGGACTGAGTGACTCGTTAGTGGTGTGTCTGTGGGGACTGAGTGACTCGTTAGTGGTGTGTCTGTGGGGACTGAGTGACTCGTTAGTGGTGTGTCTGTGGGGACTGAGTGACTCGTTAGCCCGGGGTGTGTCTGTGCCGGACTGAGTGACTCGTTAGTGGTGTGTCTGTGGGGACTGAGTGACTCGTTAGTGTGGGGTGTGTCTGTGGGGACTGAGTGACTCGTTAGTGAGGGGTGTGTCTGTGCGGACTGAGTGACTCGTTAGTGTGGGGTGTGTCTGTGGGGACTGAGTGACTCGTTAGCGCGGGGTGTGTCTGTGGGGACTGAGTGACTCGTTAGTGTGGGGTGTGTCTGTGGGGACTGAGTGACTCGTTAGCGCGGGGTGTTCTGTGCGGACTGAGTGATTCGTTAGTGTGGGGTGTGTCTGTGGGGACTGAGTGACTCGTTAGCGCGGGGTGTGTCTGTGGGGACTGAGTGACTCGTTAGCGCGGGGTGTGTCTGTGGGGACTGAGTGACTCATTAGTGTGGGGTGTGTCTGTGGGGACTGAGTGACTCGTTAGTGTGGGGTGTGTCTGTGGGGACTGAGTGACTCGTTAGCGCGGGGTGTTCTGTGCGGACTGAGTGATTCGTTAGTGGTGTGTCTGTGGGGACTGAGTGACTCGTTAGTGGTGTGTCTGTGCGGACTGAGTGACTCGTTAGTGGTGTGTCTGTGGGGACTGAGTGACTCGTTAGTGTGGGGTGTGTCTGTGGGGACTGAGTGACTCGTTAGTGTGGGGTGTGTCTGTGGGGACTGAGTGATTCGTTAGTGTGGGGTGTGTCTGTGGGGACTGAGTGACTCGTTAGTGTGGGGTGTGTCTGTGGGGACTGAGTGACTCGTTAGCGCGGGGTGTTCTGTGCGGACTGAGTGATTCGTTAGTGGTGTGTCTGTGGGGACTGAGTGACTCGTTAGTGGTGTGTCTGTGGGGACTGAGTGACTCGTTAGCGCGGGGTGTTCTGTGCGGACTGAGTGACTCGTTAGTGGTGTGTCTGTGGGGACTGAGTGACTCGTTAGTGTGGGGTGTGTCTGTGGGGACTGAGTGACTCGTTAGTGTGGGGTGTGTCTGTGGGGACAGAGTGATTCGTTAGTGTGGGGTGTGTCTGTGGGGACTGAGTGATTTGTTAGTGTGGGGTGTGTCTGTGGGGACTGAGTGACTCGTTAGCGCTTGGTGTACAGAGCCGGGGTATGTATGTGGTGCCGCGCCTGTTTCGACGTACCGATTGGCTAGCCAAACATGTTAGCACCAGTACGGTGTAGCCTTGAGTCCAAGACCCACTACACACCCTAGGGCAGGCGTCACTCACCTCCTCACTCAAGTCCTCTTTCAACAGGGCTTCTTTCAACAGGGCAGGGGTCAAAGACGCTGTGTTGGGCTCTGTGATTGGCTGAAAAGCAGCCGTGTTTGGCTCTGCGATTGGCTGAGAGGGAGCCATGTTGGGCTCTGTAATAGACTGAGAGGGAGTTGTGTCGAGCTCTGTGATTGGCTGAGAGAGAGTCTTGTCTGGCTCTGTGATTGGCTGAAAGAGAGTCTTGTCGTGCTCTGTGATTGGCTGAGAGGCAGCTTTGTTGGGCTTTGTGATTGGCTGAGAGGGAGCCGTGTTGGGCTCTGAAATAGGCTGAGAGGGGGCTGTGTTGTGCTAGGTAATTGGCTGAGAGGGAGCCATGTTGGGCCCTGTAATAGGCTGAGAGGGAGCCGCGTCGGGCTCTGTGATTGGCTGAGATGGAGCCGTGTTGGGCTCTGTGATTGGTTTGAGGGAGCTGCGTCCTGTCCTTTCTAGATAAATGTACCAGTGCTTTATCCAGGGGCCCCAACGGCAGTTTTTCCTTTCCCTGTGAAGATCACTAACCTGACTGGTCCTTGTTGTGCTTCTTTCTCAATGCAAAGTGATGTCCACTAGTGGAGTTCATAATTATTTTTATTATAATTATTGAATTATTCTAGTTACTTCTTTATTTATTCTTCTGTCCGCGTGGTCCACTAAGTCTTGGCTTGAATTCGGTCAGTTCTTATAACATCTACTAGGGGGAGCTGCTCCAGGAGAGTGGTCTGTCTTCACAAAATTATTCCAGAAGACGTTAATACACAAACAGTATCTTTCTCTCTGCCTATCCCAGCTAAACACCGGTGAGGTTCAGGAATCACACAAAACCCAACGCAGCTTATTCTGTTTTACACACGCAGCCAGATCAGCGCTTGTAAGAGCAGCTCAGTCTAACTTTCAACACACTGCCAGTCCAGTCAAGTCTCTGCACAGGCAAAAATGGTGCGCTGCTAGAACGTTTTCCAAAAAAACGCATTAGTTGCATTAACACTTGCGCAAGCAGCTTATTCACAGCGAAAGAAAAAAAAAAAGCTTCTGTTTACACCCTTCAGCATTCACAGTCATACACAAGATAGCTCACAGCAAGGGAAGTGTAGGGAGTGTAAACTAGGTGGGGTGGATCGTTTCCATGCCGACCTAGTGCTCACATGACCTGAAATGTTACTTGCAAAACAATCTGCTGTTACACCTGCATGGATGTATCATAAGGTACATTGCCAAGCTAAATACACCCCCTCTACGAGCCACTCCCTCATTGCCCATCTTTCCATCTTCCACCCGTGGTCTGAAGACTCATCTTTTCAGACTATGCCTAACTATACTACATCTTTTCTAACTAACTATCACCACTCTGCCGATCATTTCTATCACTTAAATTCCCCACTTTCATGCTATGCATGAACCTCCATCTAGCACTTATTGTGTCTCGTATCATCGTCTTGATGCTGTAGCTTGTAATGCCTCCTAGTTTGACGTAGCATAGGTTAGGTCAGAGTAATGTGTTCATGGGTTATGAATAACTGTTCCAAAATGAGTGATGTACCTTACCAGACCTGTGTTTTGTAGTTGTTCCAATGACCTTTGGTATGCACTTATTGTACGTCACATTGGTTAAAAGCGTCTGCCAAATAAATGTAACGTAATGTATTGTAAGTACACGTGGGCAAAAAAAGATTAGCACAGTTATGTTAAAAAAAGCTATTGAAATCACTGCTATTGAATTTGTAGTTCTGAATGACAATGTAAATATCTACGTTGTAGTAGCTGGGCTGTACTGGTTGTTCCTCAGTCTGCCCAAATGTTATGTGTTTTTGAAGGTGGTGTTGCTTGCCAACAAACCCCAATTGTGAAAGACAAAGGCAGGACCTCTTAACATATTTTTTTCCATCCAGCATTTGCTCTGCCAATTAGTAACAGTTGCAAAACTAAACCTACAATTATTTCCACATACTTGAGAAGTCGTCTGGACGGTTCAGGTTAACAAGGGAACTATCTTTAAAACATTAGACAGGAGATCAAAAAGGGCAACTCTATCCACCCATAGTTTCTTGCCGTGTTGTAACTGCAAACATCCAAAGATTTGCAAACCTGCCAACTGAAAAGGATACTCAAATGCGTGATTGAGTAAAAATGTCATTTTCCCAGCAGAAAAAAAATTATTTACATTTTTTTGACACAATACAAGTGTCTTGGATGACAAAAAATATGTTGCTTTGAACATATTTTCAAAAATATGCTTTATTAAATTTTTATTGAATGCCCCTTTTAGTGTAGGTTTCAGCATAGTAGGATGTTTGGTTCTTGAGCTTAAGACCAGAGGCTCATGTCCCCTTACAGGGGACAAAAATGTATTGCTGGGTCTTAGGAGGAGACCTCTGAGCCTCCGTCGTCATCTTGACAGAAAACAGCATTTCAACAAAATGGAGGTGCGACGCTCGAGCATGTCACCGTGCCCCGGATCGAATGCCCCCCTCTTCAGAACGCGAAACGGCGCGGAGTGTGCGTCCCGTCGGAGTGTGTCGACTGTAAACACCCTCTACGGCCTGTTTTTCATTAACTGCCCCCGCTTCAGGCAAGTCGCTCCCGCCTCACCCAAAACACAGAACTGCCCGGCCTCTAACAGAGAAGAATGACACCTGGGCAGGGAGGCAGTTTCGGTGTGTTATTATTGTAAGTTATTGTCCACCAGGTTCTAGCTTGAGTTTATGTTACATGGAGGGGAGGGGGCGGGGGGGGGGTGATTGTTTGAAAGAACTCACTTTGATTTCCCTGCGACGGTGTGTTATGAAGACAGACTGGTCGCTATGGCAAATGCAATCACTTCATTTACTTTTTATACGTGAATTGGAATTTTTTGTTCTTTTTTCGTTTTGTTTTGTTATCGTTCTTCGACCCACTTTTAGGTAAACCTCAGCACAGTTACGCTTTACACCGGGCGTGATTGTGAGGGTTGATAAGGTCCAGGGATAGGCGCTCGACGTGTGTGTGCTTGTGTGTGTGTGTGTGTGTGTGTGTGCTGTGTGTGTGTGTGTGTGTGTGTGTGAGTGTGTGTGTGTGTGTGTGTGTGTGTGTGTGTGTGTGTGTGTGTGTGTGTGTGTGTGTGTGTGTGTGTGTGTGTGTGTGTGTGTGTGTGTGTGTGTGAGTGTGTGTGTGCCTTGCTGAGAGAGCCGTCCGGGTGGCCCTTCCTCGGGCCCGTGAGCTCTGCCTCTCTGCGACGGTGGCAGCCGACATCCTGGAGCGTCCCAGGGAGGGAGATTGCGCAAGCAGGCCAAAACCAGGGCCCGGTAACGTCTGACACGGGCCCGAGGCCGTGAGACAGCTTCGGGCACAGAGAGAGAGAGAGAGAGAGAGAGAGAGAGAGAGAGAGACGCGCTAAACGTGTCAGTCCCCGGTCCTGAGTGACGTTTCGGCCGTCGTTTCCCCCCGGGCGTGTTCCGCGGGGGACGCTGCGGTTCCAGCGCTAGAAATCACCACGGCGCCCACCCGCGCGGCCCGCCCGTCTCTCACGCGCGCGTCAGAGAGCGACGTGCCAGCTATGCGTCTCGCCCCAGCGCCGTCAGGAGCCAAAATGGAGGCGATGTGGGCGGGGCACAGACTGAGGGGCGGGGCTCCAGGCCTCTCGTTCACACCGTGCAGCCTCGGAGGAGCGCGTCCTGTTTCTGCCAGCGTCAGGTGTCTGAATTCACCTGGGAGGAGGAGGAAGTGCGGCGGTCGGCCTGTCTGGCACAGGCTGCCCGCTTATCGAGAGGCGCCGTCTCCCCCGGCTCGAGTTCCCGCCGCGGAATGCTAACAGATGCTAATGCTAATCTGGCGGGTGCCAGACCCTGGAGCTGCCGCAAGGTCTTACAGCACAGTCACGAGGACCGGCAGCGCTGAATTTACACACACACACACACACATACATACATACACGCACACTCACACGCAGACCTGCACACGTACATACACACACACACGCACACATGTGCACACGCGCACACACACGCATGCGTTCAGGCACACACATATGTACACACACACACACACACACAAGCACACACATGCACGTGTGCACACATACACACACGCACACATGTGTACATGCACACACATATGTACACACACGTGCACACACTCACACACACACACAAGCACACACACACACATTTGCACACACATACACACACGCACACATGCGTACATGCACACACGTATGCACACACATATGTACACACACAGACACACACACACACACGAGTACATGCACCATTTCTATGTAATGTCTTCATGGTGTGTTTCAAGTGAGCAGTTTCATTCATTTTTGCCAGCAATCAAAGCTTTGCGCGTTGATCAACTTAAAAGTGAAAGCGCTTACAATAGACTGATATGTAAAATATTGCAAAAACTATTTCCTCTTCAGAGGTAATTATTTTGCTTAGAGGAAGCTGGAATGACTGATTTTCCTTTCTTGATCATTTACTCTTTTGTAAACAAAGTTGTACAAA
This sequence comes from Anguilla pacifica, assembly GCA_039654925.1. Taxonomy (NCBI): domain Eukaryota; kingdom Metazoa; phylum Chordata; class Actinopteri; order Anguilliformes; family Anguillidae; genus Anguilla; species Anguilla pacifica. The sequence continues at coordinate 50,855,717 of CM077291.1, forward strand.
GTAATGGTACTACCTGTTAATTCTGCTGGTCTGCTGGTAAATTAAAACTCTCTGGTATATATACCTTCTTGGAAGCCCAAGATGCTTCATTTTAAAGTTAGTGCATCTTTCGAGAGATCATTTCCTATAAATAGACTAGCTATATAAACAACTATGCTATGGTCAAGACATGCTTATGTTCCCGATGCCTTTATTATCTCTAAATAATGGCCATAAAGCTTAAGTATAAAGAAGCTTTAGGTCCTGTTTAGGATAACTGCAGGTTATGACCCATCAACATAAGCATAATAAGGGTACTCGCATTTCTCAGGAGAACCAGCGAGCCAGAGACCCATTACAATGTATGGGTTTGCTTATGGCAATAGTTATGATGCATTATAAAGTGTAGACGGCAGTGTAGTATGTAGGCTGCAGTGTAGTATAATGGCTAAGGAGTTGGTATTGTAACCTAAAGGTCGCAGGTTCGATTCCCCAGGAGGACACTGCCGTTGTACCCTTGAGCAAGGCACTTAACCTGCATTGCTCCAGTATATATCCAGCTGTATAACTGGATACCATGTAAGTCGCTCTGCTAAATGCCTGCAAAAAGCTTCATGAATGCTGCATAGTGCTATTTCCAGTGAAGCCTCGCCATACTTTTTTTCTCAGTTCCACTTCTGCATACACGCAAAAAAAAATCTGAACTCATTGTGGCTGAACTGCCCAAAAAAAAACCCCCAGGGTCTGGGGTTTGAGGCAAAGGCAACCGGGTGTGCCCTAGAGGATTGTGGGTCCTGTAAAAGCCCACCGACACCCCCCCCCCCCCCCCCGGCAGCACACTGATACTTCCCCTGCAGGCCGCTCAGGTATTTATCCCAGGCCGTTGTCCAAAACGGCACTCACCTTTGAAGACAAAGTTGTACGCCTCGTCCGACCCCATGCCGCCGAGCCCATTCAGGTGTGCCCCCTGGGCACCGTTCCGTTCGCCTGCCCGGCTGCTTCCTCCTCCAGGGGGATCGTCGCGTTTTTTTTTTTTTTGTTTTTTTTTTTAACGGCTCGTGCCCTACGCCGACGCCGCAGCTACCCGAAGCTCCGCACTGACTGCCGGGGAGCCGGTGGGAGTTTGAAACAGGAACAAGACTGGCACTGTTTATCTCTCTCTCTCTCTCGCTCTCTCTCTCGCTCTCTCTCTCTCCCTCTCCCTCTCTCACGCTCTCCCTCTCTCTCTCCCTCTCCCTCTCTCTCTTCTGCAGGCAGTCAGCTTGCTTGTTTGAACAAGGAACTGGGCCTGTCGTTTCGCCGTGCAGCTTGGCTAACAGGCCTTTTAGGGGGAGGGAGGGAGCCAGGGAGAGACGAGGGCAGGTGGAACAGGTAAAACAGCCACAGGTACAGTCATCCCACGAGGGCCCCTCCCCCTCCCCCCTCCCTCCTCCGGATGGGCCTCACAGGAGCCAATCGCATGTTTCACACCTCTCCGGCGAACCCCCACCCACTTCTCACAGAGAGCCAATCGCTGCCCGCCCCTTTCCGCGTTTCCCTGTAACCACCTGAACACTTTCTGTTCTGCCACCCCCCCCCCCCCCCCCCCGCCCAACCCTGGTGGATCTTTAACGCGAAACCGTCTCCAAGGAGACATAACCAGTCTGGCCTCCTCCCCACAGCTGCCGATTGTCCCTGGCGGCACTCATTAACCTGGCGAGGAGTGGCCGTCAGCGTTTCCATGGCGACGTTGGACTTTGTAACAGGAAGCCAGCGGCGTCTCCCAGGTCGAGCTTGAGTAAATATTGCCTTAAAGGCTCGGTCTTTAAGGGCGAAATGGATCACGAGTCCCAGGAGCCGCTAGGCAGCTAAGAACACATTTACCCACTGCAGCTACGCTGCCCCTGTTAAGCTACTTCACCGATGGATTTAAGCTACTTTACTTTATGGCTTTTTGTAGAAGAGTCATTTATACACTCGCTGCTATAAAATAAGGCTGCGCAAATTCTCCAACTTTAAATTTCACTCCTGTGGATATTTAAAGAGGGTTACTAGATAGAAATGTTTAAAGTAATTGAATACAAAAATGTATCTATTGTAATTATGTCCCATATCCAGGTTCTAAATTGTATTCATAGTGCACCATGTTTGTGTATTGTCTATATGAAAAATATTTTTTAAATAAAATATATATTATAGGAGGTAGTTTTAAACTGTACCCATTACGTCCTCGACATTATTAAGTGCGTGTATCTGCAAGTCTGGGCCTTTTGGCAATTCCTGAGTCACCTAGAAGTAAAGAAGGAAATACTCTCGTCTCTTACTCTATAAATACATATAAGTGTGTGGTCATTGCAGTTTTTCTGTGGGAAAAACTACAAACACAGCCATCTAGGTGTAGGGTATACCCCACCAACCAGACAGCTTGGCAGCCATTTTGTACATTCTGGATGACATCATATGCTAAATGAATGCAATGCAATACAACACACAAAATGTATTTTTGATGCAAATGATGCTGTGCTCTCCACACCTCAGAATGGCTGTATTTAAAGCTGAAAGATGGCCAGTCTGTAGTCTGTAACGTTACTTACTTGAGCCCATCACTCCTTATGAAAATGATTACAAGAATTATAATTTCCTTTATGACTGTTGACATTTCATTTCATCCAGTTTAAACAAAGGCAACAGACCTCACCTTGAGACGTTCGCTCTCTCTTTGAATTTCTGATGTGGAGGGCTGCAACTGTGCTGCATTTCAGCCTGCCTGTGCTGATTGGGTCACATGAAAAACTGACACTCACGAGAGGGGAACAGGGAGTAGTTGGAAACCGTTCCGTCTTTTTCCGTTCCGTTCGCTGCACTAAAACAAGGTTGCGTTGCGTACTGGCTGCAGAATCTGGATTCTCCAGGGAGGCCTATCTCTCTTTCCCCTGCCGTTTTAGTAGAGTATTGTTTTTTATCTTCAAAATTCTCAGTGTTCCAGAACGTTCTTTTCAGTTACCAAGTGACTGTTACATCAGCATTAGAATGTTCAGTTAAGAACATTCCAGTCACATACTCGTGATCTCACACCTTAAAGGGTCAATTCCTCATGGAAGAGGAATCCTTGCTTCTGTACCCCAGATTATGAACAAATGAATGACAGCATTTACACAGCACTTTTCTGAACACTCAAAGTGCTTTACAGTGATGAGTGGGAACTCACCTCACCCACCACCAATGTGTAGCACCCACCTGGGTGATGCGCGGCAGCCATTTTGCGCCAGAACGCTCACAACACACTAGCCAAAATGGAGAGGGAGAGAACGTTTTTTTTTTTTTTTTGGCCAATTAAATCCGGGGATGATAAGGTGGCAAGTTCGAGAGAGCCAGGTTGGGAATTTAGCCAGGACCCCGTGGGAACCCCCAACTCTTTGCGACAAGTGTCACGGGGTCTTTAACGACCACGGCGAGGTCACCTGGGGCGATGGCACTGGGGCGCAATGGCAGCCGCGCATCATTAAGAGCTCACCGCACACGCTGATGTCCGCGGGTGCTCCCATCCCTCTCCAAAGCCCTGAAAAGGCGCTACATAAATGTAATCGATCACCACTGCGTCCACACACCAATTATTAACATCCGAATTTGCGTAAAATCAACGGATCGTGTCGTAAAATAACCGGAAACCGCATTAGTTGATGTCATATTTACTTCACTGCCCACCCGTGTTGGGGTGACCACGAGGACAGGTCATCTAGCAGAGTGCTTGAGGATAAAAAACTTTGTTGTGAGTTATAAGTAATGCCACCTGCTGGACACCAACATTAAACACATGAAATTAAATCTTTCCAGGGAGTATCCCAAATACCACAGAATGTGTGGAACAGGAAGAGGAGGCCGACCTACCGCCGTTCGAACCTCAGACTCATTTTTCCCTGTACTGACAACACGCAGACAGGCAGCATCTCTGCACTAATAAACATGCACACCTGACAATCTAGTAACCCAGGCAACAGTAACTGTTCTTGTGTGTGTTTCTGCTCTGTGATTTAGTCCACTTTTTAAAAAAAAAAACGGGAACGCAAGATAAAACCAGCAGAGAAGAGAAGGAAGGAGCAAAAAGTGTGTGGCCAGCATCTTGACCAACCCTTGTTTATTTTTATTTTATTTTATTTTTTTAGTACAGTACTGTTAAACGTTAGTTTCAACATGTTCAATCAGGTGATGGACCGGAGCTCTCCATTTGACAAAATAAGCAAAGCTTTAGAGCCGTTACCAAGGTTACCACAACTAGGAGGCTGAGATTTCAAGAGCAACCTAGATATTTTTTCTTTTTTTTCGTTCTTTTCTTGTACAGTATGGTGCCACCATACGGAAAAAAAACGTAAAGCTGTTATTTTTTTCTTATTGTCTTTTTTTGGAAGGAGATTAAAATGAGATACACAACAGGTCATTTTCTAGGCACTATAAGCACCTCAAAAATAAAAATACATAAGTGATCAGATTAAAATGAAAGAAAGAAATCTGTCTTCAACCACCTCTGACTCCAGCTTTAAAACCAGTTTATTGATGTTTGTCACATTCCCCCCAATCCCACCCTATCCCGAAAAAACCCTCCTCTTCAGCAGGATCCTCGTGTTCTGATTAAGCCGATTTGAAATTGCGTCAAGTGCCTGATTCTGATTCCTGCTTCAGGTAACCAATCACGTCCCGAGTAGGTGGAGTGGGGGGGGGGGGGTTCGTGGGAGGAGTCACCATAGCTCAGGGGGTGGGGCGCACGAGGGGGGCCGGGGGGGTGGAGGGTCCAAATGGTCTCATCGGCATTATATTTGGAATGACAACAGAATTTAAACTGTGGGTGAGGGGGGGGGCGGGGATATCATACTGCAGTCAGAGAGCAGGAAAGAGCTACTAAGAGGGGGAGGGGCGAGAGATAGGGGAGGGTAGGGGGCAGGGGGGGGAGAGGAGAGGGGAGGTTGAGCACACAGAGCAAACCTTCTAGAGCACTTGCAATAAATAGTGAAGTCAAGCAGGCGTGAACTCAGGACTACAAAGAGAGAGCGAGCGAGTGAGAAAGAGAGAGAGAGAGAGAGAGAGAGAGAAAGGTGATGAGCAGAAGTGAGACCTTTTTCTGTGACTGTCCTAAAAATCTAAACTGTGTTTTTTGCCCGTTATTTTTTTTTGTTGTGTTTTTATATTTTTTCTGCCCCAGCAGGCTCTATGGTTCATGTCAGGAGCCCCCCCCCCACCCGCCGCCGAGCCAATGGGGTAATAAAGCAGCTTAAGTGACGGGTCGTCTCGGGGGGGGGGGGGGGGGGCAAAACCTCATTTTCTTGATTTGTGGGGAGGCATTCGTTTGTTTTTCAGCCATCGAGGGGTGGGGGGGGGGGGGCGGTGGTGGGTGCGGGCGCGGGTGGGTTTTTGGCAGTGGAATCATTTTACAGTGGCACGGCTGCCTTTTCGGACACCCTTCCCCTGCCCACCAAAAAAAAAAACAAACAAAAGAAAATATAAAATAAAAAATAAAAAAATAATAAAAGGGAGCACACAAAGGCCAGATCATATGGTGGGCAGGGCAGAAGACTAACCAATCATCAGTCAGGAAGGACTCTGAGTGAATAAAGGGGCTGGTTTGGGGTATGGGCCGTGGTCTGGGACAGGGGGCGTGGCTTCGAGGGGAGGGGGGGGGGGGTGCGGGACCCCACAGAAGGTCCTTCCCCTACAGGACCAAACGCCAAACGGAGGTGCAGCCGCATTTTGTGATCTTCGGGTCGTTTTTTTGGGGGGGAAAAAATCATCGTTTTTTGTCTTTGATACATTTGTCTATGGTGTCTCCCCCCCCAACCCCCCCCACCCACCCACCCACCCCCTGCCTCTCCCAAAACCACCCAAACTCCTTCCCTGACCCCGCCGCCGCCCCCCCCTGCCCCCGCCCCCCCCCGGGGGCGCGCGGCTTAAGAGGGCTGGGAGCCCAGCAGTCTCTCGATGGCGGCGTTGATGTCGCCCCCCGTGGCGATGAGGGCCTGCAGGTTGGCCTCGCGGTTGATGAAGCCCATGGCGCTCAGCTGCTCCAGCTGCTGCTGGAACCGCACCTCCGGGGTCTGGGTCTGCGGCGGGCGGGCGGGAGGCGGGAGGAGACACAACGGTTACGACGGACGGACGCTTTCACGTTGAACTTAGCAGCAGCGTTCTTTGAAATGCATTGCAGCATATCTCGATGCTTTATCTTAGAACGTGACAATGAACTGTGTATTCGCCCACAGGAGTGTTGCATACAAGTATTTCGGTTCAATACGATCAGCTTGTTCCACGTTTTGTTTGTATTACTCCAGTACTGCGGCAACCAACCCTGTTCCAGCAGATCTACCATCCTGTCGATCTTCACTCCAATCCTAACAAAGCATACACCTCATTCAACAGCTAGAACAGGGCTGTCCAACCCTGTTCCTGCAGGTCGACCATCTTGTAGGTCTTCACTCCAGCCCTAACAAAGCACTGCTCATTCAACAGCTACAGATCTAGTTGAGCTGCTAATTAGTAGAACCAGGTGTGTCAAAACTAGGGTTGAAAAGAAAACAAGATGTTCTACAAGATGGTAGAACCTCCAGGAACAGGGTTGGTTACCACTGCTCCAGTGCTACCGCTACCGCTAAGGCTCTCCTAAGGACGGGCCCAGGTGTTAACAAGGGGCTCAGGGAGTTTTTGGGACGTACCGAAGCTCCGCCTCCAGCGAACATCTGTAGCATCTGCTGCATGAGCTGCTGCTGGGCGGGGCTTGTCCCAGAGGCGGGGGCGGGGCCTCCACTGCCAGCGGGCGTAGGGGCTTCTGGGGCCACGCCCACTCCTGTGGACAGGGGGGCTGTGGGGATCCCACCAGGCGCCAGGCTGCAGGAAGAAGTTTTTAATTTTAATCATTATTATTTTTTTTAAACGTTTTTTTTATTTTACTTTTTTGTTTTTCTATTTGTTTTTCTCTATCTTCCAGGACCCTGCCTAATCTGGTCCAGCCTACACACTTACACTATTACACAGCAAAAAAACATTCATTAGCCCTCATTCAAAAAACCTCTAAAATTATTCTTACTTTTGTTCTTAAAAATGTTCCTACGAAAACTCTATATGGGGTTTGTGACACGTGCAGGGTCAGTTATGGTTGGGGGGGGCGTGGCCTCACGGAATGGGCGACGCCCACCGGCTCACCTGGGCATGAGGCCCGGGGCCTCGGTCTGTAGCGTCTGGAGCCCCTGCTGGATCTGCAGCAGCGCCTGCATGGCCCGCGGGTTCGTCATCACCGACAGCGCCTCCGGGTTCTGCATCTGGAAAACACAGCCCGCCGCCAAACGGTCAGACGCCAAACTGTGCCCACCAAACTGATGGTAGCTGGGCTGGGGTGTGACTGGAGGGGGGAGGGGCCTGACGGTAGCAGGGCTGTGGTGTGACTGGCAGGGGGGGGGGGGGGGGGCGATAGCAGGGCTGTGGTGTGACTGGCGGGGGTGGGGGCCTGATGGTAGCAGGGCTGGGGTGTGACTGGCGGGGGTGGGGGCCTGACAGTAGCAGGGCTGGGGTGTGACTGGTGGGGGAGTCTGAAGGTAGCAGGGCTGTGGTGTGACTGGCAGGGGGGGGGGGGGGGGGCGATAGCAGGGCTGGGGTGTGACTGGAGGGGGAGGGGGCCTGACGGTAGCAGGGCTGGGGTGTGACTGGCGGGGGTGGGGGCCTGACAGTAGCAGGGCTGGGGTGTGACTGGAGGGGGAGTCTGAAGGTAGCAGGGCTGGGGTGTGACTGGTGGGGGAGTCTGAAGGTAGCAGGGCTGGGGTGTGACTGGCGGGATGGGGCCTGATGGTAGCAGTGCTGTGGGCCTCTTACCTGCTGCAGAAAGACGGGCAGCTGCAGCCGGAACTGCTCCTGCAGCTGGGGGTTCCCAGCAAACAGGGGGTTATTCATCATAACCTGGGGAGACAGTTACCATCATCATCATCATCATCATCATCACTGTCGTCACTAGCACCCCCACCACTACAACTTCTACTTCAAAGCCCCCCCCCCCACACACGCACGCACACACACACACACACACACACACACACACACACACACACACACACACACACACACACACACACACACACACACACACACACACACAAACAAGAAGAAAAAAAGCATTCTGAGTGAACAGTAGATGCCTTTAACGCCTCTCTGGTTCACACCGTGACATCACTTCCTCTTCTCTATCCTGTTTCTGCTCGGCAAGCAGCCCACACACAGGGCGTCCGGCTGATTGCACACGTCTTGTGCAGACAGCAATGAGTGTGAACGTGGGTCATTTCGCGAAAGAGTCAACACTGTCCCCACAAAACGCGAATGGCGCAAAGACACCAAATGCAGGACATGTTCTTTGCGTTCTTTTTATGACACGCAGTCAAGCTAGCATCCCCGTCACGTTAACTGCATATGACTGAATGCTCTACGGAATGGAGACGGAACGGAACGGAAGTGAATTCAACTGAACAGGACGGAACTGAATGACGTCAGGGGCGGCGGGGGCTGCGCAGACCTGCGAGGCGATGTCCGGGTTCTGCGCCAGCGACTGCATCATGTTGCGCATGTAGGGCGCGGACAGCATGTTCTGCATCAGCTGCGGGTTCTCCGAGATCTGCTGCAGGAGGGACTGCATCCCGGGGCTGCTGAACATGCCTGCGGGCGGGGGGGGGGGGGGGGGGGGGGGGGCGCAAGAGAGAGTGAGAGAGGAAGAATGAGGGACAGAGAGAGAGAGAGCAGAGGGAGGATAAGGAGAGAGAGGAGCGGTGAGAGAGAGCGGGGGAGAGGGAGCGAGAGGAGAGGAGGGAGAGGGAGAAAGGAGGAAGAGAGGAAACGAGAGAGGAGAAGAGAGGAGAGAGGAGGAGGAGAGAGGTGACGAGGAGGGAGAGGGAGAGAGGAGAGGGGGAGGGATAGAGAGAGAGAGACAGGAGGAAGAGAGAGGTGTGGAGGAGGAGGGAGAGAGGAGGAGGGGTAGGGAGGGAGGGAGAGAGAGATAGAGGAGAGAGGAGGGGAGGGGAGAGAGAGAGAGAGAGGTGTGAGGCTGAAAATATCCCAGAAAAGCTAAACCAATGCTTCCTCCCAGTGTCAAACTTTCAACAGCAGTCCTTTATAGAAGAATACCAGTTTCCAAGGGCTTTGCAAGGGCAGAATCTGTATGGACACAAGTCTTTTCTAAATGACCAACAAACAAGGATGTGCACAGGGCTAGGAATGCCTGAAAGGAAGCCATTCTAGCAGTCTGCACCACAACACCTGCAGCAACAGAACTATTAATACCAAAGTGAGCTGAGAGGACTTTGGTGAGTTTGTCCCCACCCCCCCACGACCTTCAACCTCCCCCCCCCCCCCCCCCCCCCCCCCCCCGAGAGTGAATCCGGGGGGGCGTTACCGTTCCCCAGGCCGGCGGCGTTGATGCCCAGCGGGTTGGAGACGCTGGGCGTGGTCCCGCTCTGGCCGGAGGTGGTGGTGGTGGAGGCGCCCGTCCCGCCCCCCCCCTCCGAGGCGGCGCCCGTGCCGGGGGTGCCCCAGGGGTTGGGCAGGGGCTCCCGGTTCTCCGTCCTGGAGGGCTGCACACCAGAGCCGTCAGAGTTCCCGCCCAGCGCGGAGAAGGGGTTGTTCCCAAACTGCAGTGGGGGGGGGTGGGGGGGGGGGGGGGGGGGGGGGAAAGAGAGACGCATGGGATGGGGCGAACGCGGGTTTTAAACGGCAATATATAGAGTATTACAGTTTGTAGTGCTAAAATTCGTAAGTTTGCATTTTTTTGCCCCATGGGTTCCCTTGGCTGATTTCCAATGCTTTTTCCTCATAAGAATTTCGTTTCCTGCCGAAAGTAAGGTCTGTGGTTAACGTAAGTTGCTATATTGAAACTGGTCTATATTGAAATTGGACGGAGTGTAGCACAGTGGGTAAGGAACTGGGCTTGTAACCGAAAGGTCGCAGGTTCGATTCCCGGGTAAGGACACTGCCGTTGTACCCTTGAGCAAGGTACTTAACCTGCATTGCTTCAATATATATCCAGCTGTATAAATGGATACAATGTAAAATGCTATGTAAAAAAGTTGTGTAAGTCGCTCTGGATAAGAGCGTCTGCTAAATGCCTGTAATGTAATGTAATGTAATGAAACTACTATGGCTGTCGCATGCAGGCCGGCTAGTATGGAAATGCGACCATTGCTATAGTTTTAATATAGCAACTTTTTTAAAGGCACATAACAGCTTCGAAATTCACGGTTGAGACAACAATGGGTGTAATTCATCTCGTAGAACAAAACGTGAAACTCTCGTAGGCGTACGCTGACCACAGACCTTACTTTTTGGCAGAAAACAAAATTCCTATGGGAAGAAAAGCATTGGAAATCTGACGAGAGAACCCAAGGCGGAAGAAACGTCCGGGTTGGCCTACAAAAAGACGTCATCGCTGTAACACTCGATTTAAGGGTAAGGTTCACCTCCTGCGTGAACGTGGCTGCCGCCATTTTGGGGAGCGCGCGGACTGACCTGCTCGCGGGCGGCGCTGAACATGGGCTCCTGGATGTCCGTGTACATCCTCCGCAGGGCGTTGTAACCCCCCGGGATGCTCTCCAGGTTGCTAAGCGCCCGGTCCTGGTTACGCATCATCTCCTGCATCATGGCGGGGTTCCTCGCCAGCTCCATGGTCTGGGGTGGGAGGGGCAGAAATGGGCGTGGTCAAGCAGCTGCGCGTGTCCTGGGACGGCTACTGAACCTCACGGGCGGCGAATGCGCGCTCGGGGTTTCGCACACCTGACGGACGGGACAGCGTGAAGGCGGAGCAAAAAAACGCCCACGGACGCTGTTCCGCTCCCGTCCCAGCTGACGCAAAACGTTCGCTCAACGTCACTGGAACGCGCCATCAATGTTATAACATTGTGGCAACGTTGCGAGAACGCTTTGCGTTAGCTGGAGTACTGTATCCCTAGCTCATGGAGCTCAGAGTAGCATCTGTTACCGGCGCTTCACCAAGCCCCTAACTGCTAATGCGCACCATATCCAGTGAATCACATGACCCCGTGTCATCCAATCAGAAAGACATGGATAACATGAGTGCGGTTCATTAAGTCAGTCTCGCCAATTTCCTCCCTGGTTCCACGTCCACACAGATTTGGCCGGACTTTGTGAGCTACCAGCACCTCAGTTTGGCTCGCCTCCTGTTCTTACGTCTCTCCTGAGATCAGGACAGATGTACACCCCTACCCCGGCCTGGCCTGCTTTCTAAGCTCTGGACAGATTTTGTTAGCCCCTCCCCCTGGGACCTCACTAGTCTCATGAGCTCAGACAGCGTTCTAGCCCCTCCTCCTCTGACCTCACCTGTCTCATGAGCTCAGGGTTATTGAGCATGTGCGAGATTTCGGGGTTCCTCTCCATCAGCTGCTGCATCTGGGGGTTGGCCACGATCATCTGGCGCATCAGGTCCGGGTTGGACATCATGTTCTGGACCAGTGGGTTCTCCATGATCTGGGACAGCATCTCCGGGTTGGACATCAGCTGCCGCTGCATCTGCTGCTGCAGCTCCATGAAGTTGGCCGAGCCCATGCCCAGGCCCGCCAGGCTGGAGAGGTCACCGAAGCCCGCTGGGGAGATGCAAAGTCATCACCCGTTAGCCTACATTATCCAAAGGCCATCACCTGTTAGACTACACTACCCAAAGGCCATCACCCGTTAGACAACATTACCCAAAGGCCGTCACCCGTTAGACAACATTACCCAAAGGCCGTCACCTGTTAGACTACACTACCCAAAGCCCTTTACCATTAAACTACATTACCCAAAAGCCATCACCTGTTAGACTATATTACCCAAAGGACAGCACCCGTTAGACTACATTACCCAAAGGTGATCACCCATCAGACTACATAACTCAAAGGCCACCACCCGTTAGACTACATTACCCAAAGGCCATCACCCGTCAGACAACATAACTCAAAGGCCATCACCCGTTAGACTACATTGCCCAGAGGTCATCACCCGTTAGACAACATTGCCTAAAGGTCATCACATGCACAAACAGACACATTCGCACGGACACACTCACACAGACACCCACGAACACACAAACACACTCGCACATGGTTGCGAAGAGAAGCAACTGTTGGGAATGCAACACGAGTCTCTGGCCTGACAGCCACCCAGCAGCCTTTCCACTACAGGAAAACAGCACGCATTTACGCTCACACTCGCATAAACGCACACACGCCTACTTCCTCCAAATCCATCCGTCCGCACCCCCACCCCCGCAAACTGTCACAATCAAGCGCGGAGCGAAGAACTACGAACACATTTCGACATTCTCTGAATCGGAGCCAGTGAACATTTAACACTGAATTAACATTAAATTAACATTTAACATCTCCCAGGACCATCCTCGACAGCCACTGCTCTCAAGCGGTCTGTGCTGCGCTACGCCGCTACAGTGGGTAAGGAACTGGGCTTGTAACCGAAAGGTCGCAGGTTCGATTCCCGTTCCCGACACTGCCGTTGTACCCTTGAGCAAGGTACTTAACCGAAATTGCTCCAGTATATATCCAGCTGTATAAATGGATACAATGTAAAATGCTGTGTAAAAGTTGTGTAAGTCGCTCTGGATAAGAGCGTCTGCTAAATGCCTGTAATGTAATGTTATGTAATGTAATGTAATGTAATGTAATGGTAAAAAGGGAGGATCCGAGACGGGGCCCTATGACCTGGTCTCGAACCCGGACCGTGCCGGTGCCGGCTGCGGCAGGCAGCTCCGCATGGCAACGCTCCATTGGCTCTCGTGTCGCCCCAGGAAGGGGAGGGCTTCAGTCCAGACGGAATACGAGTATATGATTGCACACCAGCGACCCCTGCTGGTCAACAGGGCACTTGCGAGACTGCCTGCACATGAAGCACTACGTGACCCGAATGCGGCTGAGTATTCCAAACTGGACTAAAAAAGGGGTACGTGGAAAAAAAAACGTTTAAAAAAATTTAATATTTTTTTTTTTCAATATTTTTTTTTTTTTTTTTAAAAGAAGAAGCTTGTTTGGCCTTCTTGCTCATGCTGCTGTGACCAGAGTCACTCTGATCATGCATCTCATTTCCTAAGCTGGCAAATAGGTAGATAATGAGGGAGAATATGTAGACCCATTCCTACAAGGCAGCAAAAAAACACACTCTAATTCTCTCACCTGCTAAGGAGGAACAACAACTAGAGTTTTGAAGCGTTCATCTCGGGAATCTAGACTATTCTTTCACTGCATAAGCCGCAAAGAATTCTATGTTTTATCCCCTTTTACATTCCTGGATACAGCTTGTAACGGGCTTCTGGTAACTCAGTCGTATGTGCTGCTGAAACAGTCACTTATTTGGCGAGTTAATACAACAACAATCTTGGCAGCCATTTCCGAAGATAAAGACTCAAAGACTTAACAGGCCGGATCACAAATCTGAATCCCTAAGTCAATCTGTAGACCCTGCACATTTCACAGAGACCAGGGTTTAGCAAATGAACCCACAACCTTACACTGGAAGCTGGCTTAATGCAATCAATCCAGTTGAATACGGTTTCTTTCAGCCAATGTGAAAGTCCCTTTAAGAGTCGATGACCTCATCAGCAGTCATGGGCACCCCGGACTGGGATTTATTTCCTCCCTCTGAAATGGCGGGTGGTCGGCGGCGGGTTCGGCGGCAGTTACTCACTCAGTAGGTTGGCTGGCTGTGTGGGGGCCCCTGTGGACCCGCTGCTGTTGGGCCCGGCGGGGGAGGAGGTGACGGCTGGGCTGGGGCTGGCAGGGCTGGCGCTGCTGCTGCTGCTGACCTGGGGGCCGCCCGAGCTGGACGAGGCGGAAGCCTGCGAGCCGGCGCCATCTGCTGCTCTGGAGGAACACGGGGGGGGGGGGGGGGGGGGACATCCGTCAGTTGCAGGATTCTCACATTAATTAAAAGATGGAGAGGCAGCGACAGTCTGTTTCATATACAAAATATCAATATAAAAATTATATAAAATATATAAATTCCAGAGTAAAGGGTCGGAGACTGTAGAACAAAACATTTGAAAACAAACATCAACGTCTGAAAAACTCTTGAAGGTTATAAAAATATGTAAACTTTCCTACTACAGCCTCTTTATAAAGAGTGACTTTACATGCCCTTTTAAACATTACAGCTGTGACCAGGAACCAAAGGAGGCCACAGATTTCTTTCCAATCCATTTTCACCCTGACTGCGTATTCTGCTACTGCTTAATCGCGAAGTCAGGAGAGGGCAGAGACGGAGGGGGTAGAGAAGGGGACAGTCCTGCTGAAGGAACCCTCCCTCCATGGCTGCCAAAATGGCCGACCGTGCAGCCGCTGTCATATGGAGCAGTGCTGGCACAGTTCAATTCCGCTCAGCTTTATTCACATAGCACTTCTTACTGTCCAAGAGACGTTTTACAGTGGGAATACAAAAGAAAATTGGGCAAAATAAAACAAAAACAGGCCCGAACCCCCAAAAAGTGAGAAACTGAGGTTAATAATAAATAATTAAATACATTTTTTAATGAAAAAGTAAATAAATCTTTTTTTTTTTAAATCAAAAACTCCCAAGTGGAAAGAAAAACAATCAAATGGTGGTGAGAAAAAACTCCCTGTTGGGAAGGAGGAACCCGGCTTTAAAGAGAGAGCCCATCCTCCGGGGGCACAGGTCAGGCTTCCGTACCAGCCTGTCGGGCGCACCGTTTTTAAAAAGGCTTCTAGAGGCGCAAATCGCCCCCTGAAAGTGGCCCGCCCCCTTTCCCCGGACCCGATCCGAACCGCGCCCTTACTTGTGTGCGGTCTTGATGACCAGGTGGACCGTCAGGCCGTCCTTGATGCCGTGCTGGTTGAGCGTGTCCCCGTCCTTCAGGATCTTCCCGGCGAAGATCAGCACCAGCTGATCCTGCTTGGCCTTGAACCTCCTGGAGATCTCCTCCTTGAACTGCGCGGGATGGCGTGGGGGAAGGAAAAAGGGTCACGGTTTGCCCCCCCCCGCAAGCTTTCGGACAGTCACGAACAGAGCAGGATACACACCAAGACCAAACAGTGCATGCTGTTTAAATTACTGAATGTTGAACCGCTGGCAACAAAAACAATTAGCATAAAGACATATTCACACTGCTGTACAGAAATCTTTCCCTTACACCATGTTTAGCTTCACAGCCAACAGGCCATTTCACTACAACTCCCAGAATCCCCCTCTGTGGCATGCGTATTCAGGTCTAGCTAGCAACTGTGCCCAACCCACTAAATTTCAGATAACCCAGAAGGCTCGGCATTGTTCTCGGAACACTCCAAACTAGCCTCGTAGCCAGGTGAAACACAAACAAGACCGGCGAAACTGCAAACGTTTCCGCAACGCAGACGACTGTCTTCCGAGGTTTTGCGTAGTGTGCGAGAACACAGTTAAAACGCGGGAGCTGCAGCACAGTGCCCAAGGAGGCCGACACAGGAGTTTAAACCAGCCCCCAGCCGCGCCCCCAGCCACGCCCCCTTTCCCCCCCCACCCGCCCCCCAGGCAGGGCCATCCAGTCTCCAGGGCTGAGCGCTGCCCCTCCTGCCCCCCAGAGCCCAGGTGATGCAGGGGGAACTCGGCTTAATAAGGCAGGCAGCGTCCCTGGAGCCCGACAGGGCGGTGAGCCGGCGGCTTTCGAAAACACAGCTGAGGATGACGACAGCGAAGCCCGGGGGGGGGGGGGCGCCCCTATTCACACGAGACCCGGGCCCCGTTCCACGAAGCAGAGTTAGCTGGAAGGCTGTGCGGAGTAAAATCCGCAACCCTCCTAAATCTGGAACAAGCGTCTTACTCAGCGCAGTTATCCAGCTAACTCAGTTATCCTGCTTTGTGAAATACCCCCCAGGGTTACGGAGTTAGCTGGATAGCTGAGCCCAGGAAAACCCGGAACCCTCCCAAATCTGGAACATGGGCTGAAGTAAGAAGAGCTGTTGTGGGTTTTAGTCAGCAGTTATCCAGCTAACTCGGGAATCCTGATAATCAGCAAACGTACACCTCACCTATGTTTGGGATCCAAAACAATGTAACCAGAAGAACTAACGGTACACTACCTGCCAATCAAACAAGACCCGTATATCACCAACTTTTTATGATGTCAATGCTGGCAGACACGTAATGTACAATGCACACAATGAGACGGACCCTAATGTCAAGCACAAGAACATTTCAGCAAAACCATCAGAGAAACTGTGATTTAGCAGACAGCTGTAGACGCTAGCTACACACGGCAATGCATTTTGCTTCCTGTTGAAAGAAAGTGTACGTTGTGCTTTTGAATTGATGCACAAAGCATTTGGCTTACTGGAGTGGAAACACTAGGAAAACGCTGAGAAATACTGTTCAAAATATGTATATATCATTCAATGCTCTATACGTAGCAAGCCAGCGAATGAAAAGTGAAATACTGGCCAAACACCAAAATAAAGGTTTGTGAAACTGTTATGATCAGTGCAGATTCATTCTGAAATCTGAAAATAGCTCACCAGCTGTTTTTCCAACTGAAATTAGGCGATCCCATTAGGCAAAATGACCAGGAAATAGCTCATTAAAACAGACCAGGCCAAAGCCCCTTTATGGGGATGTGATGCCAATTAACAACACATGCCTGTGGAATTTTGCTGGATATCACATCTTCTGTAGCCTTATACATCTGGGATACATTCTTACAGATATGGAAATATTCCTCATGCTATGCAGCGCTGATTCACCCAGACGTTGAGTTAATGCTTCCTTACGCCAAAATACAGTGATAAACACACATCAGCTACAGCAAGTACTGCTGGCAAAATTACAAATGTGCCCGACTGAATCTCGGGCACATGTTCACTTTTCGAACGGATAAATCTTAAATGCTGGCGTAAAAAAGGTCACCCAGGGTCGTGTCCATTATGCGCACCTGGAAACTTCCAATAGGCCAATTCATTCTAGGTTGGATTTCGCCTAGGTGGGTAGAAAAATCAACGAATGCCTTGAGAAAACTCTGGAAAGCTCGTGCTGTGTGAACAGGGTCTTTGTATCCTGTAGGGTCCCGTTTATTTTTGTGTACACGTGCGTGCGCGTAAGTGATACAGCCACCTTCCCCAGACAGGGGAGCGATTTGGTTAAATCTATCCTAAGATTTCATGGCAACAATGTTATATTTTCAATAAACGCCTCAAATATTTATCGATATATGGAAAGTGATCTGCTCTATGGCGGCAAAACGCATTACTTCTGAAGTGATCACGAGAAAAGTGCATTTTCTCTTCAGAAATCAGCCGCCAATAAAACAGAGTACGCGTCATTGGTTGGCTACTTAATTAATTGACGAACTAGTTAAGGTGTTAGCTATGATATACCACACTGGAGCGGATCGACAACCCCTCTTGCCGCATAACCGGATATCTACAAATTATGGCCTCAGCTAAGGACATCTCTGAATCATCCACTTAAGAGCAAACTGTCACCTATTTAGGTTCTCCATGTAGAGTGATTGCACTTGAACAGGGACCTGAATACACATTTAACCACAGTGGCAGTACAGACAACGCACTGGACTGCATCATGACCTTACCTCACGTTAGTCGGCTAACCAGGTACCCGGAAAACAACTACCGGAAAACATACAAGTCAAAAAGGTTAAGTCAAGTCCGAAACCGCAGGCTGAGACTTGGATAGCACTACGCTGTTAATAAATACAAATAAAATGACAAAACCGAGCTTAACCCAACTAAAGCGGATTGTCAACAGTTACCTTCTAGGATGAAACCGGCAGCCGGAGTCTGAGTTCCGCAAAACAAAGCTAACGTAGCTTGATAGCTAGCTGGGGGTGTTTGGCGTACAAACCCGGCGTATTAAACAAGGCAGCGGCGTCAGCCACCAGACAAAGTCCCGCTGGGGACACAAGAAAAGACACAGTTGAGGTTAATGACCGGATTTTTTAAAAAAAAGATTTGTCCGCGAGCTTCGCTGGAATGTCGAAAGTGACGAAATGCTTTTGGCGCATTCAGGCCTAAACGTTGCTTTAGTCAGCTAACCTTGTCCCAACAGCGGCTCTTCCAGAACATTCAAGATGTTCCCGTTGTGCCAGAAAATAAGATTGCTGCATCGAAAGACGCTTCCAGAAACGGTCATTTTTCAAAGTGTGTGGGTCAACCAGATCGTCACCAAACGGCATTTTAGAAAACGGAAGTGAAAGTTAAAATCAGCTGCAAGTTAATGGGTATAACATCACTAGCTAGCTGTCCACTGATAGATGGTGGCTAGCTAACTAGGCTAGTCAAGCTAGCTACATCGATCGCACATGACTTGGAGTGTGATCCAGTCGGCTTTCAATTTCACAGACTGGGGGGTTAGAATAGTGATAGCAAATGCGGAAATGTGTTTAGTTCTACGTGTCCATCCTCATACCTTACGTTTTATCATTTTAACTATTTTACAGCTGGGTTAAATCCACACCACTGATCTTTAGTCGTTCGCGATTAGCGTAGACTAGCTAACTGCTAACTGGCGAGCCAGCCATGGGTTCACACGGCCAGGTTGGGCAGGGATCACGATCAGAAGATACGCATGCAGCGGATTTAATCGGTGTCGCAACAAAACTGACCTGTGTGACTGAGGCATCCTCCGAGATGGCAATTTCCTCCTTATCCTTCGGGGTTTTGACTGTGACTTTGATTATTGTCCCCTCCGAAGCGGTATTTTTATTATTGTTGTTATTCACAGGGTCTACGCCGCCGTTGTCCGCCATCTTTACTCCTCCTATATTCACTGAGTCACTGACAAGAAAACCAAAGTGGGCAAGAGCTAATAATATTCCCCGCGCTAGCTAACCCCTCAAATTCACAATATACATTTAAGAATGGGGGTCTCTAGTGGCGTGGTGGTGTTGCTGCATCCAAGATGTCATAAAGCGTTGTTTCACTAGCTATGGCGGGCCAGAACGCACTTAGAAGCTGACTTCTTCTAACATCGTACACTCAAAATAACAACATCACTCCACCTTTGTCCTATACTGAAATTTTACACAAAACTTGTTTACCTTACATTTTCATGATTAACTGCTGGGTACAGCTTGGCACGGTCTCAAGCAATGGTCTTAATCTAAATTGCATTTTTATGAAAGAAACATCTCTAGCTGTATAAAACTATGAAAAGGAAATTCAACCAACGGTTCTTCAGTTTCAGTGTCATCTCTCTGAATAACTTCATTATTATTAATACTACGAATTTGTTAAGCTTGGAGAGAAATGTTTTATTTTGGGGGGAGCTTTTTGTCTTTTTGCCAAACGTACGCGAAACTGGCTGGAAACATTTCTACGACTCAAGTTTATGAATATCTCTTTGAAAAAATGTGAAACACAATAGTCTATAATCCTTGAAAGGCAATATTGCTGGATTTTGTTACAGAATGACAAGAAAGCACAATTAGGTCAGTGAAAAATATCATATCATTTCTTAGTGCAAGGGGGGAATTGAAGAAATAGGACTTACAATGGCAACAACTATACACTGGCTTAAACTTACAAAATATTGTCGAAAACAGCCTGAATTAATTTGTTAGAGTGCTTTATGTAACAAGCTGAACAACAACCAGCAATGATTGATCAGATTCTCTTGTGGCAACATGACTGCATATGAACAGTTTTCTTGAAAGATGTCACATTTTACAACAGGGGATGGACAACTCCTCCAGTTACCCTGGTTCAATTAGCTAATCACCTGTATATATCAACACTTGTTCACCTGCAGATTACGACAGAATAAAATGTCTTAAATTTGGACTCAAAGTTTCTTAAAGAGGCATATTGTATAGTATCATTCATGAGTTCATCAAGATATTTGGTGAAAAAGTCTAATAATTTTTGGGGAAAGTTAGGTCAGGTAAATTATTTGGGCAATAAAATAATTAAAAGCAGAAATGGACTTGAAGTTTAGTTAATTGAATTAACTTGAAGTCTTAGTTTGGTCGCTACTGCTCACACTGTCTTGGAGGCTGTGGGGTGGTGCGTCCATCTAAGGCAGTTGTCCAGAAAAGCACAACACCAGTCCTGGAAGGCAAATCCATGTGCTGGTTTTTCTTCCAACCAATTACCTTAGTTTTATCTTTCTGACAGTTCTATTAACTACACTGGTTCTCTCCTATATTTGAGCATAGTAAAACCTTTAGGATACACTTGCAGTCTGCAGCTGTAACTGGTGCGTATAGAAATGCAGATCAAGATATGACTGAGCTAATTAAATAATTAAGAATGAAAGTTGGTACAAAAACCTGAAACAGATCGTCCCTTGTTGTTTATTCCTGATGTAATCACTTTGAATCAGTGATTTGTATTAAACAGCAGGTCTTTCCTTTATTATGCTTACAATAGTCTCGTTGAATAAATGGGAAATCTGTGGCAGACTTATTGCAAAGCTTGACCTAGATATTGTGCAATCTGACAGGGGAACACCAGAAAAGATTTAGGATCAGTAGTCCTCAATCCTGGTCCTGAGTGGCTGTATTGCACTGATTAAGAAACTGGATTTGTGAACAGAAGATGGTATGTTTAAATATAATGTCTTAACCTGAATTATTTAACTGGATATTCCCAGCAGTATACGTTTATAAGATTTAAAAAGTAACCTCTCTTACTTTGGATGTCAGGATCTAGGAATAAGTACTGTAAGGTCTGCCTAGTATTTACAGGAAATTGTATGGGTTGGCTACTGCCGATTTGCTTTGTTGTTTAAAAATACTTGACCGATTTGTCGTGTTCCAGACAGAGCCGACCCCCAAGCCAATCGCGAGCAGAAGGGAGGAGAATAGAGAGAGGAGCAGACGAGAGTGCAACAGAGTACCCTGGGATAGGCTTCGCCTCCACAGAAGAGTCGACGCGGAGCGAACGTCACTGTTCTGTTGCAAACAGAAGGCTTTCATTGCGCAACGCTTCCTGTTACTGCGAGGGCGATTCCCCGACACTGAAACGCCAGATTGTCATATCTAAGACTGGAGCAGGTGAGTGATACGGATAGACTGACTGTCACTGTCCAGCAGCGTATGGGTGTTTAACGCACAAGCGTTAAGGCCGAGAGTCAGGCTTACAAGATATTTTGGCACAGCTTTCGTTTCAGCCTCGCAGTGTATATCCGTTGGTATCTACATTATTACAGGTAATTCTTTGCGCATTGGACTTCAAGGTTTTCCTGTTGTTGTTGTTTTGCACGAATCTTATTGCGCTAAGGATCCAACACTGGCAGGGAAAACTGTGGATCAAGTTTCAGAATTAGTTTCTCTTTGCAGAAATGTGAAAATTACATAGGCCTAATCTGTTATTCATGTTGGATCTTATTTTAAAAATAAATAAAGACTGGCATCATTTATGCACTGAACACTATACTTCCTGATATTTTAAAAATAAATAAATAAAGACTGAACCAAACTTTGCTTGTTCAAAGTTGTTTGTTTGAGAGGTGTGTAACTTAGGAACACATATCCCAGTTCCAATCTTGATTCACTGAACACAAGACTTTTACCTGAATCCTGATATTGTTTGGAAAATTAATCCATTTTGAACCCTCTCTTCCCTCAGACAGGTTCAGCCAGGATGCCTTTGTCTGTGACTAAGGGTGAGGGCTTCACAGTCTTCGCTGTGACCTCTGACCCCGGAAGCAATTGGCCCCTGCTCTGCCAAGTTTTCACCACCTTGTGCTGCAGTCCTGTGTGCGCGGTGTCCGGAAGGCTCCGGAAGCTCATGTCTGGCCCCCAGTCGGCTTTAGCAGTGAGTGCCATGCTCTGTTTACAAATTTATGACCCTGGCTTCCCTGTTTGTTTCAATACATATTACCATCCTTACCATGTATCTTCAGCTTAAAATGAATATGTCTATGCAAATTTTAAAAAATCCCAGCCATTTACCTAGCTTAGTATTTAATGTGTAATACAGATCTAGCTGTTTGACGAAGCTGAATGTTGTTATTTTGGTACACATTTGTTCGTGATTGATAAATTAACAAGAATGTTGTGCATATATTATTAGATCTCGAAGTGAACTGAATGTTTCCTGGAGGATGTCTGTCAGTGTGAACCTCCGGGAAAGTGCACAGTTGGACAAAAACGAAACACAGCCAAAACACACAAGCATGGCCATGTCCGAAACTGCTGTCTTGCCTCCTATTGAGTATACAAGTTGCATGCGTGAAGATTTTCTACAATCTTCCAGACCTGCTGCTGTCAGATCTTGCAAGGCAAGAGCAAGGAGAAGGGGGTGGGGTGGGGTGGGGGTAGACAGAAGGGAGGATGACAGGCAAGCCACTACTTCTTCTGTGAGCATATAATATAAAGTATGTGGAATTTTACTGTGTTTGAGCTTCTGTTACTTTGTTTCAGTAATATTCAGAGTAAATCTGACTCTTGGAAAACAACCTCCCAAAGATTACCTTTCAGAAGAGACATGGATTGTGCCTGGGCCAAAAGGGTTCAAGAAATATAACCATTTTATTTTGGGTATAACTTTTCCAGGCTTGTGTCAAAAAAGGGGGTGATACATAAGGAGTTAATGGACTTTTTCTCTGCCTTAAAGTAATAATCTCGAAGATTTTCATAAAAATAAATGTCTGTTAAGTCACTATCTATCGCCAAATTAGGTAAAACAATGGTGATTAAGCGTATTATTATATTAATTTATCTTATTATTATTATTATAATTTATGATTAAAGAACTGGGTGTCTGTGGCGACATTCCCGGTTAGTGACGCGTTTTCCATCACCCATCAGTGGTTGGTCTGCCAGAGAGGGTAGGCGGAGCTAACGCAACAGGCTCGCTCTTCAACTCACTTGTGTGTGAGCGGTGTACTGTTTTTTCCGGAGTCTGCCAGCGTTACAATAAGAGAGAAGGGGGGGGGGTGCTGGTTATGGAACCCTAAAAAGTTTTTGTGTAACGAGAGGTCATATTATTTTGTTGATGTAAATTTCGTATTACATTTGATGATAATGTAACGTTACTAAATTACATAGCTATTTGCACAGCTAACGCTAGCTACCGGACCATGTCAAGAAAGGCAACATTAGTTTAGACAACGTTGCGCACAGTCATCTCTCATATCAGGTAACATTGCGTTAGCTAGCTAGCTAATGTAAATAACACAATCTAATGTCAGCTAACAATTATAAAAAAACGTTAGCTAACACTACCGACCGGTACCGACCTCGCAAACTGTCTCTCGAATGCAATGCTACCTTGTGCAACGTTGCAGTGTAGCTAACTAAAGGCCAGTTCAGATCAATGATTCGCAACGAGACTGGATGCAAGTTGCAAAATTCCAAGACGTCTGATTGTAAATGTTCTAAAACTGCACTTGGCGATTTGACAAGGTGGGTCTTTTGAGACCCCAGGCAACGGCTTCAGACGCTTTGCAACTAACCAGTTCACACCGCTGCAATTTTCTCTGCAACATTCTGAAACCGTTTCGTCTCGTTGCGAATCATTGATCTGAACTGGCTTTAACGTTACCGTTATTTACATTGCCATCAAGTTCATAATGATCGGAATAAAGCCGGGGTATAGGTGGAGCAGAGCCAGGTCTGATTTCTGTGTAAAGATGTCAAGCCGGAGAAAACTAAATAAAAGAATACGGCAGTATGGATTAGCGTTGTTATTATTTTATTACGCTTCCTCATATGTTCCTTCAGCCTTGATGCCTTTTTTTTGACGAAATCTCCTTTGTTTGTGTTTTATTCTTCTTGTTCTGATTGCTAATTTAACACCCAGCTCAGCTTTATCCTCAAACAGTTTAGCTAGAAAAACCAGAAACACCAAGGGTAACATTTTGCAAGGCGGTTGTTTCAAAAATATCACGCAACAATCATTCACGAAAAAGACTGTTTATTGTGCACGAGATAAATAATTGCACGAACCACAGCGAATCCCGCGAATTTGTCTCTGCAGTGTAAAGACGTTCATACCGGGCAAAAGGTGGATAAAGAACGTTTGTGGAAATTGATCATCACTAATTCTACCCCAGGTCTGCTACAGCATTTTAACCCGGCTCAGCAGTGTAAAGACAGCTTAAGTTAGCCTAATGTTAGACAATGAATGAGTATGTACATAACGTTACTTTTATAACAACCATTTTTTATTCAGTAAATAGTAGGCTAAGTGTTATAGTTGGCGTGGCCCAGGTGCCAACTGTCTGACGTCACACAGGCGACACTGGTTGGATCCGGTTGGATCTATGGGAAGTGAGGTCCAAAAACACACCTGCAATTACCGCTTCTCGCCATTGGTACCGCCAAAGACGAAGACGAAGAACGAAATGGAAATCTTCGAGATTGTAACTTTAAGTAAAAAAAAAAAAAAAAAAAAAACAAAACAAGAAAAACCCGCAAATGGCCTAATACTTTTGGCCTGTACTATATGTATGTGTGTGTTTTTTCTGGTCAGTGACAGACACAAGAAACAAAAGTACTGACTGATTTAACTGGATTAAGCAACCGCAATGGCGGATTTACATTGCATTTATTGTGACTTCTTCACTGCTGTCTCCGTCTTCTTCACTGGCACTGCTGATTCCTCAGACGAGATGGCGCTCCTCACGCACTCTTTGTGATCGCATCATCTCGTCAGTCTGGTGCTTACACAGCGGCGGATAGGAGGGCCTTTCCTTAGAGACCCGACGCCTTTCTTCATCCCGGTGTCTCTTCGCAGACGGTGCAGATCATGATGGGACTGCTTACCTTGGGCCTGGGAGCAGTGCTTTTGAGAATCTACTTTGGCCCGTATTACATGAGGGATATTTGCCCCCCCTACTGGTTGGGCCCGATTGTGAGTCTGCCCCTTCGTGACTTTGCGTGGACCTGTTTGACTATGCTGGCCTACAGGAGGGTGGCCCAACCCTGTTCCTGGAGATCTACCGTCCTGTCGGTTTTCACACCAACCCTGACGAAGCGCACCTCATTCTACAGCTAGATATCTTGTTGATCTGCTGATTGGTTGAATCAGTCTTGCCTAATAAGGGTTGAAATGAAAACCTACCGGATGGTAGATGTTCAGGAACAGGGCTGAGCAGCCCTGGCCTACAGTATTCAAAACTAGTATAATACTGTATTCTTAATCTAAAGTAAGTAGCACAAAGTAAATGGAGATTTTACATTGATCATTGGTGCACCAGACTGTTCAGGATACGATTGCATTTTACCTGTAAATATTTATGTTAAAACTTGAGAGTCAAAACAAATCTGAATATACAGAAATGTAACAGTGTCGACCTGTGATTTCTAAATCTTTTCAAGTGCTTGAATTGGTAGTTATGATTATGTTTACCACTAGTTCACGACCTGTTTGCTAAATATTTTTTAACACATAATTCATGCGTAGCTGCATATTAATGAGTTTCTGAGCCCCTAAATAACCTCTTCATGTTAATTTAAGTGACTTAAAAGTGAACAGAAATGTCTTGTAGGCAGATAAAAATGTTGGTTTCCCAAATTTAAGCAATGGTAATTTCTTCTCTTTTGACAGTTCATTGTCTCTGGAATACTTTGCCTTTTTGCGGAAAGGTTTCCGAGCCCTTGCTTGGTGAGTGGTCCAGCTGTTTTCTGCTTGGAATGGGCCGTCTCTCTCCACACGCACAATTCTAATGGCATCTGCTGTTGATCAGCTTGTAGCTATTATCTAGCCTGGGTATATGTAACTGGATTTTGAAATTTGGCATTTTCAAGAGCTGTCATGTCAGGATTTTGAAAAAGAAGCTTCTAGAAAAGCATTTACTTGTCTGTATGCACTGTACTAGGTGCACAGCACACACCAGGGAGCACGCAGCCTTTTTTAAGAAGAACCTGTCGGTGAGTAGTGCGTGACTGGAAGTTGTAGACGGGCGAATCGCTCTTCTCCGATTGGCTCCTGCAGGTGTCCATGACCGTGGCTGTGAATCTGCTGAGCTCAGCGCTCGCGGTGGCCGCCATCGCGCTGTACGCGTTTGACGATGGGCCGAGGATGGCGGACGCGTGCGTGACCTATGACCCGTCCGACCGGTACGACTTCGAAGACGACTACGGCGTCCGACGCATGGCGAACCTGACGGCGGAAGCCAGGGGGCGCCGCGAGAGGAACTTCCAGCTTTGCCGCGTGTACCGCGAGGCAGCCCTGGTGGGTGGAATTCTGCAGACTTCAGTAGTTTCCCAGAGGGGGACAAACTGGGACACTTTTTAGGCTGTTCAGAGGTGTTACCCCAGTTAAGACGGTGGGGCGGAATAAATGTCCAGTGGAAGTGCGGAGACAAAATTTGGATAGGAGGGAGGGAGGGAAGTGCCTTTCGAATGATGGCTCTGCAGAGGGGGAGGCTCCCGCTAAAGCTGTAGAGCAGGATTCAGAAATTCCCCTGCTGGAGGGGCACCGTGTCTGCAGGGTTTGTGTTTGTCTTTTTTTTTTTTTTGTGTGTGTGTGTGGTTTCCCTTCGGTCTTTGAAGGGACCTTCCAGAACAGATGTTTGAGATGCCCGCTGCGAGTGGATTGATCTGAGCTTATTCCCCCCTCCCCCAGCCCATAGTGTTTGGCCTGAAGGGGCTGCTGGTGGCCTGTGCTGCTCTCCAGCTCTGCGTCAACATCAGCGCGGCGGTTTTGGCTATAAAGGCCCTGAAGAAGAACAGCGAGGGAGAGGTAAGTGGGCCTTGAAACAGTGTAGCCGTCCTGTGCCGTTACCTGCTGCATAAATGTGTGTGTGTGTGTGTGTGTGTGTGCACATGTGTGCATGTGCATGTGAGAGTTTTGATTGACTTGCTGGTCTGGTCTTGTATTATATCTCAATGCAGGTCCCTGAGGTTCAGCAGCCACTCATGGAGGAGGTGACAGCCAATCCCGTTGCTTAGAGGATGCCCCGCCTTAACTACTGCCACCAATCACTTTTGCCTGTGTATCCAGGCACTGCAAAGCCTCTATCGCTGCTTCAGTATTGCTCAAAACTAGAAGAGAATTTGTATACGTTTCTCGACAAGATGACCGATTAGGAAAAAGTTTGCGTGCTCAACCTGCAGTGATATCCAAAGAGCTTTTATATGCCTTTTCTATGTAGTGTTTTATTTATTATGAGGGTCAGACGCCACGAATGGCTCAGCATTTCTGTCTATGCGTGTGTTGAGAGCATAGCTCTCTGGGCTCCTTCTTTGTCTGAGAGTCGCAGAAGTCGTTGAGAACGGCGACCGAGAAGGACCCGCCCGCGGAAGAGAATAAACGGCGATATGTTTAAAACGTTCTCCCTGTCTGCCTCGTTCCTCAGAGGGTGCGTTTCCGGGCGCCCCTGTAGGTTTCGGATTTTGTTTCGGGGGGCTGGCGCACCTCGGCCACAAACCGACTGAATCACAAATGAAGTGTGTAATCGCAGGCCCGCGGTCCACAAGCACGCTGGCTGACCGCCACTGTTCCGCAGACACGGTCTTCCATGCGAAAGGCCTTATTTCCTCCAGTGGGAACTCATGGATATTCGCACCGCAATATAATCCAAATAAAATAAAGATGGGCGTTTCAACAATCCTCGTTTGGGGAAACTAGCATTGCCCCAGGCCCAGTTCAATTGACTGCTTTCTGTATTAATTACATTAATTTTGCATGACCAAAGATGTATGCATTTCACATTTCATATTTTCTTAGTGTGTCACAGCTAATTGCACTTTATCAAACCTAGTTGAAGGACTATCATCACTCAAAATCAGTTCTTGCAGTTGATAAGTAATGTTTCTTGTCTGCTTTTTTTTTTTTTTTTTTTGGGCCGAAGCCCTTTTTTTACATACCAAAAAACCAATCCTTTATTCCAAATCCAAAAATCCAGTCCTTAATCCAATACCATAAGCCAATTCAAACCCAATCGAGCCGAATTAGCTGAACCCAACCTATAGCCACTTCTGGCAACCAGGCCTAAACACCCGAAGGGGTGCTCTCTCAGCCCCAAGCCAGATCAGTGGTATCTGTTCAAGTGCTACTCCAGGCCTGGGCTGAAAATCTTAAGGGCGTTCACGGACAACACCAAAGTGCACAGGTTTCGTACGTGATCACCGACCCGGCACTGATCGGAGCCAGAAGGCCGAGAAGCGACGTGTGCTGTCTCTGAGGGCCTCCCGTATCTACCGCTGTGTGTACATCACTGGTACTGTACACATCCATAAAGTTTATCTCCGAGGCGGTATTCTATATTTAATCCTTTATCTATCTGGTACAGGGCTTAAATAATCTTGTCAATGTAAACACAATATATTTCACAAAACAGTACGCAAAAATACAGATGTCCCATGCACTTTCAAAAAGGATCTGTAATGTCAAACACCTTTTGCAGTACTGCTTTTGTGTTTCTTTCAACTCATTTTGTTACTAATTTTGTGTTAAAAGTATACTTTTTGTGTGTTACAAAGGGAGACTTTTTAACACAGACTGTTAGGTGTGTTGCTCTTAATCAGACATGGAGGTTTGTTAAAAAAATGACACGTTAAATGTTGGTTTTCACACGTCTGTTTTGTGAGCGTGGTTTCCACTGAGATCTTAATCTGAAATTTCACTGACTGACTGCTGAGTGTCAGTATGGCACTCTGATTGAGGAACTGGATTTGTGAACAGTTTAAGCCCCAAATAAAATGTTATAACCTGAATGCCTTGCTTAAATACACCCAAGTGTATGGATGTATAACATGTAAAAATGTAGCGAATGTAACCTATGTAACTTGTGTGCAGTGTCAGCGTGGGTAGAAACAATGGGGTGCTTGCCTAAAATCTCCTTCCTGGTAAGATACCTGCAGTTACAGAAAAATATGTGGGCTGGGTTTCTTGTTAAAGAGAAAAAAAAAAACATTTCATCACACCGTTATCTCTGCAAGATCATTTGAGACTCCGGTTACAAGCAGAGATTGTCCAATCACAAAGGCAGAGATCAACCAATCACAGGCAGAGGAGGAGAGATTCACATTACATAGCACTGTGTGGCGGGGCTCCGCCCCCAGCAGCTGGCCAGTCAAGAGTGGACGGAGAGCTCTCACATCCAAACTCCTCCTGCTCCGGAAGGATCTTTGCAGAAAAGTGCGACAGAAACATTCGCAGTGCAAGAGTGCCTTGTTGCCGGAAAGCAGGAACAGGTGAGAGAAGCTGTGCTGTTGCTGTTCAGAAATGCATAGGAGGCCGAGGGACATTAAGAAACAGGATATTATGGCGCAGATTTGGTTTCAGGCCGGCAGTTGGTCTCTGCTTATTTCTGAGGTCATTGTTTGTGATAATTAATTGCGATGATCTTTCATCACAAATATTTGTGTTATGCCACTGACTCCCAAGATGAAAAACTCTGAATCCTGTTTCGGACTGAGTTTCTTTGTCTCATTCAGAAGAGAAAACATTGTTGGATCTTTACTACAAGGAAGTGAACGTAACACTTCCTTGCAGTAAAATATGCGAATTCTCACGCATGCAACCACAACAAAAACCTGCTGGGCTAGTTTTTTCTGTTCTCAAATACGGATTCTGGATCGTTCATGAAGTTCAAACGTGAGACACACTGGAATAAACCCTAAAATGGGAACTTATCGAAACATACAATTTAAAAAGTAGAACATCAAAAAGATTTTCCTATTTACAAACACACACACACAGGCACGCACACAGGCACGCACGCGCACACACACACACACTTCTTGTTTACAACCAACAGCTTTGTGCGACTAGGAACACACCCAAGCCCTTCACCGTATCTTCATGTACACTAACAGAAAGAACTGTTCCTGATGTTGTAATGGATTTTAAACCCTCTCCTTCCTTTAGACGGTGCGACAGGATCCAGCCAGGATGGCTTTTTCTGTGACAAAGAGTGAGGGTACCACAGTCTTCACTATGACCTCTGACACAGAAAGCTCATGCCCCTTACTGTGCCAGATCCTGGGGAACTTGTGCTGCAGTCCCACATGTCTGGTGTCTGGAAGAATCCGGAAGGCCATGGTTGGCACCGTGTCGTCATTAGCAGTGAGTGTTATGCCCCCCTCCCCCCTCCACGCACACACAGGTGCCCATACACACATGCACGCACGTACACGCACACACACGCATGCGCACACACGCACATGCATGTACACACACGCGCACGCATGCACAGACACATAAGCACGCACACACACACACAATCTCTCACCACACGCACGTACACATGAACGCACACATACACGCACGCACACGTACACAAATGTATGGCTCTTGTATTCAACAGCCCCCCCCCCCCGCCCTTTGGTATAGTACAGTTGTAGTTATTTGACACGTTGATGTGACGCAAAGTTTGAATGACATTGTGAGATGGTAAGATAAAAGAACACAGTGACTTGAAACAATTTTGGAGACATTGGGTAGCACTGCTTTGGAATACAGCTTCTTTATTTTCTGTGAGGGAAGATAGCCTATATTGTTTGTAGTACAGTAACTTGGCGTCATCTTGATATCAATACTTTTAATGGCAGGCCTAGATTTAGCCAGTTTGAATGAATGAATGACTTATAGACAGTGCTTTGTAAGTGTGAGTAACTTGGTATTTTCGTGTGTTGAAAATGTGTTTTTAATGAGATATCTTTTTTTTTTGCACTGTGTTAGTAATGAGTAAGTGATAATAATAATTCATATATAAATGACAGACATGCACTTGCACTCGCAGAATGACAACACAGGTCTTCCGGTGCCACAGATTTTAATGAAAAGAAGCAGTTCTATTTCACTGCAAACAAAAATATAATAGCTTTTAGCTGACCACATACGGAGACGCTCGCTTTGAGCTGGCTTAGCTTGCTAGTATTCCAGTAGAGCTTGCTACCAAGCATGTTACAATACTGTTCTGTATTGTACTGTTTTTCCTAGCACTGTTTTTCTCTTACAGAAATGATTGATGTCATGAAAAGTAACGAAGCCCCATTTTTTACAACGCATAAATAAGCATTATAACATGGTTCATGAAGAACCCACTGTAATGTAGCAAACTAACCATGTGAACAACAATGTAGTCTGGCTAGCACAGAAGTTATATTACTAACCAGCTTAGCCAACATTATCTTAGAACATTCTTGTGTATAAGCATGTAAAATTCAACAGGAATTCATGCGCACACATAGTATAGAAAATTTGTGCTGCGGCTAGCACAGAGGCTAGTTATATTACTAACCAGTTTAACCAACATTATCTTACAATACTGTTGTAAGGTAAGCATGTAACAGTAAACAGGAAATTGTACGCATACTAAAACTATTGAAAATTCGTGCTTCGTACGGTCTTACCAGTAAATCTTGCTACCAAGCAAGACGTCCTGTGCCTGCGAATCTCACACTGACTGGCGGCCACTATCAGCTGGTATCGCACTGGCTAACAGAGAGACAAAAAGATTCTTGCAGTAATATGTATCTCATGAAAAACAATGTACAAGAATGGGAAGTTACTCACACACAAGGTAGGTAATGGTAAATGATAAATGGACTGCATTTATATAGCGCTTTTATCCAAAGCGCTTTACAATTGATGCCTCTCATTCATTAGAGTGGTTAGGGGTTAGGTGTCTTGCTCAGGGACACTTCGACACGCCCAGGGCGGGGATCGAACCAGCAACCCTCCGACTGCCAGACAACCGCTCTTACCTCCTGAGCTATGTCGCCCCCAATATTAAACACGCTGAAAATGCCGAAAGTGGAACTGTCCCGGAAAGATTATACAGATGCAAAAGCAATAGTTAAAATGTCGTATTTTTAGTTAGCGAGCAAGCCAATGTACTGAGTTGACAGATTTTCTGCAGGAATTGAACCCGGGTGTCTCAGTCCTGTAAACAGTTCCAATCAAAAGACAAAGGCAGGACCGACTAGGCTATGAGGGAAGTAGACATCAGAGATGTTGTACTGTTTTAAATGTGCGCACTTGTATATATGATCATTTTGTGTTTGCATCTGACGTTTTCATTGGTTCATGTACGTAAAATGACCAATGGGGAGACATATTCTTTGTGGGCTAGGAGCATTTGTGACAGGAAGAAGAAGAAGAAGATGAAGAAGAAAAATAAGGAGAAAACGCAAAATCCCCCTAGTTTGGGGCTTAATTGTGTGGACATGTGAAGTTGTTTATGAATTCTGTCTGTTTAAATGGGGTGAGAATGTACAGAATTTAATGTTTTTAAGGGCTGAGAGTCTGTGGCTGTTGCGGTTATTTCTGTGGGGAACCCTGAGAAGTGCCAAACTCTCGGTGCTGCATATGTATATAAAATATGGGGCATGCCCCGCCAAGGCGTAACTTGGCTGGATGGCATACCCGCCTTCCCAATATTGCCGTTCCTTAATAATGCACATTGAGCTTCTCTGTGAAAATAAGTGAATACATATTCTGAGCAGTTTAAATCACTGTTAGCATTTAATATACCACACAGATCAAGATATCTGGGACTATTTATGGAAAGGTAGCTTATTCATTCCCTGTGTAAAGTTTATTTTTAGGGACTTTTTTGCATTTTCTTTGATGAAGTGGTTTGCATGTCCAACCAAATGCTTTCCCTGAGCTTCATTTCACAATTATTCCTTTGGTGCCTTTGTAAGGGAGAGCTTTGGTCTGTATAATACACAAAGAGCTTATTTTTACAACATATCAAAGTGAAAAATATTATATACACGGGCAGCATTATCATGGGAAATGAACTGTTTTTGCATGGGCTGGGATGATGGGGGGGGCGGGGGTATTAGGATTATTCCAAGGGCCCTGCCCATCAGGGGCCCTCAAAATCTGTGTTCTAATTGTGGAGGCCAGGGGTAGTGGGGCCCAATGTGAAATCCTTTCATGGGGCCTCAAAATCCTTGGAGGTGCCCCTGTTTGCAGATGTCCCATTTATACAGTTTGCAGGGCTCTCATAGGTACTATGGCATTTCGGGGGGGGGGGCTTTTTTCAGCGATGGGACGGCTCGCTCTACGCAGGGAGGGAGCCTGAAGCCTTTGGCACAGAGGCCCAGCCTCTCCCCGATGCGTGTGTGCGTGTGCGTGTGTGTAATCTCTCCTCTGTCCCCGATGCGTGTGTGCGTGTGCGTGTGTGTAATCTCTCCTCTGTCCCCGATGCGTGTGTGCGTGTGCGTGTGTGTAATCTCTCCTCTGTCCCCGATGCGCGTGTGCATGTGTGTAATCTCTCCTCTGTCCCCGATGCGTGTGTACGTGTGTGTAATCTCTTCTCTGTCCCCGATGCGCGTGTGCATGTGTGTAATCTCTCCTCTGTCCCCGATGCGCGTGTGCATGTGTGTAATCTCTCCTCTGTCCCCGATGCGTGTGTACGTGTGTGTAATCTCTTCTCTGTCCCCGATGCGTGTGTGCGTGTGCGTGTGTGTAATCTCTCCTCTGTCCCCGATGCGTGTGTGCGTGTGTGTAATCTCTCCTCTGTCCCCGATGCGTGTGAGCGTGACTGTGTGTGTAATCTCTCCTCTGTCCCCGATGCGCGTGTGCATGTGTGTAATCTCTCCTCTGTCCCCGATGCGTGTGTACGTGTGCGTGTGTGTAATCTCTCCTCTGTCTCCGATGCGTGTGTGCATGTGTGTAATCTCTCCTCTGTCCCCGATGCGTGTGTACGTGTGCGTGTGTGTAATCTCTCCTCTGTCCCCGATGCGTGTGTGCATGTGTGTAATCTCTCCTCTGTCCCCGATGCGTGTGTACGTGTGCATGTGTGTAATCTCTCCTCTGTCCCCGATGCGTGTGAGCGTGACTGTGTGTGTAATCTCTCCTCTGTCCCGCGTGTGCGTGTGAGCGTGACTCTGTCTGTGTGTGCACGCACGAAATCTCTCCACTGTCGCACATGCGCGCGTGTGTGTGTCCGTCCGTGCTCGTACTTGTACTTGTGTGTGTGTGCTTGTGCATGCGCATGCTTGTGTGTGTGTGATATCTCTCCTCACGCACGTGAGTGGAATGAACCAACGTATTTCCTCATCCTGTTGTCCTCTCACAGACGGTGCAGATCATGGTGGGACTCTTAACCATCGGTTTTGGAGCAATCCTCTTGAGCCTGTACAACGGCCCCTATTTCATGTACTACATCAACGCCCCCTACTGGCTGGGAGCCACTGTGAGTCTGCCTTTTTCATTTAACACGGATCCATTTGAACGTGTTGGTCTACAGCACTGGTCCTCAGTCCTGGTCTTGAAAAGCCATGGGGTCTGCTAGCTTTTGTTGCTAATTAGTAATTAGCACGTGTGTAGCACGGCAACTGATCGGTTAAAGCTGTTGATTACACAGCTAACTCAAGTCAGCTGGTTTCTTTGGTCCGAATCGTTTGCTGATCTTAGGCGAGAACAAAAACATGCAGACTCTGTCGCTGTCCAGGTCCAGGATTGAGGACCACTGGCCTACAGTAAGCAAAACTAGCATCCCAGCTAACGCAAAACATTCACACAATGTCACTGCCATGTAGTCGTAATGCTACAACGTTGAGTAAACATTCCAGTAACACTGAGAACATTTTGTGTTAGCTGGGATAATATATGTTCTTAGTCGTAAGAAGCTCAAAGTAAACGGGGATTTTGGCTGTTGGTACACCAGTCTGATCATAGAAAGATGACACTTTATTTTCTTGTAAATAGCTGAATTAAAACCTAAGAATTAAAAACAAATCTAATGCCACCAACAACCCCAAGTTCAGTCTTGCGGAATATTTTATAAAGTGTGCCATTAAATTGGTAGCAGTAGACTAAGTTAATGATTTCCACCTATGGTTAAATTACCAGTGAATTTAAGCAACAGTAATTTCTTCTGTTTTGACAGTTCATTATCTCTGGGATATTTACCATTTTTGGTGAAAGGTTTCCGAGCCCTTGCTTGGTAAGTAGTCCAGCTCTTTTATGCTTGGAATGGGCCGTCTCTC
Organism: Anguilla pacifica; assembly: GCA_039654925.1. Lineage (NCBI taxonomy): Eukaryota > Metazoa > Chordata > Actinopteri > Anguilliformes > Anguillidae > Anguilla > Anguilla pacifica. Next base: position 50,890,530 of record CM077291.1, read on the forward strand.
TCCACACACAGCTTTAATGGCATCTGCTCTCATTTAAAGCTCTCATCTAGCCTAGATATATGTATCTGAATTTTCTAATTTCATTTTGAAAAAGAGGCTTCTAGAAGCGTTTACTTGTTTGGATGTACAATACTAGGTGCACAGTATGAGCACACAGCCTTTGAAAGAAGAACTTCCCTGTGTGTGGCTAATGTTAGCTAATGACTGGGTTCCAATGCACAATGGGTGGGAGAATGGAAGTTGTCCTTGGACCTGTAGAGGGAAGACAGCTGTTTTCTGATTGGGTTCAACAGGTGTTCCTGACCGCGGTTGTTAATGTGGCAAGTGCAATCTTTGCTGTGGTCGCGATCGTGTTCTACGCGGTGGACGAAGGGGTGGTGTTTGGCAGGATGTGCTATGAACGTGGCGATTACAACGACTACCGCAACTACGGATATTACGGTACCGTGAACTTGACAGACTTGGCACGGAAAGCGAATGACCGCAACCTGCAGTTGTGCCGGATGTACGAGCGTACCGTACTGGTAGGTTTTCACATCACCGCCCTGCATCAAATGCGCTATTCTCTGGTTTGAAGCAGTAGGCTAATTTTGATAAGCGGTGAAGTAGAATATTCACCATTCACCAAGCGGAATAGCGGACGCAGCCCACATGCTCTCCATCAGTGGCGCTTGATTGATTGTTCCCCCTCTCTCAGCCCGTAGCGATGGGCGTGAAGGTGTTGCTGCTGGTCACTGCTGTTCTCCAGCTCTGCGTCACCATCAGCGTAGCGGTTTTGGCGATAAAGGCACTGAAGAAGAAGAAGGACGAGGAGAAGGTAAGATGTCCAAAAACACTGCGCTGCCATGCTGTGTCAGTCGGTGTTTGAAAGTGAAAACAGAGCACAGTTATCTATTTATTTATTTTTTAAAAGGCCAGTAGGCTACCGTCCTTGTGGATTGCAGGTTGAGGGTTGTCTTAGTCTGTGTGTCAGACCTGGGTAAAAATACTTTGAACTTTGAAGCACTTTCCAGAGTTTTTTTCAAGAAATGTACGGGACCACATATAGTAAAGTGTCGGGACAATAAGTAAAATGTGTGTAATTGAGTAAAATGTGTGTACGTTCTGGATCAAGTAGTTCTGACAGTTAACGCCCTCGTTTGGCGTCCAGCACGCTGAATACCGATCACAAGTGCATCAACAATCAAAATAAATTTATTTGATTATTTTGGTTTTTATTTAAATATGTTCATTATCAATTAAATCGCCGAATTGGTTGATAGGCAGAGAAACCTGTTGGATCAGCCTTAATAAAGCGTACAACTCACAAACAGATTCAAATTAAGGAATTTATTAAATTGCAAAAATAATATCCTGACTAACTTAACGAATAATGAATGGATAGGGTACAGTCAGGCAAGAAATGAATGAAGTAAAAAGCCAAACCACTGCTTGATCACAGATCAGAATGCAAAAGCTAAAAGACAGCCTAGTATTCTAAAAAGTCTCCTAACAATATTGGGAGGTTGAGCCAAAGGGTTGGTCTGCCTATCAACAAATTAGGCAATTTAACTGATAATACTTTTAATAATGACCAAATTAAATCAAATAAACATAGAAATTATATGTTGGATAAGTGACAGGTTTTAACCGTTGATGCACTTGTGTAAGTATTCAGAGGGCTGAACATTAAATGAGGGTGTTAGCTGTTCAAATGGCTGTATTCAGAAGATGAAAACATTTTGCTCAATCCTCACTGTCCTGACAAAGGCATTAAATTATTTCAGTTAAAGTACCTGACCCAAGTTGTGTGTGTGTGTGTGTGTGTGGACATGTATTACTATCTTTGTGAGAACCAAATGTCCCTACAAGGATAGAAAGATTAGGAAAAGTATGCAAGATGGGCACCTTTTGCTGGTCCCCACAAGTTCAAGAGGCTGATTTAGGGTTAGGACTTAGGGTTAGGGTTAAAATTAGGTTAAGGTTAGGCATGTAGTGGTTGGGGTTAGGGTTAGATTTTACGAATGAATGAATGTAGTCAATGGGCAGTCCTCACAAATATAGCAATAAATTATTGTGTGGACATGTATGTGTGTGTGTGTGTTGAATGTTTAATTAACTTGCTGGTCTGGTATGTGCTGTATCTCAAAGCAGGTTCCTGAGGTTCAGCAGCCACTCATGGAGGAGGTGACAGCCAATCACGTTGCTTAGAGGAAGCCCCACCTTAACTACTGACACCAATCAGTGATCACTTTTGCCTGTGTATCTAGATACTGCAAAGCCTCTATCGCTGCTTCTGTGACAAATTCATTAAAGTGCCCCGTGGAGTATCAGAATGGTTTTACTCAAAACTGGAACAGAATTGACACGCATTTCTTCTTTGAACGTTAGGTCTATGATTAAAAAAGATTTTGGATGCACACTGAAATAATCTTCAATTTGACTTTCTCTGCAGAAGTGAATCTATGCCACAGAAGCCAGCGAGCATTTGACATATAGCACTTGGTATTTCTCTGGTTTTCTACATTTATACCCTTTTTGGAAGATAGCTCATGAAAAAGGCATAGCACCAAGCCATTTGTTTGCGCAAAGAAGTCTAATAAAACATTTTCTGGGGATTGTTTTGGCATTTAAGTCTCTCCAGTAATATGTATGTAGTTATACAACTCGCATCTTTTCAATATATGAATTGATCAGTTGTCAGAGCAGAGCTGTAGAAAGCCTGGGGGAAAACAACATGGGGGTGGGTCTGCATATCTACACTTTGACATTTTTAACTAAAAAACCTGCCTGTCTACCTGAAATTATGGGCACTTATATGTATGCATTCATTTCTGATATGTTATACAATGTCTTTTTTCTGGTTTCGTGAACAAATTAAATCTCTGCCAAATGGGAAAATTAGTGTGTCCTGCAAGTCTCTTACTAATTAGACAATGTAGTTTTTCAACCAATAATAATCCCTTTTTTCCACTGATGAATGCCTACATTTCCGAATGTTGTATGTATAATTAATCTGAAGCAGCTGTCGCAGTAGGTGTACATAAATATTTTTTTTTTTTGCTAGACCGCAACAGCGGGGCCAGCCCTACAAACGCGAATGTCTGTGACTGAGTGAATGACTGAGTGATGAAGTTACACCATAGGTCGGTTGAGTTATGACTTCACACCATTGGTTGGCCAGTCCAGCTAAATACCATGTTTTAACCTGGTCTTGTTTTGTATTTATCAGATTATTAAAAAGGACACTTGATTTCCCACCCTAATTTAAGGCCCACTACTTTCAACAGTTTTCAACTCCCGCTGAAAAACTCTGCTACGCATTTTGAAATTATTGATCCTTAAGTGGTAACACAATGCACTTATCCTGGATCTGATATAATAAAGTCAGGCATCCTTATTAACAGAAATACAGTTAAAGTTAAATACTGGAAAGTCACATACAAAGACACTACATATGCAGTCTTAGGGAAACTACTCAGAAATCACAGATGTACAAACTACCACATTACTTCACAAACTGAAAGTAGCTGAGTTACAGCAAAGCTAGCCTAAAGATAAATGTAGCTTGTGAAACTACAATTACTCAAAAAATGTAATTAAAAATACATTTACAGTGGTGCAGTAGGTAGCACCGTCGCCTCACGGCAAGACGGTTGTGGGTTTGATTCTCAGCTTGACTCTCTGTGTGGAGAGTCATGTAAATGCATGTTCTCACCGTGTCCCCGTGGGGTACTCCGGTTTCCTCCCACAGTCCAAAGACATGCAGGTAGGCTGATTGGAGACACTAAAATTACCCATAGGTATGAGTGTGTGAGTGAATGGTGTGTGTGTGCCCTGCAATAGATCGACGGCCTGTCCAGGATGTATTCCTGCTTCTCACCCAATGCACGCTGGGATAGGCTCCAGCACCCCCCACGGCCATGCCCAGGATAAGCGGGTATAGATAATGGACAGATGATCATTATCATGTTCCCCAGAGCCGATGTACGTGTGAGCAGTGCCTTCTTTTTGCACACTAGGAGAACCACTATACAGCTCAATGGGGGGAACCAACAATGTGTGGCATTTAGCAGTTGACCACAGGCAGCTATAGTGGAACAAACTGCTTCCTACCAATCAGGATTAGAGGGAAAAGAGAGAGAAGAGGTAGTAGTATTTAGTCAAAAGAAAGAAAAAAAATTTAGGGCCAAAAGTAGTTGATAGTTCCCATAGTTAACTACACTTAAAAATGACAAAAAAGTAATGACAAATGACAAAAAAAAGTAAAACTACAAAATGGAATTAAACTACTTAGTTAAATGAGTATAGTTGAACTATCCCCTAACACTCACCATTAGATTACCATCATGTCTTGTTTCACACCAGCTGTACTGGGTAAATGAATTACAAGTTTCAGACTTTCAGGTGCAAAGTTAACAAGTAAATACACTGACAGCCACCGTGTGATTCCCACACCTCATTAAACATTCAGAACAAAACAAAAATATCCAGTGCAAGGCAAACACAACCCCCATGGAAACTGTGCATTCGCAAACCGCATTAAGCTCGCTTGAGATATCAGGCGAAGACTTTATGGAAAGTTGTCTAAAGAAGGGTTTACTTTTCTGGACTGAGGTGTAAGCTTTCAGCAAGCTTTCATTCCAGGAGTTGGTGTTGAAATTTCCTGAAAGCAGAGATTCAGCAATAAACTTTGCTATTCAGATGGCAATAACAAAAAAAGAAGGTAAGTCACAGTCAGCAACAGCAACAAAAGGAGCCACCATTTTGTTCTTAAGCAACAGAAATATTATATTGGTCTGCAATTTAATGTCTTATAAATGTATAACAACAACTGCTTAAGGAAGGTGGTTCTGTGAGAGTGCAGTGAAGTACAGTGCATGCAGCTCCATGTTGGTACCACCTCTGAATTTGAAATGAAATATTGTTCTTTTCAAAAAGCATAGCAATGGATTCACGTGCAATCAAGCCCTTTGGAACACACACACACACACACACACACAGCCACAGATTTATGAAACAGCTAAGGATAAAATTTTTGTCACGCCACACTTGCCTTGTAGTAGCCTACCAATAACAAAAAAGATAGTGATCTATCTTTTGGCACTACTACGTCCACATCTAGCTATGTCCATTTGAGCAATAACCTTTTTTTTTTTTTTTTTTGAGTATTTAGAGTGCAGTGAAGTACAGTGCATGCAGCTCCATGTTGATACCACCTCCGAATTTGAAATGAAATATTGTTATTTTCAAAAAGCATAGCAATGGATTCATATGCAATCAAGCCCTTTGGAACACACACACACACACACACACACACAGCCAGAGATTTATGAAACAGCTAAGGATAAAATTTTTGTCACGCCACACTAGCCTTGTAGTATTAATAACAAAAAAGATAGTGATCTATCTTTTGGCACTACTTCCACATCTAGCTATGTCCATTTGAGCAATAGCCTTTTATTTTTTTTTGGAGTATTTGAAGATCTTACAACTGGCCATCAAAAGAGGACATACCCTCCCCCTGGACCCCTCACCCTGCCCTGCCCCCTGTTCCTTTAGGCAGAATGCACGCAAACATAGAGCTTCTTGTGCTCCTCCCAAAAGAGGAGCTCATCGGCGAAGTTCCAGGAGAAGGCCAGGTCCTTGGCGGCCGTGGAGATCACGTGGATGGAAGCGACGGGCACCTGCTCGAACAGCATCTCTGCCACCGCCGGCGGCGATGGCGTCTGCTTCTTCTGCTCCACCAGCAGCCGGCGAATCAGGGGCTTGTCCAGGGGCTCGGGGGAGGCGCTGTAGGACACCGCCACGGTCAGCTTCCCCTCTGGCTCCATCTCCTGGAAGCGGCTCTTCCCCACCGGGCACTGGAAGTCCTTCTTGCTGCCTAGCAGGCTTGAGGGGGGCCTGTACACCCGCACGGACCAGCGCACCCAGTCGTACTTGCGCCCCAAGGCCTCCAAGACCGAGTCGGCCAGCTCTTGGTTGGTCTGCTCCCCTCGATCCCTCACCAGGCGCCGGGTGTCTATTTGGGCCTGCTCCGGGAAACTGGTGATGCAGTCCTGGATGACGACGTCCATCTTCGTCTGGACCACGTTCATCCTCTCCCCCCAGTCCTTCAGGATGTCCTCTTCCTCACCGGTCCCCTTCAGAGCCGCCTGGCCCACCAGGGCGATGAGCCCCAGGCAGAAGAGGTTCTTCAGACGGGCGCAAAAGTCCTCCACGGCCCGGCGACTCTTTTCGTGGTAGTTGAGGGTGATCTCCAGCACCGACTCCCCAGAGAAGTTGTCCCCTGTCACAGCGCCATACAGGGTGTGCAGGTTCTTGTCGCCCCCGGTCTTTGCAAAGTGCTCCAGAAAGATCTTCTTCTTGACCTCCCGGAACTTGGGCTTGGCGTTTAGGACGTCCATGAACTTGCGGAACTGATTGCTCAGGTTCTCCTCCACCGAGAAGTAGGCGGCGTCCGCCCCGCTCTTCCTGATCTCCTGGTCGACGCGGCGTATCTCCTCGGAGACGACCTCCAGCCGCTCTCGCACCTTCTGGAACTGCGCCTTCATGAACTCCGCCTCCTTGCTCTCCACGTTGTCCAGGGCCAGCTGCACCACAGGCGCCACGATAGAGAAGATTGGGAAGAGGTCCCCAGCAACGCTGGCCAACACCTCTGCTCCTTTCTCAAACACCTCCATCACAGTCTCCACCACGTCCTTCTTGTCTGCAATCATCCTCTGCAGCTGGACAGCCATCTTAGGTGCTCTCTCTGGAGTAGATCAGGGGAGAAAAAACCATGTCAAGCTCTCTCGTGTGAGGAAACGGCACAGACATTAGGTTTATTGTTTGTGGCCTGCATTCCAATGGAATTTATTTTCTCAACCGAGTGTTTGTTCAACTCCAAAATTTTCAGTATAGTTTAAACATTATTTTGTTTTCGGCCAGGAAACCAGAAAACAACTTGGATTTTTGATGAATTACTGAGCTTGCTGCAGAGTGTGATATTGATTTGGACTCTGGTCAGTGAGTGGAGCGCAATTCTCGAAACACCTAAGTCTTGAAGACTAAAAATCCAGCAGTGATAAAACATGAACTCCCAAAAGCAATTTTAGATTTTTATAGTATTTTTCACAGAAGCACAATTTAGCTATTTGCTAACATAAAAAGCTTAAATATTGTGACACGTACAAAATAAGAGCATAAATAAATGAACAGGATTAGATCGGGATCGCTTATTCTAATTCGACCAAAACATTTTACTTGATGATTGAAGATCAACAAACTTGATTGAAGATGCTTGATACTAAATATTATTTTGTTTCCTGATGAATTTAACATTGGTCAAGGATTGTTCCATGAGAAGATCCATGTGGAAATCGAACAAGCTGCCCATATATTTTTGACTGCCATTCTCAAAACCTATTTCCTGTTGTATGCACTGTGGCAACACTGAAGACAGGAAGTCTGCCAAATTGTCTAAATGCAAGTAAAGCTGCCCTGCATTTAGAAAGGTAAGTTTTGGTTCATAAAACTACAGTTCCCACAATGCAACACTACACAAGCAGCCACCTGAGCAGCATTTCTGCTTATCAGAATCATTTCTCGGTACTTACAAAATGGCAGAAACCAGCTTGTGGGAAGTTGAGTATTTGTGGAAAGGAGGAAAACAGGCCAGGCCCCCAAGTCGGAAGACTGTTGAAGTGTGGGTTTAAGAGCGAACTTCTAAAAGATTTTTTGCTTAATTTTATTAGCATACACTATCTTAATCAGGAAGCAGCAGAGCTGTGATATACCTTGCATTGCCTACTGTCCTCAATTGTATTAGCATTACAATAAAACGAAGACTGCTAAAAACGTCTCTGGTATATCTAATGTGTCCTGTGTACCTGTAATGATTGGTGGAGAAATACAAAAATTTACATTAGGGGTGACAAACACCAAGCCAGTTGTTCCTGGAGGGTCAATGAGGACGGGTGAGGAAAGTTATAGATGTCTACAGACAGGCATACGCTGTAATAAACTAGACCAACCAGACCCAACTACGGCAGAACCCCGAATACACAGAATTCCGCCGCTTAGTAGCAATGAGCAATAAGCACCGAGTGTCCTCACTTATCACAGCCGCATTTTCAACTAAAATGGACGTTGTCTTCACACTTGATGTCCCAGACAAGATGTTTTGCTGAAGACAGCCAACTGTCTTACTGCTTTTTCCAGGACGAATGAATGTGGCCGTTCTTTTTGTAACAACAGTGAACAAATATTTAATTCGTATTAGTTCGGATCTATATGTTAATATACCTCAATAAGGCGACTATGTGGGGATCATACGAACGAAAAGTCACACATTTCCTGACAGAAACTGACAAGTTGGTTAACTATGAACAGCACCGCCATTTTTTATTTTACATTGTTTCGTAGGCTGTCGTGTATTTTACTGTATCGAAAACATCCCGAAACATTCACCGTAATGCGCTTGGAAGAGCAGAGGGAAGTCGCAAACTGTAGTTCAGATTGACGAAAACAGCGGAACAAAAAGACTACTGAATCTTAAAATATGCGACGAATAGGAACGAAACACAAACTTACTTTGTGGAATTCTGTAGTAATGCAAATCTGCAGGTTTATCCCCTGGTTTCGAGTTTAGCTTTTTTGTCTTGTGGACAGGCTACAGGGCTGGAAAAAAGAGACACACCCTATCTAAAGAGAAAAGTGGACAAAGTTAACTTCGAAGCCCTGCCCTCGCGCTGTCATCCTGATCCTGCTGAGCAGTGCAATAGCATAAGATCTCCAGTTCATTGCTGTGGTCCTGCCTGCCCTGTACTTGATCCGCATGATACGTCTGTATATTAAATATATTGGCATATGTGTGTGCGCGCACGTGTGCGTGTGTTATTGCCATAACAGTTTGTTTAAAAATGTGAAGCAACAGAAGTTAATATCCAGTGCAACTTTTTTATGCACTTTGCTAAAAGAACTAAGAAGGTACTAAATACTAAATTATAACATTTATATTGATGGCCAGAGAAGTAAAAGAAGGTTAAGTTTATTTAGCAACAGTATTCATCTAGATGCAAGTGCAGAAAACAGGAGTGTCTGATAAATACAGAATACTTTTTTGAACAAAGTATAAAAGAGAAATGATTAGTACAGAGCTTATTTGTTCACCGTTGTGAAGGACTCTGCATGCATTTTTTTCCACCACAGACTGATATTAATAAAAATTTATACTAATATTAATTTAAAATTATAGTTGTCCCTCCACAGCCAAGATACAGTGGCAATGTTTTGTGCTGAAATTAGTTTTAAACTCTATTTTGTACTTCTATACAAAATATATATATTTCTGGTAAACTTCTGCCATTTCTGCTTATGGAGAATAACTAGAACAAAATACAAAATTATGTGTTGTCAACTGCTATGACAAGCAGTAAGAACCTAATCACAAAATATATCTGTGTTGCACAATATCCTTCATAGATCGTGACTGTTTGTACTAGCAATAAACAAGCAATAAACATTTATATGACTAAAAAATAAAAAATGAATTTATGACAGGACAGCTATCAGTACATTAGACACCCCCCCCCCTCCGCTCCCAGTCCAGATTACTTGGAGTGGATGCACAAGTAGGCTCTCCGGTGCTTCCTGTAGTAGTAGCAGTCCTCCAGAAAGGTGTTGGCCTCGGCCACCTCTCTGTAGCGGCTGATGGCGTGCACGGCGCAATCCGATAGGCTGTCGCCGAGCGACAGAGCCACGCCCCCCATCTTCCCCTTCAGCTTCCGCCGGCGGGGCCGATGCGCCACGCTGAAGGACACCTGCGCCAGGACGTCGCTGGCGGTCAGGAGGACGTCGAAGAAGCCACCGCGCCCGGTGGGGTGGCCGCGGTACTCCCTCCCGGCCAGCCAGTCCCACAGGAACACGCCCCTGTGCTTGACGGCGCAAACGGACCAGGAGACCCAGTCGTACTTCCAGGAAAGGAGGTCCAGCAGGGTCCGGACCAGCTGGGCGTCCGAGCCCCCCGGCTCCCCGAGGAGCTTCCGCTCCACGTCCTCCTTGGCCTGGGCGGCGACGTTGCGGGTGCACTCCTCCACCTCCTCCAGCCTCTCCCGCCACTTCCGCACCAGCTGCCCCCCCTCTGCCGGGGACCCCTCGCCCCCTCAGGGTGGCGTGGCCCAGGACGGCTGCCACGCCCGCCAGGAAGAGCCTCTTCAGCCGGGCGCAGAACTCCTCCACCGCCCCCGCCAGCTCCTCTGCTCCACCGCCACCACTGTGTCCAGGAAGGGCTACCTGCCTGCGGCGGACCCCCCCACTGCGCTGTACAGGGCCTCCAGGCTCTGGTCAGCCCCCGTGCTCTCGAAATGGACCAGGAACCTCTCCCTCCTTCTCACCCTGAACGCAGGCTTGGCCTCCAGGAAGTCCCGGAACTTCTCATACTGGCTGATCACCTGTGGGTTGTTAAATATGAATTTGCAGGCATGAAATTAATGTGTACTATGGGTTGCTAGTCTCTTTTTGAGAATGGTTTATATCTCTGTGCCACCTGCAAAGTAGCCTATATTTTATTTCTTATGTTAGTGTGTGCATGTGTGTGTTTTCAATATACAAAAAGAACAAGCACACAGTTCACCCTCTATTTGTATATTATTTTTGAAATTTATTTTTGCTTTATTCAGACTGGTAGAAAGCAGAGAAACTAACGCAGCTCAGAAGGTGCCATGGCAGGGGATCGAACCCATGGCCACACCTCAGACTGGCGTATGGCTTGAGAGGCAGTTGCCTTACAACCCCGCACCACGCATCTCTGTATGCTGTATGCAGCTGTAGCACTGTATGCAGCTGTAGCACAATGGTTAGGAACTGGGCTTGTAGCTCAAAGATTACGTGTTTGATTCCTCTGAAGTGGGGCATCACCGTTAAACTCTTGAGTAAAGTATAGAACTTGAATTACGTCACTAAATATCTACCCAATATTCTAGCTTTATTGGCAGTAAAAAAAAAAAAAAAAACTACATACATGTAGTATCTAGTCTGTGTAAATCACTCAGTTATTGCCCATCTTCCATCATGGTCTGAAGACTCTCCTCTTCAGACTGTACCTGGACTAACTATCACCACTCTGCTACACATGTACCTCCTGTGCCACTTTCATGTTACATGTACCTTCATACAGCACTAATTGTACTTTGTATCATTTTCTTGACGTTGTAGCTTGTCATGCCTCTTAGTTTGACTTGGCATAGATTTACGTCAGAGAGTAATGCTCACTGTGTAAACTGGACTTAATGTGTTCATGGCTATGAATAACAGTACAAAATGAGTATTGTACCTTATTGGACCTGTATTTTGTAGTTGTTCCAGTGACCTTCAGTATGCACTTACTGCACGTTGCTTTGGATAAAAGCGTCTGCCGAATAAATGTAATGTAATCTAATGTAAATCACTCGGCATAATTGTCTGCCAAACGCTTCAGGTTAAACAAGGATAAAAGTGAATCACCTGCGCCTCGCGGTCAAAGTTCTGCTTGTTCATGGAGGACCTCTGCGTCTCCCGGGCGACGGCGGCCATTTCCTCCCCGAGGCCGGCCAGTGCGCTGTCCAGGCTGAGCAGCAGGCCCTGCAGGTACGCGGCCTCCTCGCTCTCCGGGTCGTGGAGGATCTTGGCGGAGGCCTCCAGGAGGGGGGTGGAGCTTCCCCACGGTGCCAGCCAATGCCTCGCACCCCTGTCCCAGGAGCTCCGCCCCTTTCTCTATCTTGCTCTTGTTGTTCAGCACCCATTCTTGTACAGTGTTCATTTTTCCACCCCCACCCCGGGTCCCCACCCCCCAAGTTGCCTGCTCCATACAGACGGGGGCTGGAACTGAGCCAGTGAACGTTCTGAGAACACTTCTCCAACGCTTGCACACCAGAAAAAAGCACAGAGCAAAAATAGGCAGGCAGCAAACTAAGTGGGTAGGTTTTTTTTGTTTGTTTCGCAAGTGTCCACTTTTTCCTTTTCTTTTTGTACAATTTTATTATGTTATATCATTTTTAACAAGATACAAAACATAGACAACATTCATAACAGATACACACACTTTTGTTCCCCTTTTCTTGTGGTCAGCAAATAAGCGATGGTGCATGAGTGGTGCATTTTAGGGCCTGCATATTCTGACCACAGCACTGGGAGCATATTTTCTCTCATCTTTAACTGTTGATGGATAACTTTTATGGGTTTTTTTTTGACTGTAACCCATTTGCCCTGAACTAATTCCAAAATGCTGATCGGTACTAAGGATAATGTTCACTTTGTGGAGCTTTGGCCACCCTGAGAAGCATGCTGCTCTGCTTTACAATTCAGTCTAATGTGGGCCATCCTCCTATATAAAGCTTGTGAAAGGGCCATATTATTATTATTATTATTATTATTATTATTATTATTATTATTAATATTATTATTATTATAGTAGCACCAGGCCTCTTTACCCTTGAACTAACTATGCTACTTAAGTGTAAAAAACCAATAGATATTTATGTATTTCAAATGCACACACAGACATTGAACTAGTTGCTATGATGCATGTTATGCAGAATCCATTCTTTCCAATTATTTTGTCGCTACCTGGTGGCAAAGATGGAGCACTGCGTCAACAGAACTCAATTTCACATGTATACTTGCTGTGTTATGAATATACACAGATTCGTAAATTAGACAAAAACTTTCTTACAAAGGCCGTGCAAATGCAGCGAATGAATCCTTGCTTAATCAAGAATGTCCTGTTCTCATCAACAAACATCTTTATGATCTTGTGTATTAACTGAGTGAAAAACTTTCACAGTTTCAGGTATTTGTGGTGCTCTATGAGGGAGGCAGTGATGGGTATTTGGGGTGGGGGGTGGGGTGAGGGGTGAACTAATTTAAGAGAAAGGGTTCCTTATGGCATAGGCCAATTTTTGTTTGTTCTTGTTTTATGAAAATGAGTCATTTCTAATTCTTTACAGTGTCTGGCTAACGTTAAGTGCAGGCATGACACTGCCAGTTGGCCCATATGGTGAACCTGGCTTTCTCATTACAAATGACCATACAGACAGTCGATTTCTGCGTAAGGGCCAACTGCCAGGGCTATACCGATTACTGGTGACGGGCAGAAATTAAAGTTGGGAAACAAAAAAAGGCTGTGGTTGTGAGCGATCTTGGGGCCGGTGCTGTCCTTCTACAGTCAGACTCTTGTGGTGTTGAGCATCCTGTCTGCTTCTCTGAGAAGTTTAGTCAACACAGCAGGGATCCTCCACTGTGGAGAAGGAAGCCCTGGCCTTGGCTTGCAGAACATTTAGGTTTACATCTGTTCTGCCTCCAAAATGGTACTCACTGACAAACACCCCCTTGTCTCTCTCCAGCGCATACAAAACTCCAGTCGGCAGGTGATACTGTATGGTAGAGTCTCCTTTTAGAGGCATTTGATATGCCACATCCCAAGCAGGGACAACGTCGTCGCAGACGGCCAGTCACGTACTTACGCGTCAGACATCAAATTACGATCGGTTCATCACCTCCAACGGTGCCATGGTGATCTGCGTATTTTAACAATGTACCCGTTATTTACATGGTCAACATTTGCCACGTCTATTCGGAGTATTGATGCCACCAAACAGCCAATGTTTGCAGGTCAGGGTGTTACACACCTCTTCACTGTTACGTGCCTTTTTACTGGTACTCTGTACTGACTGGCTTTTTGTGTGTGCGTGAAGTGGCTGATGACCAATACCTGTGGCATGGGAACCCAGGAACTGTAAGAACGTGCACCGTGCTACCTGGGCTGTCTTTTGTTTTTGACCCACACCACACTGACATTCTGGTTTCATGACCTCAACTGCACTTAATTTGGGACACTTCAATTGCATTTTAGTAGACAGTTAAATTACGGAAGGCTAGACTTTGCTTTGCCATTATTGGCTTTCTATGTTCTGGGTAATACACAGTAAAATGTCCAGTGTTAATTCAACTCTTAATAGATGACATTTTGTCCCACTCTGGAATGTCATAATGACTTCTTCACTCCAGGTATACCTCTGCACCTGTACTGATAACTACTTTTTAACTAGGCTACTCTAGCTCCCCTGCAACACCACATTTTTAAATTAAAGTTATCGGGCCCTATAGATCCTCTACCGGCATACAAACAATTAGTAGGTCTGTCGTGTACAATAGCCCATTAAAACCACTTCCATTTAAAAATATGATGTACACTTTCATTTATTCATGGTAAAGGAAAAATAATTGAATCCATGCCTATGTCTTTCTTTCATAGTGTAGGCTATGTGCGTTTGAATGCATTTATGTTTATACATGTCTGTCACAACCTATGTTCATATATGTATTACTGTTATCGCTTAATAAGCACAGTTTATTATAACAAACAGTACAAATATAAATGATATTTGATTAAAACACGTTTTCAACGTACAAAAATTCCACGTTACTGACACGTACAAAACACTGTCTGTTCATGTTAGTCATGAACTCAAACTGCCAAACTAGCAAGCTGTGCGGTAGCATCATATTTACAGAGGTTTGCTAACTTGTGCAGACTAATGGATTAGCTGAAGAGAACGAGCGGGGGTGTTTTCCTGTGATGGCGGCACCGTAGCTATGCATTCCTTTTCGTTGTTGCGGCACGCGGTTCCTGTCCAAAGTTCATTTGCGAATGTTAAATAAACATTTGATCTGTTAGTCAGTCAGCAGTAGCCCTATGCAGAGGCACCAATATACTGGCATGTGGAATTTAAGTGATTGTAGTTTTGTTCATTCCGGTCAATTTTCAAAAGGGAATAAGCTGAAACCAGATTTTAAAAAGCCCCTTTTTTCCAGATGTAGACCATTGAATGTAAATTATAGTTTTCTTATGGAACTAATGTGAAACTGCATTTTTGGATTAATGAACTTGTGAATGAGGAATATGGTTGAAGTGACTGTATGTGAATAGGAGGATGACAATGTAACAAATGGAATGGTTGATCTGTTTATTTTGATAATTGAACCAAAGAAAAGAGACAATGAAAAGGAGAATAAAATATGTGCCAGAGGCGACTACACACAGTAACTGTGTCCGCTTCTCTATCATCCTTCAGTGTTAAAGGAGCATGGTTTGTAACAGGCCCAGGTTCCCCTAGGCCTGAGGCCAGTAACACTTTCTCTATTTTCAGATCAGCAATGACACTGTTATCTTGCCACTCAAAATTTACAATGACATGAAGCAAAACGAAGATTGAAGCAAAAGTGAAAATATTCTGTTAACAAATACACGTTCACAGTAACTGAATATTCCAAAACAATACTATCATTATTCCACAGAATTATCAGTCACAGCATGCAGACAATAAATTTGACAGCATTTAAAATACAAATTGCGGATGAAACACATGATTTCATAAGGAGTATCCTTTATGGATTTAAACATCTTCATAGGTAATCCATTAGCAAGCCAAGTGTTTATCAAAGATATACAATATACTAATTACTTGTTTTACAATTTTAAGCATTCCAACAATATATATATTTTTTTAATTGTCTATTTTAAATACAAACTTTTGATTGTACAGAAGCATAATGTAATTAATGATCAGGAATGTTAGTCAGGCATCAGAAGCCTAATGCTAATTAACACAAGGTTCCTTCATGAGTGGAGATTGCAAAAATATTTTCACGCTTCTGATGTGTTCAATGTGCTCCAATTAGACTATCGCTTCCTGTTTAAGTTGTAGAGTATAACTCCCAGTATACTCAGACGTCTTTATATTTTCTGCCGAAAAATGCAAACCATGCTTTATATCTGGTCTTATTGGCTTAATATTGCACTTCCATTAATATGTTCTCATAGACAGGATGTTCTGCTCCTACATTTCATCTCTGTGAGAGGTTTCAGCTCTCAGAAAAAGAAGTACAGAATTTTATGACTGGTTGGGATGTACTGTACTGTGACAATTGCAAAAACTAGTTCCAAATCAAATGTGATATTACTCTCACTCATGTTCTGAATAAACATAAAATAGACAAAGAGACGCGTGAGTATACTATGAGATTCCCCATTCTCGAAAAGAAGATTTATGGTTTCTAAAGGGCTGAACGTTTGGACCATGTTCAAGACCTCTGAGAAGCTTCAAGTTTCTCAGTACTTAAGCTATCAGTGAGGTTGTGCTATGCACGATTACAAATTAAGGGGAACAACATTTCACTAATGTCTGCGTTGAAAATAGTGAGCCTATCCTTCAATGAAATTTACTGACAAACTGCCAAGAAAAAAATTACAACACAGCGGACCCGACAAATATTTTAATCTCAAAAATATTTTATAATTATATTGTAAAATTTGTGGTTGAGTGCCCACAGAGGGCCAAAATAAGTATTGATTTTGGTGTCTTTGCATTTTGGTGTGTTCCTGTTCAGCCTTTGTGTCCCCACTGTATTCTGTTTTAACAAACAATTCTTTCTATGGCTGGAATAGGCAAATTGGCCTCTCCGTGTTTTGTCCATCATCTTTGATTGAGTCTGGATCGTATGGGCCTAGAAGTTGTCGTCATTTGCTTCAGGTTTGTTAGCATTTTTGAGACTTCCGGATCAAAAAAATTGTGTGAATGGCATTTTCCTAATTCCTTCAAAATAATGTATGACATTTGGACATTTGTTTGTGCATGAAAAAAGAATGCTTTTCATCCATTTTTCACAATAAAAAAAATAAAAAAAATAATAATAATTTGTTGTAATTTAAAAAAACAAATAGCTAACAGCTAAGTGGTTAGCGACCCGTTGCACATCATAAACAGGG
This sequence comes from Anguilla pacifica, assembly GCA_039654925.1. Classification (NCBI taxonomy): domain Eukaryota; kingdom Metazoa; phylum Chordata; class Actinopteri; order Anguilliformes; family Anguillidae; genus Anguilla; species Anguilla pacifica. The sequence goes on from CM077291.1 coordinate 50,907,295, forward strand.
CTAGCTATATTTCCAGCTATAATTCACGCTTTATTGTTGTTATTTTTGCTGTTCTTGTGAATAATTTCCATGTTAATCGAGTACTTTCTTTAAAATTTATTTGCTGGCTAATGGTTGCTTTTTGACAAAAATAACATTCGTAGCAGTCTTAGCATTCTGTTAGCAAAATAATTATTTCGGTTGGAAAGTAGCCATCGGAATTAAGTGGATCCAGTTTCATTTAAGAGAAATGCATTCGGATAAAACATTTTAAGATTTATATTGGTGTTTAAAAAGTCAATCATGGAATGTGACAGGGATGTTTATGTGAAACTCCCATTCATTTTCCCCATAGAGAAATTCTCATTGATCCGGAAATCCATATATGGGTAAAGGTTTTTGCTCTTTATTACGTCAATGAGGCTCAATGAACTGTGCTGCATTGCACTATGGGGTGGACCAATGGGACCCACGAACATCAAATCAAATAAAGAGCGTTCCACAAAAGTAGAAGATCACAGGGCAAGGAGTCATCTTGCACAAACCAAAGACACAAACAAAAATCAAAACCGAATGAAAAATAATGCTGCTTTTTTTTAGAAGTTCATTTTCTTCTTTTTTGACCATTTTGCCCTCATGCTTACATGATCAGGAAATTATAGGTCTGATTATTTTCTTCATCTTCTTTTTCACCATACTTGGTTTATGTTGCGAAAACACTGCAGTGGCTATTCCTTGAACAGACAGCAGCAACTGTGGCCATTCTATGGACAGATAGAACCCATCAGTAGCTGTGCAATGGAGAGTAAAAATCACCGTTTCCATTCTATTTTTTGGTCTGTCCATCTCTCATTTCTCGTTTCCTATTATATCTCTGAGTCAGGGGTGTTGCAGGAAATTCTGGGCCTTGTGACAAGATGCTATTCTGGCCCCAACTCCACAACAAAGTCTGTTTAATCTGAGTTTTTCAGGGCCTCTCCCTAGACTTCAGGCCGTGTAAAGCCCTCATTACCTGCAGTCGCAGTGCCCGTGCTCTGATTGGCCAAAGGTATTAATTTGTTAAGTATCGCCTTGTACTCATCTGTATTTTCGCTGAGGTGCTTATCTTCATTCACCCACGTCTTCAGTTCACCCTCAGCGTTTTGGTCGATGATGCCCATCTTCTGATACTTGCTGATTAACTTCATGTAACCGCATTTATAGTAGCAATTTGTCCCTTCTTCTGTAAGACTTCCTAAATTTCCCTGGACTGAAGGAATCTTTATACCTAAAGTAAAAACATTTAAACATTTCACAACAAAAGCAATACTGAACACGATCTATAGAATTAATGATTTACTGAACTGCTATTCTACTATAAGTATGCTTTTAAACATCAATTGCTAACGACAATTGATCATTGAAATTAAATTTGGAAAACAAATTTTGTGGCTGCATTAGCGACATTGCACAATACTAAACCCTGATCTGTTTAGAACTGAGTTTAACTGGACGACTGACGTGTAAGACATTTTTAAGTGCAGTACAACAGCAACAACAAGAAAAATACAGTCAACTAAAGAAATTGTGTGAGCTAGCTGATAGCAGCTGAAAAGAAAAATTTAACTTTAGCATCCCGTATTCGGGCAGCGTGAGTTTATTTGCACAATATACCGTTTGAAAGTGTTAAATCTCACAGTTCTCTCTCCATAAATATTTTACAATAACAATGTTTTAGCGACAATGCTTCCTTATTTTGTAACGTGGGGAGGGAAAATATACTTGGGGAGTCCTCACAATCTATGCATTTTGGAAATCCACAGCACAACATGAATCACGGTAAAGTCAGTATCCTTATCACGGCAAGTAGTAGTTTTTAGTCCCAAAAACATGCTAACTCTGAGAAACATCGATAGAATGTCCATTGTTTATTTCGCAGTTCTCCAGAGGAATGATCATTGCTGTCTGTGTTGTCATCGCATACATCGAGAAGCATTTCAGCCAGTAAAATGACATTTATAATGGTGTATAAGGTTGTTAGTTTTTCATAAAAGGACATGTATTGTATCTCCTGCTGCTGCCGTTGTTTTATAACAAAAGTCTAAGACTAAACAGACGACTCCGCATTTGGAGGCCTTGGAAGAAATCACTTGTTTTTTTTTTCAAACTCGACAGCTGTCTTCACGGTCCACCTCAGAAATATTTACCGAGACAAGTGAGGGCCTCCAAATCCCATGTCTTCTGTTTAGACTTAGAAAAATAAATTTTAGTTGTAAAACAGCAACCTTTTTTAGGTATAAAGAACTTTTGCCCGTGCATGCATACTGGTTTGTTTGTGCAAATATAACAACTTCTACATCATTGGAATCATAATTTCAATAGCCATCGGACATGGCATTCCAGAGATACAGCTGTTTAAGTAAAAATGGCCACACCCCTGACAATTGATTTACATGTGGCAGCCATATTGTCTTAAAAAGTCCTTTTTTTTTGATAATTATTGAGGTTCACATACCACAGATTATTTCAAGCCTTATCTGGTGATGATAGGCCAAATGGCCCCAGACTAGTTTGTAATTGTAGCCAGGGCTTCCGCCAGTGTATTGCAAGCCCGGCGGCCCGTCGGGCCTAAGTTGACCCCCCGCCGGGCCTAAGCATCGGGGAAATTATTATAATTTTAAAAAAAAATGTATTTTTAAGTTATGTTTTTAAACTACAGTTACAGTGGGGCGGCTCGGTTGAAATGCTCACCAGCGACATCTGTTGGTTAAAACATAAACGCAATAGGAAAACAGCAGGTCTGAGATCAGTGTTCTTTATCCTCATTGTGCGTAGAGTGACATTCAACCTTTTTACACCCTCTGCATTCAAGACACTTCCAACTACCACAAGCTAACGTTACCTAGCAAGCCACCATTTCTTATTTAGTAGGCTAACTAACCTCATTACAAACTGCGTTATTACTTCATCTCGTCGGTAAGTACATTCTTTTTATATTAACTTAAGCAGTGTGTAGGTAACGTTAAACTAGTAGCATGAATGTGACGTTCGAACATTACATAACTTATTAATCGCCATCGAAATAACAACTTCACGTTTATTAATAACGTTAGCTTGATGACATTGATGTGCAGGACAACGTTGTCATAAAAATTTTCCCGACAGTGAAGACTGACTGACTTGTTTACATTTTGCACAGATGTGGCTCCTGAGTGGATCTATTGTTGTTTCCGTCGCAGCACTTTAGACAGAAGCAATATCGGAAAAATCCGGAAATTTCTTCTTACCCTGAAGAGTGCCTGACCTTCAACCGTAGCGTTTTTTACCCAAACATGGTATTTCTCGATATAGCGTAATTTTGCCGCTCTGTTAACACATTTCTTTGCCAGGCACTCTTCACCGTAAGAAGAAATTTAAAGATTTTTCCGATATTACTTGTGTCGAAAGTCCTGCAACGGAAACAATGATGGATTTACTCTGTAGCCACATCTGTCCAAAATGTAAACAAGTCAGGCAGTTTTCAGTTTTATGACAACGTGGTCAGCTAACTTAGCTAGCTAGCTAAACAGTCAGATAACAGATAACACAGATACTTCCTTGGTGCGATTTAGGGATAATGTCAAGGAGGAAAGGAAGCCTACTGTAAAAGCCAAAAAACCTTAGACAGTTTTTTAAATGTTTAAATGTGCCCAGCATTCCAAGGCTTGTTGTAAAATTCAGTAGCCAACCAGGACTTGAATACAAGCTTTTGTAGAGTGCAAAAACTTGTATTCAAGTGCACTGCCCGGAGACAAGTAGATTGCAAGAGTGCAAGGTCCAGTCCTTTGTTCCTCCCAGCCAGGCACATGCACACATGAGGTCCTAATGATGCTAGAGCACCAGCCCATTTGCTGCTCCGGAGCAAAATTCTCTCTTTTTTTCTTTTTTGTTTAATGCCCACCACTGCCCCCCCTGCCCCCCTCAGCTTTGGGGGACAACTTCATTATTATCATTTTTTCTTTTTGTTTTTTTTATTGTTATTTTTTGTTGTTGTCCCGTGCAGCGGCAGCAGAGCCAGGCATTACCCAGAGACCCTCAAATAAACCATATAACATGGAACACAAAGACAAGAAAAAAAAGTACAAGATAACAGAAAAGTTTCATCTGAGCAAAACAGAAACCAGACATCAGGAAGTCATGGCATGCAAATGATATGCAAGAAAATTCAAAACATGACTCGTTTATTTGACATTATGTTAATTTGTCTACTGTATAAGTGAATTTTCCTGTTTCTAGCCTTTCCCCAAACAGTTCACTGCAGCAAAAGTAAAAGAGCAAATGGTGGCACAGGAGGTCTCAGGAGTGCATTTGTTTTAATTCTTGCTAATTTTCTGACCAATGATTTGTTGTTAAGACCATTAAAAGCTTAATATTTTGCCATTTTGGGCTTGGCCCTTTTTTTTGTGTGTGTGTGTATATATATATATATATATATATATATATATATATTATGGCCTGCTCGCAGCTACCCTGTGTGAATGTGGGGGAGGGGGGAGGGAAGCCATATGAGTGGCTGTCTATTCGATCTGAATTCTATTAGAAATGTCATTGTTGCTCGGTCAAAATTTATTGTAGAAACTTATAATTTGTCATGGACTGCAAACCTCATGCAAATATCATCCATATCAACTCTGCGGTGTATTGGATTAAAGAATATGTCTGCACTAATGATTTCAACATTGCAAATGTGAGGTGGTGCTGTAGTCTTTGCACAAAATATGATACACATGATCTACATGGGTCCCTTCTCTCAATTTGTAATATTTAGAAATTTTGAACAGTTGCTGGATTTAAAGAAGGTGTGGTCAAGTATCTTTCCCATAATTTTTGAATATTCATATTTGATTATCTTTAAGAATCGTGGCCTAAGTGGGATGTACTTCTCAGGACTGTTGGAAGGAAAATCAGTTCGTTCCCCAATTCAGACCAATTACTGTAATGTACCCTCCAAAATGATTTGCTTGTTTCTGAGAACTGACCATTTGAAACAGTTTTTTTGGTATAGCACCCCAAAGTAGTCAGATTTCCCTAAACTTGGTATGTGTTTTTGGGACTGAAAACTACTATGAAAAATTGTCATGCTCTGGATTGAACAACAGCACTGTCAATTAAATAAACAAGTCCTCTTTCTAATATCAAGTGGTTGCCACTGAGAAATTGATCATACTGGGGTGAGTTTTGAATGCGACAGAGATAATATAGTAACAAGTAACGGTAGCAGACCTGTAAGTATAAATATTGCATTATTTCATTTAAAAAAATTATTTAGTGCACCAAGATTGCAGTGTGTGTGGCTATTCAAAATTTCATACAAATTTGTTCTCAAATACAATTTCAGAGTCCATATACCTTACTAGGATAGCAGTAATATGCAGTAACACTAGTACTGCCTTGATTAGACACATACCTAGATAGAACTGCAGCTAAAACAGAGAAAAGAGCTCGCCCACTTTCCTCCAGACCCCACAAGCTGCTACTGGTGCCTTTGCACCGTTTGGCCCCTAATAAATATAGACCAGCTTTCAGCTAGCCCACTAACACTGAAATTTGTAAAGACTGTACCTGCTTGTCTTTTGAGCTTCTGGGAAGATATGGGGTTGGCCATGATCATGGCCTGTTTCAGCAGGGTCTCACCATCCCCACGCACTAGCGTATCAGCCAGCAGTGCCCTGGAGAGAGGAAAGGAGGAAACGGAGGCTGTTAAAGCTGTTTCTAACAGGAGGAGGTGAGCGTCTGTTTGCTGTCTGGTCATTATGACTGAAAGCCAAGAGCAATTACAATTTACCACCCTTCAAGGTGTTCCACCAATCACAATCCAAATCAGCATTTTCAAAACATATCCTTTGAAACATATCCTTTAAATACATACTTTTTAAGAGGATAACCGTAAAATATTTTTTTTTTGCCACTTGCCACACAAGAGATATATGATCGCATTTTCTTCCTTAGAGCAGTGACAGGGAACAGCAGTATCCTTCTCTCTAATCCAGTTCTCCATTATCAGTAGTCAAGAAACTTGGTAATAATAATCTTGCTAAATCATTCTCATTTACATTTTGATCATATAGCCCTTATGGCTGGTATATCACTTTAAATATCAATGCAGAGTGTTATGTTATGTATCCCCTGCATTCTATTACACTGCATGACTCGCCTGAATTCTATTATACTGTATGAGTCACCTGCATTCTATTATACTCTATGACTCACCTGCATTCTATTACACTATATGACTCACCTGCATTCTATTACACTGCACGACTCTCTTGCATTCTATTATACTGTATGACTCTCCTGCATTCTATTATACTGCATGACTCTCCTGCATTCTATTATACTGTATGACTCACCTGCATTCTATTATACTGTATGACTCACCTGCATTCTTGGGCACCCTTGCTGTTTGCAGTTGTCAAGGCAGTACGATGATCCTGGTAAAGAACCTGCATGGCCAGGTGAAGATTTCCATTTTTGTCCTCTTTTGTCACCAGAGTATAAAGCTTTGAATGCTCTGTTCGCTCTGAATTCTTAAGTTTCTTTAGAGCTTCTTTTTTTGTTCGAGCTATAGCAAATGTGCCATTTGGAATGAAATGATCCTTCTCCACGGTTTCCATTTTATGTTCAATTGTTTTCTTTAGACTATTCAATGCAGGGAAACAAAGAAAAAATGAGTTCATTCCGAAATCTAAAGCTAAATCCATGAATTCATACTATATTGTGGACCTGCTTTGCTTTGAAATGAATTTTGAAGTATAAAATTCATGTGAAACCTAAGTTGGTGATTACAATTTTACTTTTCTAGATCTTGTTGCTTTTTGCATGACATTGCAAAGTAGACACATTCAATTTCAATCTCATTTCAACATTGAACAAATGAATTAAGTAGCATGAGGAATAGAACTTGCATTCCATAATAGCTCCACAATATTATAATGTATTTCAAATCAAAGTGAAGTTTCAATTTCAGTTTCCGACCGTTCATCTGGCAGACAAAGACAAAATCAATCAGGTATTCTTCACAGTATTCTACAGACATGATTAAGACCTTGACAGGAATAAGTAACAGACTCTTTCAAGTTAAAGGATAAGGGCAGCATAGTTTAAAAATTTTTTTTCTTATTGTCAACATATCCAATGAAAAGACTAAAACCTACAGTGCTTCTGTCCGACTCTCAATACTGTTTGACATTGTCCTGGCCCATTAAGTGCTCAACCATGAAGCCATTCATTCAAATTGTGCGCTAAAATCAGGGATGGGTATTTTTAGGATTTCCTTGATATTGCTTATTTATTTATTAACAAAAAATGTATATGAAAACTTTTCCTAAAATGGGGGAAATCTCGGGAGGACACCAGGAAAGGGAAATAAAATTTGGGAGCCTCCTGGGAAAACTGTAATGTAAGAATGTATTATTAAATTTCAAAATGATTATTAAATAAAGAATTTCCAACAGGTGTTAGAAAATTGTTTTAATCACCACTGCTTGTGTGAAGCTAGCCCACATATTCCTCTTGTTTGTAATCAGCCTATATATCATGTATTTTTTAAGTCCCTCATACTAACCACTTTCCAGTTAGCGTATGCGGTTTACATAGCCACGCCTGCTGGTGTAGCGAAGAGTGTTTATACTGTGGAGAGCGCCTGAACCTGATTGATTCGTCTTCTGCCACATTCCAGTGCATCTCGGGTGCACTTTTCTCCAAGCTATGGCGTCGGACAAGGACAGGCGCACATTCAAATGATATTTAGGTGGAAATAAAAGCAAACGTGTAGGGGCCGAAGAAGGTCTATGTCTGACTATTGATTTCTTTACAAAACATGTGCAAAGCTGTTAACAGTACCTGCATAGGAATGAGGAGGAAAGGAAACTCTTGAGGTCACTTATCTAGTTTGGAGGAAGAAATTATCCAGACAACAGTTCATCAGTATGTGTTAGAGGCAGGTAGCATGTGGATACTGAGCTTGCAAATCATTGCAGCAGTCGAAGTGCCGTGGACCAATCAGTTATGCCAATTTGTCTAATAATTCCGAAGCCATTTAAATGCACATTTCATCTGATTGATTAAGAGTGTTTAAGACATTACTATTTGCCAGTAAAGACATGACGACATTTAAGAGCAAGTTAAGTATGCAAGTGCTAATCCTCAAGCTGCTTTTTGTATGACACTATAGTTTTGATTCCATGGCTTTGATTCCAAGGGACCCTTGAGTGCATGAACTATCTGTCTGAATGACACAATTGCTTTCACAATTTAAACTATTATTTGCAGCCTATTTTGCTTCCTTTTGATTCAGTTGATGTCATTCACTGAAACAATACCTAAACAATTTCTTAAAGCTCTCTTAGGGGACTCTACCTCCATGCTGATGAATGAATGATGAATAAATGAAAAAACGAATGAATGAATGACTACCCAGTAAGAATGATGACTTGTGCATCTGTAATTCTGTAAGGAGAATGTTGGCTAGCATGTTTCTGTCCCTTCATCTATACCAAGATGAAAAAACGACTTAACTCTTTATATGTCCCAACATATCCAAGGTGGTATTTTACAGCAATGTCATATTCTTCAGGAGAACAGTCTTTCATCACAGACATCTTGTTCTTATAGTCATCATCGTTGATCTTATTGTCGGTTTTCTGTCTTTTCAGTCCTCCTCCTATGACAGAGTATTGTCTAGGAGTTTTCTGCCATTCCTCATAGGTCTTCTGGCATCTTACTAGCCCAGCATACAATAGAGGGTCCTTCTTAAGCTGTTACATTAAAACAAGAAGTTGGGGAAACAAATGAGGGAAGATCCATAGATTTCATATCTTGGACTACATTTGAGTTTCGCATTGGGTCTCTTAATATGTGTAAATGGAAGATATTTTCATTTTTATCAAGGGTGTCACTGAATGGTAAATGGACTGCATTTATATAGCGCTTTTATCCAAAGCACTTTACAATTGATGCCTCTCATTCGCCAGAGCAGTGAGGGGTTAGGGGTTAGGTGTCTTGCTCAAGGACACTTCGACACGCCCAGGGTGGGGTTTGAACCGGCAACCCTCCGACTGCCAGACAATCGGTCTTACCTCCTGAGCTATATCGCCCCTGAAAGAGAGGTCTGATCTCAATTGGCTTTCCCTGAATAAATAAAAATAGTCTTTATGAAAAAGAGTATCACTCGTTTTATCCCAATGGTATCACAAAGCTCCACTAGTCACAATGGGCCACAAGTACAGACAATCAGCTTTTATTTCATGATATTTACGTGTGTGTGTTTTTGCCATTTGACAGAAACAGCTGTCTTTGTGTTGAGTCCCCCCATTTTCAGCTGTGCAAAATTAACAAGCTTAAAAATAAGTCAAAGCAATAAATAATATTTGGTTACAGTAACTTCAGCAATTCTACGACCCACTGACATCACCAAACGTTTGGTATCATCTTTGAAAATCCTTTTCCAGGCCTTCATTGCAGCTACTTTCAGCTGATCTTTGTTTTGGGGATCTCTGTCTATAGTCTCCTCTTCAGCAAGTGAAATGAATACTTGATTAGATTTAAAACTTTCCACCTTGAATTTTTTGGTTGTGTAGCTTGTGTGTTTGTTGTTGTTTTCTTGTGGCAGGAGCAATGCTGGCCAATTAGGTTGGAGATGTGTGTGTGTGTGTAATTTATATAGCCAGAAAATAATCTGCCTGCACACTTCTAAATTCATCCAACTGCTTCCATCCTCTGTTACATCATCAGTAAAGATGAGTGAACCTCTTCCGGAAGCAGCCATACAGGCCTAAGCCATGACACAACCTCCATCTCTCACAGATGAGGTGGTATGCTTTGGATCATGGGCTGTTCCTTACTTCATACATTTGGCTTTCCATCACTTTGGTAAGTGCTGATTCTTGTCTCATCTGTCCATAAAACCCATCCCTATAGTTTTTGGTGAACTCTGATAAGGCTTTTTGATTCTTGCTGCTGATGAGAGGTCTGCATCTTGCAGTATAGTCTTTAGTGGGTTCTTATATAGTCATTTTTTTCCAGACTTACCAAACTTCTGTTCTTAATATACCCAGTTTCTCTGCTATCCTGCTTAATTTCTCATGTTCTCTCAGCTTACAAATTAATTGTTTTTCACCCATAGTCAGTTCTCTGGTCTTCATTATTGTGTATGCCTCTGACTCCAAATGCAATCTCCACTGATGACAACAAAGGCTAAAACCAAGACTAGACACTCACTGCTCTTTTATGTGTGAGCAATCCATACAACAGGAAACACCTAAGAAACAATTAACACCTGTCAGTCTTCCATTAACTTTGCACAGTGCAAAATATGGAGATTCAACATAAAAACAGCCATTTCTATAAAATGGTAAAAACATATATGCATGTAAATACCAGGAAATAAAAGCTGACCGTCTGCACTTCTGTCTCTCATAAATCTTTTAATCTCAAATCCAAATGTTTTACGTCCTGTATATATAGCAAAAATAACAAATTTCACTCAACCATTATCATACGTTTGGAAGGCATAGTATTAAATTTTTTTTTACAATGCTTGTATTATGACAGGCAAGGAAAACAATGGCTTACCTCGCTTTGTACATCTTTGCGCAGACGAGCTGCTCTTTGCTGGATGTCTGGCTCTTGACCCGTAGTTGTTGCCTGGATTACAGCATGATACAGGCAGTCCTGACCATTTGATATGACAGGAATCTCAGAGCCATCTGGGTGGATGATGCTGTAATGGCCTTCATGGGGACGTTGCACTCCTTGGACTCTGCCTATCATGCTTCTGAAAAAGCCCCTCTGACTGAAAGAGCAAATCAAAAATATAATACATTCATTCATGGTCCTTTGAACACTTGATAGAGTTATTATTATTATTAACAGTTCACTATTTCATTGAGAATGGCTAAGGGTAATAAAAGGTAAACATGTAACTTAGAACCTCTAAATGACATACCTTTCAGAATTCTCTGGCTTTCTGGACAGTTTGAGAGTGATGAATCCTGCGGAATGGTCATTTCCAGGGTAGGTATTCTCATAGATTGGTTTCCCATCTTTGTTGAACATTATGACCTTAATACCTTTGCCCTGAAGGAGGTTACTTTTTGTGAGGACATAGAGGTCTAGTTCAGAAGCTGGACGGTCAGTGCTGGAAATGTTACTTGTATAAGGTTGAAGATCTTGTGTTTCGGCTTCAGACAAATTCTCTGTCAAAATCTTTCCGGCAGATTTCATTTTATATATTTGTTGCTGCTCCTGGAAAAAATCCTGGGTTTTGCATCTGCCAAATATATTGCTTGAGGCATTCCCAATAGCCTCTGTTGCCTTACTAATCTTCTTCCGGAAAATCCGTTTCATAAATGTTGTTGTATGTGCTGCACAAGCCTCAATGAATGCCTCATACATGGTGTCTGAGATCAATTCCAAAAGCTCTCCCTTCAAGCGTTTCACATCAGGGAGATCATGTCTATCATCATGGGCATAGCTCTCAACAGCACCATTCAATTGCTGTATCAACTTGGGGACAATCTTTTCATTAACCACTGTTCTTGTTGGGACAGATTCCAGGATTTGTTTTAACACTGTGCCGTAATTTGCTATCACAAGTCCTCCATCGATGAATGCTTGGTATTTGCCGGGCACTCTTGCTTTGTCCAAGAGTTCTGTAGCTTTTCCACTCACCTCGGAAAGCCTGTCAATAACCTCGTGTACGGTGGTGCAGTCTGTCATGAGACTGGGAATAACACCTTCTGCCATTGATTTAACCATTTTTTTCATTTCCTTCTCACAATGTTTGTCAATCTTGAAGTCCATATGTTGACTCATCGGAGCAGATTTTGGAACACCAAGGCATATAAAGTGCGTAAGTGTGCGATGCAAATCACCATTACTTTTTATTTCATCTTTGAAGGATTTCCTAAAAGCTGAATCCATAATGTTCTTCAGGGCAGCAGTAAGTCCTGCATCAACTGCATAGTGCAATGCGTGCATTGTTGACTGCTTAACAATTTCCTGCCCAGCAAATCTGTAAGCATGTTTAAAATTCTGTTTCACCACGACATCTGTACCCATCCTCAATGAGCTTCTAGACACTGAAGAGACTGCTGACATGGCAGCTTTCCCTGATTTGACACCTTGAGCAACAGAGGACAGGGTCTTTGTTCCATTTAGTAAGCCTTTTGTGGTACTGCATACAGACTTGACAGCCCTCTTGATTGTTCCAAATCCAGCAGTTACCAATGATATTCCGATGCTGATGCTTTTGGAGATGGCCCAGGACGCCCAACTGAAAACACCAGTTTTCATACCCACAACCCCACTGATCATGTCAGAGACACCCTCGGAGATGAGACCAAGACCAAACTGAGAGGCTGAGCCAAAGGATGCTGCACAAACAAGAACACCAGCTAGAACCTGGGCTGCGCCAAGCAGAAAACAAATCAAAGCATCAACATTAAATCTTGGTTTTTGTTTTATCTCAAACACAATTCCAAGGCCATACTCATACATGGCCATGAGCTCATTTGTGGTGACAAAGTCCTTCTCATCTGAAAGTGAATAAACTGAGCTTTCTTCAGTGATGGCATCAGAGTTACTTCTCTCAACTTCTTTAAGTTTCTCCAGAGCATTGTCTATGTATTCTCTCCAAGTTTTGAAAATACTCATCCGAGCTTGCATCTGGCTTTGAAAATTGCAAGCACCATCATGATGTGGCTCAAAGTTTCCTCTCATTGCCATCTGACCAGCAACTGCAGTATTTGATGTCTCTGAAATATAGACACCCACAGTCTCCTTTGACTCCTCAAGTAATTTAATAGCCTCTGCTTTGTAGTCTTTCTTCGCAAGGTTTATTGTAATATAGGCTTGGTTGTAGAGTGCCACCGCTCTGTAGAATGGATCACATTCTGCAACTTTCTGCCAGCAGTCTTTTGCTCCATAGTCACACTTTGTTTTAGTACGACAATGCAGGTCAGTTCTGATAACAGCTTGTTTGAGATAGTCATAGAATTTGTGGCTTTGACCCTGTAAAAGCATTCTGGATGTACTGGTCAACTTTTTAATCAAGTCAGCTTCCAAGTCAGAGAAATTCTTCTGCTGTTCAATATTATTCTCATTAAGTGTCAGCCACAAGGCCCAGGATTCTTTGAGAGCATTGAGTGCAGGCTTGTAATCAAGTTTATTACCTTGATGTTTGATAGTATCTAACACATTATTTGCCTTCATACTTAACAGGTTCTCTCTCTCTTGCTCTGTATAGTTTGCATCAAATTCTTTAAGAAATTTACAAAAACTGGCAAACAGTTCTTCTTTCATTTCATTTTCCCGCAGCTCATTAGATTCCATAATAGAGATGCGCCGAACTTCGTAGTCTTCTCTCAGCTGCCTCATGACCTCCACCGGTTGGCCTTGGTACGACGGTGCCAGATGGTCAAGGTGGAGTATCATCTGGACCATACCAGGGTTTCCTTTCCTAGCTGTACGTCCAAACACTTGTTTCTCCACTCTACGGTTGCTGGGAAAGTGTGTGAGGAGGACAAAGAGTCCACCACACTGATTCACCTCATTATCCACCTTTATGTCTGTGCCTCGTCCTCCCAAGTTAGTGGCAATAATGATGCTTCCCTTCTTAAATATAGTTTCTTCAATGTAATCCCTTTCACTGATTGTGTACATGGTGATTGGTCGACATTCAGATTCCACTTCCTTCTGAAGCTCAACTGCTGTCTTCACATCTTCACACACCACCAAGACAACTTGCCCCCTGTCAGCAGCTGCCCATGTAGTTTCACGGACTGTCTTTACCCAATCAGAGTAGTCACCACTAATCTGCTGGGTAGGGAGTTCAACCACCTTGTTATAGCGATGAGCTGGTATCACATAACTGTCTGTTTGGTAATGCTTTTTCAAGAAATCTTTGTCTGGATCCCCACCCAATGTTCCAGACACACCAAAAATTCCACTTCCATTAGGGTATCTTTTGAAGAACTGCATATTTGACATATAATTTGTAACAATGGACAGAGATGACATTGCCAACTGGTGCTTCATCTCCAGAAACTGCTGCAAGCCATCACCCCAGCGTTTGTTCTTCTCCAGCACTCCACTGGCTTGGTAGTCCACCGGGATAATGGCATGGTAGAGACGTCTGTCAGACTCACTGACAGTGCTTGGCATTGAAGCAGATGATGACACATCAATCATGTACTCTCTGCCCTGTGTCATTGCAATGGCCTTCAAGGCATTACCCACAAACACTGGCAATCGATTCTCCAAGTACTGCTTAAGGAATGAGGGGATAACAATAAAACTTTCGGTGTCTTTTGAGTTTGGCGTGCAAGCATCAGAATATTTGATTTTAGACTTTAACTCTTGCACCGATGCCTCGATGAGTGATTTTTCAGACATTATTTCACTTGCCTGACCATTCTCCAAAAGTAGCATTTTGATGTTCATATCTCTGTCCATTTTCTTGTTATGCAGTAGTGCTGCTTTATTGTTTGTGGCTCTATAGCAATTAATAGAAACAGTTTGTTCCAAAGCAGTCTCAAAAATGCGCAGCAGATCATATTGTTCCTCCACTCCAATGTTTGTCATGAATGTTTCAATGGCTTTCCAATTATCATCTTGAAAATCATTAGCTTTACCTTCCTTTTGAACCTCTGTCTCACTCTGCATCAACTGATTGATGTCCTCCTGCATGTAAAATCCTAACTGTATCCCTGGGAGCAAAATGTCAAAATCTGAAAAGTGTTCCGATGCTTCTGAACCCATCACAGCCATTTTTGCAGCCTTGTGGAAAAGCTGTATTCCAGTTATCCATTCTGTCTCCCCAGTTTCCTCCATTTCAATGGGTCGACAGGGGCACAGCATGGACCAAATGCTGGCAAGGACTTGCTCAACATGCCTCATGCCACTGGCCTCATGAGAAAGAAAGGTCACCTGAACGCCACTGTCCAAGGTCATATAATCTACCTCATCTACTATCACCAAGTCAAGTTCCCTCTCCCCACGAGTGATCTGTCTTTCAAATTCCTGTCTCAGCGTATCTGCAGCAAAGTCACTAACAGTTCCATACACAATTTGATTAAGGTAAGCATCCTTTAGACTTTTTTCGTGACTTTCAGAAACACCCAGTGGTGGTGGTGGTGGCGGCACAACAGAGGATGAGACACCAAACTTTTTATACAGTTTTTTCCATTCCTCTTGGTCACGTCTTGCAAGCACCGGAGAACTGGTCACAATATCAACATTGGCTCCTCTGATGGCCTGGATTACTGCAAACATAGCCAGGATGCATGATTTCCCTTCCCCAGTACCAATTTCAAGGAGGCATCCTTTATCTTCAGTTGACTGTAATATAAACATTAGTAAAGAAGCCAGCTGGGTGATTCTGGGTAAATATCCCTCGATTTTCTCTCCTCCCTGAGTTTCAAGAGTTGAACATTCTTTAACAGCCATGGAAATGCCAATAAGGACATCTTTGAGGGTACTGATGTCAATCCTGGTGAAACTCAACAACCTGATATTATGTTTCACGTCACTAATCTTTTTTTTAATTTTTTTGGCAACACTAACATTCTTCCACAAGTGTGCTGCTGGGTATTCAGTAAGCTCCTCTGCTACTTGTCTTAAGACTTGCTCAATCACTGAGACAAACTTGTCTGGGTAATTTGCATCTTGCATTTCACTCAAAATTGAATCTATGTCTTTGTCAGTCTCTCCCTCTACAATCCCTTGCAGGGTCTCACATGGATTTTTATCTCTTAGGGCAGAGAGAGTGAGGAGGAGGCCAAGTCTATAGGTCTGCACTTTATGAAGGACTGACTCTGTGGTGTTCTGGTTCATGCTACTAACCCCTCTGAGAAAGAACACGATCTCTACAGTCGTCCAGATGCCACTGAACAGGATTTGACACAGGTGCTTTTTGCTGATCTGAGAAAGATCTGGGAAAAGGTCAAGAAATGCCAACATAAGTTTACTGGTCAAAGTCTCATTTACATCACTAAGCTTTTCAATTAAAAACAGAAATAAACTGTAGTTTTTATCCCAGTTCAGGTAGTACATATTCTCGCTCTCTTCTTGGTTGTCTTCCAGTTGAACTTGAGTCATTGCCTTGAGTAAGCTGAACCTCTCAGTTAGTGAAGGTTTTACGCACTGAAGGGCAGCCTCCAGGTTCAACGCAGGCCAATTGGAAAGGCCATGTTCTTGACAGAACTGAACAGTCAGTTCAGTCTGAAGGTTTCTCATTCTGTCTTCTAATGGTGCATTTGCCAATCTTTCATTCTCAGTGATCTGGTTTTCCAACAGCAGGTCATTGAACCTCTTCTCGATTTCAGTTGACTAGAATCAGAGAAATTAAATATCGCAAATTAGTAAAATGTCAACCCTATCTGTAAAAAGCAGTGCTAGAAATGAATCTGGGGGGAGGGTTTTATAAAGGACCTTAGCTGCACCACACCAGTCTGTATTCAGGCCGAAGTGGTTTATTTGCATTAATTTCGTTTTTTTTAAGATGAAATTTTCTATCAATCTGGTCATACTGTTTGAAAGTGTTAAAACTCAAGGTTCTATCTCTATAAACTGTGATGATTCAATGGTAAGTCATAATAGTGATGACTGAAAAGCATTTTAGACCATGAAATTACATTTCTACCAATGTATAGGCTGTTTCAGCTGGCATTTAAAGGACACATATTGTTTCTCCTGCGTAAACAAACCATAACTTTTTTAGTAAGCATGCTGAAAATGTCACGCGCCAGCAAAAAAGTCCTTGCGACTTTATGCCAAAGATGATTGTTGTTTTGCAACAAAAATTTGTTCTCCAATTCCTAAGTCTAAACAGAAGACCCAGCATTATGTCTTGAAAGAAATGAATGAAGTGAATATTTCTCAGGAAGACAGTGAAAACAGATTTGACTCCACAGCAGAGAGCATGTTCAATGGAAAATAAATATCAACAATATACCTATAACAGCAGGATAAAAGGGATCAAATGACCACTAAAGTGAGCACTCCACCCCCTACCCCTCTCCTTTTCACCCCATGGCACACAAGTGAGGGCCATTCACGCCTGAAGAGCACCAGAAAATTTTAGGTATCAACTGCTTAGTCCCAATAAGAGGACATCTATCACATTTGCAGGTCATTAGTAGAACAGGAAATGGCATAATATAACACTCTTTGGATCTTGATTTATTTGGTGACGGACTGACGGGCTGACCTAGAGATATGAGGTCGGGCCAAAGGTCGATAAATTTGAAAGTCCACGGTTCATCAAATGACTGTACTAATTGGGACACGCACCAGCGTCATAAAAACGCAAGCTCAGTTCTAAATTCTTGATATAATAAACACAGCATTGCTGCACATAGCCTATGAGAGACAGAGACAGAGAGAGTACATTGTCCAAGTGATAACACTGGGCTTCTTTGCGCTATATAAAAAATGTTTGATACCTATGCAATTCAACAAATTGTGTAGGCTAAGAGGATTATTTTTTTAATTCATAGAGTGAAATAAGTTGAAAATTAGTGCTTATGTTCAGTATCTACATGGGTCTACTAAAAAAGACATGGATTCAGTTTCATTTTGGACTTTTGACTGACTGTACAAGTGTTATTGTCTATATTCGTGTTATTTTACTCTATTGGACTTAATTACAGTGAACAAACTTTGATTTTCATTTTTTAACTGATTCTCATTTGTTGATGGCCATTTGTGTTTTCTAATGAGGGTGTTTATTTGTAGCTCTATTTATTGTTTATTTATTGCTAACCAAAACTTTTTGGTTGTTCGGTTAGTTTTCATTTGTTTTTATCTGGAAAACTCTATTCTAAAATTGCTCATTTTGGGGAAACAAACAGGCTATGTGTGCCCAGATATGCTGGCAGGTTACAGGGGTCCAAGAATTAGGCTAGTCTTTTATCAGCGACCAAGCTACTGTCCTATTTATACTTCTAACTGCTCATTTGCAAAACAAAAGGAACCTCTATGGTGCAGGTTAGATGGAAATTTACAAATGCACTTCTAGATAATTTCACTCGCTTTCATGCAAACTTTGTAAGCAAAATTATAATTGCATTTTGCTCCCATGGGTTTTAACATGAATGTTTAAAGTATTTATCTATCCAATTGTCTTCAATAAACGAGGAACTAGGCACCAATAGCAGAGCCGCAACAATTTATCTTAAATAAAATCAAAATTAACCACCATTTTATTGAAGGCTTACTGCAGGCATATGTACATCATGTGAATTTAACATGAATTACATTACAGACTGCGCTCAAAATTTGTCTGACAATAGTGCAGTATTTTTTCAGCTTCGAAGTTAACCAGAAAATTCTATTAATTTGCAAAGATTGCAAAAGATTATTCCATGACCTTGAAAGTATATTTAGGCCTATCATATTTCAGATATGCATTAAAATAATGAATTTATCTTAATTTATTTTATCTGGGCTAGAAAACAGCATACTGTACCTCATCCCACTCTATAGCACCTGCATGGTCATCTACTGCTTGCTGTACCATGTGGGTGTGCTGATGATGTCTCTCTTGCCCCCCTTGACTTAGATTCATATTTATCTTTGACCATGCTTCTGACAGCTTCCTTCTTGTGGTCTCGTTTTCTCTGTTGATTTGTTCCTCAATCCTCTTTTCCTGCTCCTGTCTTTCCAAACGCCGCAGTTCCTCTTGTCTGCGTAACTCTTCATTTCGTTTCTGTTCCTCTTGTTGTCTTTTCAGTGCCTCCTGACGTTTCTGTTCCTCTTGTTGCTGTTGGCGAATGCGGTCTTCCTCAATTTTTGCTTTTGGGAAAGGGAATAAGTAGTTTAAAAAGGAGCTCCATACAAAAATATGGATAATCTCCTACAATTGTCTCCTCTTTTTACTTTAACGTGAATGCAATACCTGATTTTGGAGCAGGTGGGTACAATATGTAACAGAATTGTAGAATTCAATCAAGAAGCATTTGATTATCAAAACTGACAATTTCATTCAACTTCTGATTTTGGGGAGAGAGATTTGATTCAATTTTCCATTCTTTATCCTCCGCACTAGAAGCTATATCAAAGTAACACAATCAGGCTTTCACTCGGCTAGAGGTTTCTTCACTTTATTCTGAGAGGATTGATTGTTTGTTAAGTTGTTGTCACTGGGAATAAGCTTCAAATAGCCCGATTAATAGGATTATTTGGCTACATGTAAATGTAGTCAGCGTCTTCCACATAGGAGCCACCTCACACACACACACACAAAATATATATATAGCTTTATATTATTTCACATGAGCCATAAATGTATTGTTTTATGATGTAAGTAAACATTTTCATGTCTTACAGGCATATTTGGCATGAGCACGTACAGTTGAAGCCAAATGTTTACCTACACCTAGGCTAAATATAGGCTATTCACAGCTCTGCACATTTCATGTTACCATACATTTCTTTCGGCAAGTCAATTAGGGCATCTACTTTGTTCACATCAGAGGTCATTTTAAACCAATCAATTAGAGACAGATTTATTTCAGCTTTAATTCACTATATCAGAATTCCAGTGGGTCACAAGCAACTCAGCCAAGACCTCAGAAAAAAATTGTGGACCTCCACAAGTCCGGTTCCTCCTTTGAAGCAATTTCCAAACAACTGAAGGTACCACAAGCATCTGTACAAACAATTATATGCAAATATAAAAATCTTGGTACCACACAGACACTGCATCGTTCAGGAAGGAGGCACAAATTAACTCGCAGGGCTGAACGAACTGAACCCCAAGACAACAACAAAGGAACTGGTGATGGAGTTGGAGGCATCAGGTACCAACGTACCTACATCCACCATTAAGAGAACCCTACATCACCATGGCCTGAAAGGCTGTCGTGCAAGGAGGAAGACCCTACTCCAAGACCAGCATAAAACAGCCAGAATGAAGTTTGCAGGTGATCACTAGGACGAAAACCTTTTGGAGGATGGTTCTCTGGTCAGATGAAACAAAAGTTGAACTGTTTGACCAGAATGATCTGCGCTACGTATGAAGAGAAAAAGGTGAGGCTTTTAATCTGAAAGAACACCATCTCAACTGTAAAGCACGGGGGTGGCAGCATCATGTTGTGGGGGTGTTTTTCTGGAAAATGGACTGGTGCACTTCAGAAAATAGATGGCTTCATGAGGAAGGAGGATTACTTAGAAATATTGAAGCAACACCGAGAAACATCAGCTAAAAAGTTAAAACCTGGTCACAACTGGGTCTTCCAGCAGGACAATGATCCTAAGCATACCTCTAAATTTGTAACAAAATGGCTTAAAGACAACACAGTATTGGAGTGGCCATCACAAAGCCCTGACCTGAATCCCATAGAACATTTGTGGACTGAACTGAAAACGCGTGTTCGAGCAAGGAGGCCCACAAACATGACTGAGTTACACCAGTTCTGTCAGGAGAAATAGGCAAAAATTGTGAGAAATTTGTGGAAGGCTACCCCAAGTGTTTGATTCAAGTTAAGCAATTAAAATGCAATACCACCCAATACTAACAAAGTGTATGTAAACTTTGGACTCACTGAAAGTCTGATATAGTACATAAAAGCTGAAATAGATCTGTCTCTTAGCTATTATTTTGTAATGACCTCTTATGGAAATAAAGTAGGTACCCTAATTGACTTAACACAGGAAATGTGTGGTAACATGAAATGTGTGGAGTTGTGAAAAATTGAGCTTGAATGTCTTTAGCCTAGGTGTGTGTAAACTTTTGGCCTCAACTGTACATGTAAACATATGTGAATGTTTGCTGAAAATATGAAGGCAGACAGGCTCAGTAATGAATGGCTTTGGTTTGGTAGATTACACTCAATAGGAAATATATGAAATCGGCCAGTTTTATAGTATTGACATATATTTTCCTCCCATATATTTCAATACATTAAATATTTTTAAAAAGAATTTATAAGCATGCTTTTATTTGCATATGGCACTGCCTCCCA
The DNA here is from genome assembly GCA_039654925.1 of Anguilla pacifica. Lineage (NCBI taxonomy): Eukaryota > Metazoa > Chordata > Actinopteri > Anguilliformes > Anguillidae > Anguilla > Anguilla pacifica. The sequence continues at coordinate 50,928,258 of CM077291.1, forward strand.
CTGTTTATTAAATGCTCCCCAATATGCAACCATCATTAGTGGGTGATCACATCAAAAGTGTTTTTGTCTTCTTGGAAACTTGAGGCCTGTTGCTCTGTCTTGATTCTGTGACGACTACTGACACGTGCTATAGGGCTATGTTTATAACATCCCTGGCAACCCATCACTGTACTTGGCACAACAACCTAGAGGCTCCTAATATCACTGCTTTCCAAGACAACTTCATCATTAATACTAGAATGGCCAGGGAGGGTCATCTGACCATTATTGGATGAGTCCAATGGTCAAATAAATAAGCACTCAAAAAAGTTATAACAACCACCCTTCATTACTTTTCCTAAATATGTGTCCTTTAGACTCCTATGTTGTTGAAATTAAAAAAAAAAAACATTTAGTAAAAAGATAGAATGGAAGTTTTTCACACATGTATTCCTCATCCACCTCCCTCACGCCCTGCAAGCTTGTGTACCCCATACCCTACTGTGAGCTCCATGTTTGGGACAAAGACATTTTTTTGTGTGTTTAAAAAAGTGCTGTAATTTCTACAGGGTAGAACAAAAATACCCTTTACATAAAAGCTGGGAATCTGCACTTTAAACACACATGTTTAAACACAATAGTTACAATAGTTAGTTTACAAATTTAAAAGAGCCAAATAAAGAAAAACCAGACAATGAGACCTTGCAGTAATCCAGCCAAGAGGTCACATGCACAAACCATTTCTTTGACATCCTGCAGGGACAATATCTTACAACATTCTACAACCAGTGCTGCCTATTCTATATCCAGTGACCCCTATTGTACTGCATATCCAGTGACCCCTATTCTACAGTATATCCAGTTCCTGTAATCTACTGTATATTCAGTTCCCCCTATTCTACTGTATGTCCAGTGACCCCCATTCTACTGCATATCCAGTGACCCCTATTCTACTGTATATCCAATGACCCCTATTCTATGGTATATCCAGTTCCTGTATTCTAATGTATATGCAGTTCCTCCTATTCTACTGTATATCCAGTTCCTGTATTCTACTGTATATCCAGTGACCCCTATTCTACTGTATATCCAGTTCCTGTATTCTACTGAATATCCAGTGACCCCTATTCTACTGTATACCTAGTTCCTGTACTCTGCAGTATATCCAGAGCTCCCTACTTCCCTCTGCACTGCCTTGTCTACAGCGGATGCTCCTTATATGCAGGGTGTCCTTTCCCATTGGACACTGAGTGGAATTAAAACAGCAACTGTCTGTTCAGGCGGCCTCTATAGCTAATAATTCAGCCAACTGCCCATTTAAAAGTACAGCACTGCATAGATAACAGCGCTATTCACCATATTTTGGCGCTAATTGACAGTATCTTTAAAAAAGAAAAACTCACCATAGTTGAGGAAAGTCTTTACTTCACTGCTTCTGTCACAGTGAAGCTCAATTAGAGATCGGTCCAGGCTTTCTTTTATGGTGAATTTGGTGTCTTGGCTAACAGGTAAAGAGAAAGACACTTCACTCTGATCTTCATATTTCAGAGTTAACCATCTTCTCCAAAGAATAGGGCTATATAACAATTGGTCATATACCATATACGTTTTAGATTCCCAGCCTTCCAAAGTGCCCCTTCCCTGAAGGAAAAGGTAATATTATTTTTTAAAAATATATAATATATTTTTCATTTTTAAGGATTTAGACAGATTCATTCAAATGAGTAGGGGAATCGCCTGGAAACTTACATACTCTATAGATTGCCAGGCACTCAGTATGCCCCTTATCTGAGGGAAAAAAATTGTAATTTAATATATTTCTGTAATTTTGTCACACATTGTTTTGATAGATTCATTCAAATGATTAAGTAAATCACATGGTAACTTGATGCATTGGGGAATCGATAACTGAAAGGTTTTAGAAAATTAGGCAAACAAGTCTAAAAAAGTTTAGAAAATCGAGAGTGACCTCATCCAAGTAATGCCAAGTGTACGGGGTCTCGTTCTTCACGCTGACTGAGCCCCCCATGGTTCAAGATCTGGAACACAGAAAGAAAGCTTTAGTTCATCAAGCCTTCACCGACAGAACTAAAAGGGTAAACACACACAGTCAGAGCACAAACATAACAAGAAATACTCTGTTTAGAAATAAACAGAAGGCATAACAAGAGACTGCAGAACCTCAAAGGAAAAAAATAATCACTGTTTTATGTTTTATTTATTTCAAGGGGCTCAAGCAGGCTGAAAGCAACTTCTCATTCACAGATGTGCTCAGCACGTGACAGAACCCACATTACATTGTGGAAATTAATAGGCTGCGCACCCTGTATTTTTTAATATTTTGCTGTGCTTCAAAAAGGTATTCAACTACACTTACTGGGCATTTTAAATGAGGACTATGCAAAGCACTCTATGCTAATAAAGTGAAATGAAAATTAAATAATGGAATGAGAGAGAGGTGCAATGAAAGTATAAACTGAAGTTATAAAATTCAAATGACAAAAAAATTATGGAGTAAAAAAGTATTTATACCCTTAATAGTTTCTCAGTGGGATTTTTAGGGGTCCAAGCAGCGAAGCTGGTGGAACCCTATTGTTTTTGTTAGGATTATTATTATTATTATTATTAGGGGTCCAAGCAGCGAAGCTGGTGGAACCCTATTGTATCTGTTAGGATTATTATTATTATTATTATTATTATTATTATTATTAGGGGTCCAAGCAGCGAAGCTGGTGGAACCCTATTGTATCTGTTAGGATTATTAGGGGTCCAAGCAGCGAAGCTGGTGGAACCCTATTGTTTTTGTTAGGATTATTAGGGGTCCAAGCAGCGAAGCTGGTGGAACCCTGTTGTATCTGTTAGGATTATTATTATTATTAGGGGTCCAAGCAGCGAAGCTGGTGGAACCCTATTGTATTTGTTAGGATTATTATTATTAGGGGTCCAAGCAGCGAAGCTGGTGGAACCCTATTGTATCTGTTAGGATTATTAGGGGTCCAAGCAGCGAAGCTGGTGGAACCCTATTGTATCTGTTAGGATTATTAGGGGTCCAAGCAGCGAAGCTGGTGGAACCCTATTGTATCTGTTAGGATTATTATTATTATTATTAGGGGTCCAAGCAGCGAAGCTGGTGGAACCCTATTGTATTTGTTAGGATTATTAGGGGTCCAAGCAGCGAAGCTGGTGGAACCCTATTGTATTTGTTAGGATTATTAGGGGTCCAAGCAGCGAAGCTGGTGGAACCCTATTGTATTTGTTAGGATTATTATTATTATTATTATTCTTATTTTTCTCCGCTAAAAGTGTCTGAGGCACAGCAACCATAAGGCCTACAGCAACCAAATTTGGCAGGTGGGTTCCTATGGCCCCCCACTACTCAGGCACTAAAAATCACCTATTTCGGCCAAATGGTGGCGCTATAACAAAGGGTTTTGCATAAAAGGCCATAACTCCCACACCATAAGTTAGATCAACCCAAAACTTCATCGACCTATGCCTCTGAACATGCTCTACAACTTTGCCATTGGCACCACCTATGTCCGCCATATTGTTTGCCCGCCATTTAGACTTTTTCGTTGGGGCGTGGCAGTTTTCTCAGCTAAAATGTCTGAGGCTCAGCAACCATAAGTTGTAGACCAACCAACTTTGGTAGGTGGGTTCCTATGGCCCCCCACTACTCACGCACGAAAAATCTCCTATGTCGCCCAGATGGTGGCGCTATAACGAAGGATCACTCTTTTAAAGGTTATAACTGTCACACTATAAGTCCGATCAACACAAAACTTCATCGACCGATGCATCTGAATGTGCTCTACAACTTTGATTTTGGGACCACCTATGTCCGCCATATGGTTTGCCCGCCATTTGGACTTTTTTATTAGGTGGGGTGCGGAAAAGCTGGAGCTCCATATTCTAAGTGTTACGACATCAAGTAAACTTCTTTACGGCAAGCGACATCCATGGCGACGCAAGTAATCCGACACCGTAAGGTTAGTTTTTTTTATCAGTGAGGGGACGGTCTTGGGGCACTTGGAACGGTAGGATACTGCCCTCTAGGGTTTTCGACACACTTGTTCCTGGTTATGGTTAGACACTTTGTTGTACGTCGCTCTGGATATGAGCGTCTGCCAAATGCCTGTAATGTAATGTAGGCTAATATTCGGTAACAACAAGATAAACCCGACATTTGCCCTAAAATATGCCACTACAGCAGTGAAAACGCTGCTTACTGAATAACGAAATAAACGAGACAAAGTTTTTTTTAATTATACCATCTCATATTACAGTCAATATCTGGGACTAAACATTGAATAAATATACAATCTTACCATTGGTTTTACGCGTAGAGATGTCCCTTTTGCGACTGAGTGGTCATACATTGTCTTGGACAATCCGTTTGTGATTCCTGTTGCTTACGGCGTTGTCGCCGTTTTTAGTACAATTTGGCTTGATTGACAGTTCATTTATTCAGTAGATGAGAGTATAAGCTTTCTAACGATGTATAACATGTCTGATTTTGCATTTGGAATAGCGTGTTATAGTTCAGCGTAATGGAATATTTTCTTATCGCATTCACTGTGGCGTAGCATTAAAGACGATGCACCTAACGAAACGTTGTCAACGATTTTCATAATTTCTTGGAGAGTACTATTATTATTGAGGACTTCGGGGCATAGCTAAGCCATTTCTTTGCTGATAGACCTATCTGACATAGTTTTCTGACGCAAAACAGAAGCGGATAGGACTTTGTCATTGATTTTCTGTCTCTATACTACTAAACACAGATAAAATGTCATGTTGCTATGTAAGTATTACTGCTCAAAATATTTCGGTTGTATGCGTTATTTTTGAAATTGAGTGTCTTTAAATAGGTTAGTGGTATTATATAATGTGGATATTTCACACTGCAATGTAAGCGTCAGCGTAATAGTTTTTGTGACCCATGGAACAGTGATGACGACAGTGTTGGAACGTTGCTAAAACTTGGTGGACGGTTGAAAATTATTTTCGTCCCATCCCCATCCGTCATTATGCTGAGAAATAGCTAAACCATTTTTATTGATAGTAATTGAGTTTCTCTGGAAACGCGCGAAAACACGCTGGTATAATAAAACAATGACGGTAAATATAGCCTACATATGTGGTGTGCTTCATTCCGTTGCTACCATAACATAACAGACTATCTTGTGTCTACAGCTGCAGTTTCTCGCTGCAATTACTAATATTGAATATAAACAAAAGACGCAATTTATGCTGTACTCTACCAATGTCTACATAAATAATACGGTACTCTGAGCGTATGAAGCAGTTATCATGGATGGCGAGTTGATATTTTTTGCTACTACAAGTTTGTTAGTAAAAGCTTTGAGAGGATGAATCATTACTTTTTTTAGGACGGAGTGTGGCACAGTGGGTAAGGAACTGGGCTTGTAACCAAAAGGTCGCAGGTTCGATTCCCGGGTAGGGCACTGCCGTTGTACCCTTGAGCAAGGTACTTAACCGAAATTGCTTCAGTATATATCCAGCTGTATAAAATGGATACAATGTAAAATGCTATGTAAAAGTTGTGTAAGTCGCTCTGGATAAGAGCGTCTGCTAAATGCCTGTAATGTAATGTCTGTAATGTACTTTTCTTTGGCATGGATCCATTTGAAGACAATATCGGGTGAGTTCGTTTACTCTTTAAATCCGTCATTATGCTGAGAGAAATCGTATTCTCAATTTTATCTCCACATTGACTGTAAGCTTTGGGTTGTAACTAGTTAGCTGTTTCGTAGGCGACTTAGTTAATGCACTCGTCTTAACTATTGCTTGTGTTTTTGCATAGACTTGCGTTGTTGCGGTTCTTGTTTGTGTTAGTGTTAATCAGTTTAACCTACAGGGTCCAAGTTGAAATATGCGGTTGTTCCATGCACTTGGAACGGTAGGCTACTGCCCTCTAGGGTTTTCGACACACTTGTTCCTGGTTATGGTTAAACATTTTGTTGTACGTCGCTCTGGATAAGAGCGTCTGCCAAATGCCTATAATGTAATATAATATTCCGTAGCAACAACATAAAAGTTTTTTTTTAATTATGCCATGTCATTCTACATTCAATATCTGGGACTAAACATTGAATAAATATACAGTCTTACCACTGGTTTTACGCGTAGAGTTGTCCCTTTTGCGAATGAGTGGTCATATATTGTCCTGGACAATCCGTTTGAGAAATATAGGCTACGCGCATTTGTCACGCCTGGGCTATCTTCAAAAATAGCTGTGCGTAATACCACACCTGTTGCTTATGGCGTTTTCGCCCTTTGTAGTGCAATTTGGCTTGACTGACAATTAATTTATTCAGTAGGTGAGAGTATAAGCTTTCTGACGATGTATAACATGTCTGATTTTGCTTTTGGAATAGCGTTTTATAGGTCAGCGTAACCAAATTTTTTCTTATCTGCCAATGTCTAAATGAATAAAACGGTAGGCTACTTTGCGCGCAGCACGCAGATCGCGAGTTGATATTACGTCTTTTATTTCCGTTTTTCTCAATGTCGTATTTATTATTTGAAATGTGCATTTATGTGTTATTATTCTATCTGTCTCTGTGGCGCTCTGAAATGTGCATTCTCTGCTAAGCTGAGCAATTGATTGCTTTATGTGTCTGACGTAGTTGCACGGTATACCAAAACTTCAGCACTTTCTCGGTACTTAAATAAAATTAATAAAATAAAACAATAAAAACGGTTCAGTATTAGAATATTCCGACGTTCGGTAGTTTTGAGTCAAATGTAAAAGCCAGGGAAAATTGTCTCCCGCATTACTGATTGAGAGGATGAAAAGTGTAATTTGTCAGAATCTTCGCTAGAAGGCAGTAGCAAGGTTGCCGAGTGAGGTGACTTGTGCTTGCACTCAGCTCCTTGATACAGCGCAAGCTTTGACTCAGTTCACTTCAGTAGCAATAGGTGTTCCAATTTGGAAATATTTTATTATATATAGATGCTGTATTGTTATTAAAATATGCTGTTTTTAAATCTATTTAAAGGTGAAAGACCTGTTGTAAAGATTATTTAGTTTACGACTGTTTAATTTTTGAAATATATTTAACATATTTTTCTATTGTTCAGTGTTATAACACTATAGGCCTATGCATATTAATATGTTGAAGAGGCTTCAACTTAAAGGTTGTTAATGAACCAGGGTGTTAATAAACCATGATTTCGAAAATGAGGTCAACCCTTGTGGACATTACGTTTCTCATCTATTAAGGCAATTTCAGTATCGTTAGGTACTGAGTATCGAATTAGCATCGTTTAAGTTTCAAGTATCATTTCAGTATTGAGTATCGTAATACTAAACCTGGTATCACTATCAAAGTCAAATTTTGGTATCGTGACATTACTAGTGTGACGCCTTTTTTAGTTGCGGCGCAGAAACACTGCAGGTGTGCATACACGCCGGACCATCTAAGTGCTACGACATGCCATCTAATTGTTACGACAAAGTAAAGGCCTTGACGGGAAGCGGCCAGGACACATCCATGACGACGTAACTAAGTCATCCGACAGCGTCTCTTAGCACAAAATTTGCCATAAGTCATCAATATTTCATACGATCATCATGATATTCAGTAGATATGTTGGGTGAAGGCATATGATCATGAGGACAAAGCCATTTTAAAATCGCTCCATAGGGGGCGCGATGGTGCCAATGCTTGGACCCCTCCCAACGCCGCTTGCGGCTTTAATTAGGGGTCCAAGCAGCGAAGCTGGTGGAACCCTATTGTTTTTGTTAGGATTATTATTAGGGGTCCAAGCAGCGAAGCTGGTGGAACCCTATTGTATCTGTTAGGATTATTATTATTATTATTAGGGGTCCAAGCAGCGAAGCTGGTGGAACCCTATTGTTTTTGTTAGGATTATTATTATTATTATTATTAGGGGTCCAAGCAGCGAAGCTGGTGGAACCCTATTGTATCTGTTAGGATTATTATTATTAGGGGTCCAAGCAGCGAAGCTGGTGGAACCCTATTGTTTTTGTTAGGATTATTATTATTATTATTATTATTATTATTCTTATTTTTCTCCGCTAAAAGTGTCTGAGGCTCAGCAACCATAAGTCGTAGAGCAACCAGATTTGGCAGGTGGGTTCCTATGGCCCCCCACTACTCAGGCACTAAAAATCACCTATGTCGGCCAGATGGTGGCGCTATAACAAAGGGTTTTGCGTAAAAGGCCATAACTCCCACACCATAAGTTAGATCAACACAATACTTCATCGACCTATGCATCTGAACGTGCTCTACAACTTTGCCATTGGCACCACCCATGTCCGCCATATTGTTTGCCCGCCATTTTAACTTTTACGTTGGGGCGTGGAAGCTTTCTCTGCTAAAATGTCTGAGGCTCAGCAACCATAAGTCCTAGAGCAACTAAATTTGGCAGGTGGGTTCCTATGGCCCCCCACTACTCAGGCACTAAAAATCACCTATGTCGGCCAGATGGTGGCGCTATAACAAAGGATTTTGCCTAAAAGGTCATAACTCCCACACCGTAAATCAGATCAACACGAAACTTCATAGACCGACGCATATGAATGTGCTCTACAACTTTGCTGTTGGGGCTACATATCTCCGCCATATTGTTTGCCTGCCATTTCGACTTTTTTATTAGGTGGGGTGCGGAAGAGCTGTGGCTCCAAATCTAAACGATTACGACATCTACTAAACTTCTTTACGGCAAGCGACATCCATGGCGACGCAAGTAATCCGACACCGTAGGGTCTAGTTTTTATCAGTGAGGGGACGGTCTGAACGTCGGGGAAGCAGTGGAAGACAGTGCCAGACATTATTTGAAGACAGTATCGGGTGAGTTCGTTTAGTCTTTGAATCTGTCATTATGCTGAGAAATAGCTAAACCATTTTATTGATAGTTTCTGTGCAAACACGCGAAAACACGCTGGTCCAATGAAACAATGACGGTAATGCATATAGTCCGCTTCGTGCCGTTGCTACCATAACATAACAAACTATCTTGTGTCTACAGCTGCAGTTTCTCGCTGCAATTTCTAATATTGAATATAAACAAAAGACGCAATTTATGCTGTAGTCTGCCAATGTCTAAATAAATTATACGTTCCATTTGAAGACAATATCGGGTGAGTTCGTTTAGTCTTTAAATCCGTCATTATGCTGACAGAAATTGTTTTCTCAATTTAATCTCTAAATTGACTGTAAGCTTAGGGTTGTAACTAGTTAGCTGTTTCGTTGGTGACTTAGTTAATGCACTCGTCTTAACTATTGCTTGTATTTTTGCATAGACTGCGTTGTTGCTGTTCTTTTTTGTGTTAGTGTTAATCAGTTTAACCTACAGGGTCCAAGTTGAACTAACGGTTGTTCCCTGCACTTGGAACGGCATTTCTCTCTAGGGTTTTCGACACGCTTGTTCCTGGTTATGGTTATACACTTTGTTGTACGTCACTCTGGACAAGAGCGTCTGCCAAATGCCTGTATTGTAATGGAATGTAATGTAATATTCCGTAGCAACAAGATAAACCCGACGTTAGCCCTAAAATATGCCAATATAGCAGTGAAAACGCTGCTCACTGAATAAGGAAATAAACGAGACAAAGTTTTTTAAAATTATGCCATGTCATTCTACATTCAATATCTGGGACTAAACATCGAATAAATATAAATTCTTACCACTGGTTTTACGCGTAGAGATGTCCCTTTTGCGAATGAGTGGTCATATATTGTCTTGGACAATCCGTTTGCGAAATATACGCGCATCTGTGACGCCAGGGTCGGCTATCTTCAATAACAGCTGTGCTTAATACCACACCTGTTGCTTACGGCGTTGTCGCCCTTTTTAGTGCGATTTGGCTTGATTGACAATTCATTTATTCAGTAGGTGAGAGTATAAGCTTTCTAACGATGTATAACATGTCTGATTTTGCTTTTGGAATAGCGTTTTATAGGTCAGCGTAACCAAAATTTATCTTATCTGCCAATGTCTAAATAAATAAAACGGTAGACTACTTTGCGCGCAGCACGCAGATCGCGAGTTGATATTACGTCTTATATTTCCGTTTTTTCTCAATGTCGTATTTATTATTTGAAATGTGCATTTATGTGTTGTTATTCTATCTGTCTCTGTGGCGCTCTGAAATGTGCATTCTCTGCTAAGCTGAGCAATGGATTGGAATATGTGTCTGACGTAGAGGTGACTTGTGCTTGCACTCAGCTCCTTGATACAGCGCAAGCTTTGACTCAGTTCACTTCAGTAGCAATAGGTGTTCCAATTTGGAAATATTTTATTATATATAGATGCTGCATTGTTATTAAAATATACTGTTTTTAAATCTATTTAAAGGTGAAAGACCTGTTGTAAATATTATTTAGTTTACAACTGTTTAATTTTTGAAATATATTTAACATATTTTTCTGTTGTTCAGTGTTGTAACACTATAGGCCTATGCATATTAATATGTTGAAGAGGCTTCAACTTAAAGGTTGTTAATGAACCAGGTAGTTAATAAACCATGAATTCGAAAATGAGGTCAGCCCTTGTGGACATTACATTTCTCATCTATTAAAGTAATTTCAGTATCGTTAGGTACCAAGTATCGAATTAACATTGTTTATTTTTCAAGTATCATTTCAGTATTGAGTATCGTAATACTAAACCTGGTATCACTATCAAAGTCAAAATTTTGGTATCGTGACATTACTAGTGTGACACCTTTTTTAGTTGCGGCACAGAAACACTGCAGCTGTGCATACACGCCGGACCATCTAAGTGTTTTATAGGTCAGCGTAACCAAAATTTTTCTTATCTGCCAATGTCTAAATAAATAAAACGGTAGGCTACTTTGCGCGCAGCACGCAGATCGCGAGTTGATAGTACGTCTTTTTTCCGTTTTTTCTCAATGTCGTATTTATTATTTGAAATGTGCATTCATGTGTTATTATTCTATCTGTCTCTGTGGCGCTCTGAAATGTGCATTCTCTGCTAAGCTGAGCAATGGATTGGAATATGTGTCTGACGTAGTGTTGCACGGTATACCAAAACTTCAGCACTTTCTCGGTACTTAAAAAAAAAAGAAAAAAAAAAAAAAAAAGAAACGGTTCGGTATTAGAATATTCCGACGTTCGGTAGTTTTGAGTCAAATGTAAAAGCCAGGGAAAATTGTCTCCCGCATTACTGATTGAGAGGATGAAAAGTGTAATTTGTCAGAATCTTCGCTTGAAGGCAGTAGCAACTAAGGTTGCCAAGTGAGGTGACTTGCGCTTGTGTACTCAGCTCCTTGATACAGCGCAAGTTTTGACTCAGTTCACTTCAGTAGCAATAGGTGTTCCAATTTGGAAATATTTCATTATAGATAGATGCTGTATTGTTATTAAAATATGCTGTTTTTAAATCTATTTAAAGGTGAAAGACCTGTTTTAAAGATTATTTACTTTACAACTGTTTATTTTTTAAAATATATTTAACATATTTTTCTATTGTTCAGTGTTGTAACACTGTAGGCCTATGCATATTAATATGTTGAAGAGGCTTCAACTTAAAGGTTGTTAATGAACCAGGTTGTTAATAAACCATGAATTCGAAAATGAGGTCAACCCTTGTGGACATTACGTTTCTCATCTATTAAGGTAATTTCAGTATCGTTAGGTACCGAGTATCGAATTAGCATCCTTTAAGTTTCAATTATCATTTCAGTATCGAGTATCGTAATACTAAACCTGGTATCAGTATCAAAGTCAAAATTTTGGTATCGTGACAACACTAGTGTGACGCCTTTTTTAGTTGCGGCGCAGAAACACTGCAGCTGTGCATACACGCCGGGCCATCTAAGTGTTACGACATAGTAAGGGCCTTGACGGGAAGCGGCCAGGACATATCCATGGCGACGTAACTAAGTCATCCGACAGCGTCTCTTAGCACAAAATTGGCCATAAGTCATCAATATTTCATACGATCATCATGATATTCAGTCGATATGTTGGGTGAAGGCATATGATCATGAGAACAAAGCCATTTTAAAATCACTCCATAGGGGGCGCGATGGTGCCAATGCTTGGACCCCTCTCAACGCCGCTTGCGGCTTTAATTATTATTATTTTTCTCCGCTAAAAGTGTCTGAGGCTCAGGAACCATAAGGCCTAGAGCAACCAAATTTGGCAGGTGGGTTCCTATGGCCCCCCACTACTCAGGCACTAAAAATCACCTATGTCGGCCAGATGGTGGCGCTATAACAAAGGGTTAGGCGTAAAAGGCCATAACTCTCACACCATAAGTTAGATCAACACAAAACTTCATCGACATATGCATCTGAACGTGCTCTATCACTTTGCCATTGGCACCACCTATGGCCGCCATATTGTTTGCCTGCCCTTTCGACATTTTAGTTGGGGCGTGGCAGTTTTCTCCACTAAATTGTCTGAGGCTCAGCAACCATAAGTTGTAGACCAACCAAATTTTGGAGGTGGGTTCCTATGGCCCCCCACTACTCGGGCACTAAAAATCATCTATGTCGGCCAGATGGTGGCGCTATAACAAAGGGTCATACTTTAAAAGGTCGTAACTCCCACACCGTAAGTCAGATCAACACAAAACTTCATCGACCGATGCATCGGAATGTGCTCTACAACTTTGCTTTTGGGACCACCTATGTCCGCCATATGGTTTGCCCGCCATTTGGACTTTTTTATTAGGTGGGGTGCGGAAGAGCTGTGGCTCCAAATCTAAACGGTTACGACATCGAGTAAACTTCTTTACGGCAAGCGACATCCATGGCAACGCAAGTAATCCGACACCGTAGGGTCTAGTTTTTATCAGTGAGGGGACGGTCTGAACGTCGGGGAAGCAGTGGAAGACAGTGTCAGACATTATTTGAAGACAGTATCGGGTGAGTTCGTTTAGTCTTTGAATCTGTCATTATGCTGAGAAATAGCTAAACCATTTTATTGATAGGTTCTGAGTTTCTGTGCAAACGCGCGAAAACACGCTGGTATAATGAAACAATGACGGTAGCCTAATACATATATAGTCCGCTTCGTTCCGTTGCTACCATAAGATAACAGACTATCTTGTGTCTACAGCTGCAGTTCCTCACTGCAATTTCTAACATTGAATATTCACAAAAGACGCAATTTATACTGTACTCTGCCAATGTCTAAATAAATAATACGCTACGGTACAGCTTTAAGAGGATGAATCATTACTTTTCTTTGACATGGATCCATTTGAAGACAATAACGGGTTCGTTTTTAAATCCGTCATTATGCTGAGAGAAATCGTATTCTCAATTTAATCTCTAAATTTATTCTAAGGTTAGGGTTGTAACTAGTTAGCTGTTTCGTAGGTGACTTAGTTAATGCACTCGTCTTAACTATTGCTTGTATTTTTGCATAGACTGCGTTGTTGCTGTTCTTGTTTGTGTTAGTGTTAACCAGTTTAACCTACAGGGTCCAAGTTGAACTATGCGGTTGTTCCATGCACTTGGAACGGTAGGCTACTGCCCTCTAGGGTTTTCGATACACTTGTTCCTGGTTATGGTTAAACATTTTGTTGTACGTCGCTCTGGATAAGAGCGTCTGCCAAATGCCTATAATGTAATATAATATTCCGTAGCAACAACATAAAAGTTTTTTTTAAATTATGCCATGTCATTCTACATTCAATATCTGGGACTAAACATTGAATAAATATACAATCTTAACACTGGTTTTACGCGTAGAGTTGTCCCTTCTGCGAATGAGTGGTCATATATTGTCCTGGACAATCCGTTTGAGAAATATAGGCTACGCGCATTTGTCACGCCTGGGCTATCTTCAAAAATAGCTGTGCGTAATACCACACCTCTTGCTTACGGCGTTGTCGCCCTTTTTAGTGCAATTTGGCTTGACTGACAATTAATTTATTCAGTAGGTGAGAGTATAAGCTTTCTGACGATGTATAACATGTCTGTTTTTGCTTTTGGAATAGCGTTTTATATGTCAGCGTAACCGAAAATTTTCTTATATGCCAGTGTCTACATAAATAAAACGGTAGGCTGCTCTGCGCGTAGGTCGCGACTTGATATCTCGTCTTTTGTTTCGTTTTTTCTTAATGTCGCATTTATTACTTGAAATGTGTATTTATGTGTTATTATTCTATCTGTCTCTGTGGCGCTCTGAAATGTGCATTCTCTGCTAAGCTGAGCAATGGATTGGAATATGTGTCTGACATAGTGTTGCACGGTATTCCAAAACTTCAGCACTTTCTCGGTACTTAAAAAAAATAAAAATAAAATAAACGGTTCGCTATTAGAATATTCCGACGTTCGGTAGTTTTGAGTCAAATGTAAAAGCCAAGGAAAATTGTCTCCCGCATTACTGATTTAGAGGATGAAAAGTGTAATTTGTCAGAATCTTTGCTAGATGGCAGTAGCAACTAAGGTTGCCAAGTGAGGTGACTTGCGCTTGTGTACTCAGCCCTTTGATACAGCGCAAGCTTTGACTCAGTTCACTTCAGTAGCAATAGCTGTTCTAATTTGTAAATATTTTATTAAAGGAAGATGCTGTATTGTTATTGAAATATGCTGTTTTTAGATATATTTTAAAGTGAAAGACCTGTATAAAGATAATTTACTTTACAATTGTTTAATTTTTGAAATATATTTAATATAGTTTTCTATGGTTTAGTGTTGTAACACTATAGGCCTATGCTTATTGATATGCTGAACAGGCTTCAACTTAAAAGTTGTTAATAAACCAGGTTTTTTATAAACCGTGAATTCGAAAATGAGGTCAACCCTTGTGGACATTACCTTTCTGATCAATTAAGGTAATTTCAGTATCGTTAGGTACCGAGTATTGAATCAGTATTGTTTCAGTATCAATTATCATGATACTAAACCTGGTATCGGTATCAAAGTCAAAATTTTGGTATCGTGAGAACACTAGTGTGACGCCTTTTTTAGTCACAGCATGGAAGCGCTGCAGCTGTACATACACGCTGGGCCATCTAAGTGTTACGACATGCCATCTAAGTGTTACGACATATCCATGGTGACGTAACTAAGTCATCCAACAGCGTCTCTTAGCACAAAATTGGCCATAAGTCATCAATATTTCATACGATCATCATGATATTCAGTAGGTATGCTGGGTGAAGGCATATGATCATGAGGAAAAAGCCATTTAAAAATCGTTCCATAGGGGGCGCGATGGTGCCAATGCTTGGACCCCTCCCAACGCCGCTTGCGGCTTTAATTATTATTATTATTATTATTCTTATTTTTCTCCGCTAAAAGTGTCTGAGGCTCAGCAACCATAAGTCGTAGAGCAACCAAATTTGGCAGGTGGGTTCCTATGGCCCCCCACTACTCAGGCAGTAAAAATCACCTATGTCGGCCAGATGGTGGCGCTATAACAAAGGGTTTTGCGTAAAAGGCCATAACTCCCACACCATAAGTTAGATCAACACAAAACTTGATCGACCTATGCATCTGAACGTGCTCTACAACTTTGCCATCGGCACCACCCATGTCCGCCATATTGTTTGCCCGCCATTTTAACTTTTACGTTGGGGCGTGGAAGCTTTCTCTGCTGAAATGTCTGAGGCTCAGCAACCATAAGTCCTAGAGCAACCAAATTTGGCAGGTGGGTTCCTATGGCCCCCCACTACTCAGGCACTAAAAATCACCTATGTCGGCCAGATGGTGGCGCTATAACAAAGGGTTTTGCCTAAAAGGTCATAACTCCCACACCGTAAGTCAGATCAACACAAAACTTCAAAGACCGACGCATGTGAATGTGCTCTACAACTTTGCTATTGGGGCTACATATGTCCGCCATATTGTTTGCCTGCCATTTGGACTTTTTTATTAGGTGGGGTGCGGAAGAGCTGTGGCTCCAAATCTAAACGATTACGACATCTAAACTTCTTTACGGCAAGCGACATCCATGGCGACGCAAGTAATCCGACACCGTAGGGTTAGTTTTTTTGTCAGTGAGGGGACGGTCTTGGGGCACTTGGAACGGTAGGATACTGCCCTCTAGGGTTTTCAACACACTTGTTCCTGGTTATGGTTAGACACTTTGTTGTACGTCGCTCTGGGTATGAGCGTCTGCCAAATGCCTGTAATGTAATGTAGGCTAATAATCCGTAACAACAAGATAAACCCGACATTTGCCCTAAAATATGCCAATACAGCAGTGAAAACGCTGCTTACTGAATAACGAAATAAACGAGACAAAGTTTTTTTTAATTATACCATCTCATATTACAGTCAATATCTGGGACTAAACATTGAATAAATATACAATCTTAACATTGGTTTTACGCGTAGAGGTGTCCCTTTTGCGACTGAGTGGTCATATATTGTCTTGGACAATCCGTTTGTGATTCCTGTTGCTTACGGCGTTGTCGCCGTTTTTAGTACAATTTGGCTTGATTGACAGTTCATTTATTCAGTAGATGAGAGAATAAGCTTTCTAACGATGTATAACATGTCTGATTTTGCATTTGGAATAGCGTTTTATAGTTCAGCGTAACGGAATACTTTCTTCTCGCATTCACTTGCCATTCACTGTGGCGTAGCATTAAAGACGATGCACCTAACGAAACGTTGTCAACGATTTTCATAATTTCTTGGAGAGTACTATTATTATTGAGGACTTCGGGGCACAGCTAAGCCATTTCTTTGCTGATAGACCTATCTGACATCGTTTTCTGACGCAAAACAGAAGCGGATAGGACTTTGTCATTGATTTTCTGTCTCTATACTACTAAACACAGATACAATGTCATGTTGCTATGTAAGTATTACTGCTCAAAATATTTCGGTTATATACGTTATTTTTGAAATTGAGTGCCTTTAAATAGGTTAGTGGCATTATATAATGCGGATATTTCACACTGCAATGCAAGCGTTAGTGTAATAGCTTTTGTGACCCATGGAACAGTGACGACGACAGTGTTGGAACGTTGGTAAAACGAGGTGGACGGTTGAAAATAATTTTCGTCATTATGCTGAGAAATAGCTAAACCATTTTTATTGATAGTAATTGAGTTTCTCTGCAAACGCGCGAAAGCACGCTGGTATAATAAAACAAAGACGGTAAATATAGCCTATATATGTAGTCCGCTTCTTTCCGTTGCTACCATAATATAACAAACTGTCTTGTGTCTACAGCTGCAGTTTCTCCCTGCAATTACTCTTGAATATAAACAAAAGACGCAAATGCTGTAGTCTGCCAATGTCTAAATAAATAATAAGGTATTCTTCGCACAGCACGCATGCTAGCAGGGTTGTCGAGTTGATATTTAGGGGTCCAAGCAGCGAAGCTGGTGGAACCCTATTGTGAAAGCGTGTTTTCAGATGTCTTGACTCATCCCTCTTACTCGTCAGTTTAAAATTGCAGATATCCTGAATTGTCATTCTGACAGGTAACATTGTAATTTCGACCAATTCAAATGCGTTTGTCGATAACTAAAATGCAATTATGAATAGTGGAGCGAGGCTATTAAATGTTCAGAGGGCTTGCCGTGACGGCAACTATTTAAACGGCTTTGGCTGCAGCTATCTTCGCTTACGGCCACACCACCCTGAAAACGCCCGATCTCGTCTGATCTCGGAAGCTAAGCAGGGTCGGGCCTGGTTAGTACTTGGATGGGAGACCGCCTGGGAATACCAGGTGCAGTAAGCTTTTACATATTTAGGGGTCCAAGCAGCGAAGCTGGTGGAACCCTATTGTTTTTGTTAGGATTATTATTATTATTAGGGGTCCAAGCAGCGAAGCTGGTGGAACCCTATTGTTTTTGTTAGGATTATTATTATTATTATTATTAGGGGTCCAAGCAGCGAAGCTGGTGGAACCCTATTGTATCTGTTAGGATTATTATTATTATTATTATTTTTCTCCGCTAAAAGTGTCTGAGGCTCAGCAACCATAAGTACTAGAGCAACCAAATTCGGCAGGTGGGTTCCTATGGCCCCCCACTACTCAGGCACTAAAAATCACCTATGTCGGCCAGATGGTGGCGCTATAACAAAGGGTTTTGCGTAAAAGGCCATAACTCTCACACCATAAGTTAGATCAACACAAAACTTCATCAACCTATGCATCTGAACGTGCTCTACAACTTTGCCATTGGCACTACCTGTGTCCGCCATATTGTTTGCCCGCCATTTAGACTTTTTAGTTGGGGCGTGGAAGTTTTCTCCACTAAAATGTCTGAAGCTCAGCAACCATAAGTTGTAGACCAACCAAATTTGGTAGGTGGGTTCCTATGGCCCCCCACTACTCAGGCACGAAAAATCACCTATGTCGACCAGATGGTGGCGCTATAACAAAGGGTCGTACTTTTAAAGGCTATAACTGCCACACCGTAAGTCCGATCAACACAAAACTTCATCGACCGATGCATCTGAATGTGCTCTACAACTTTGCCATTGGGAGCACCTATGTCCCCCATATGGTTTGCCCGCCATTTGGCCGTTGTTATTAGGTGGGGTGCGGAAGAGCTGTGGCTCCAAATCTAAACGGTTACGACATCGAGTAAACTTCTTTACGGCAAGCAACATCCATGGCGACGCAAGTAATCCGACACCGTAGGGTCTAGTTTTTATCAGTGAGGGGACGGTCTGAACGTCGGGGAAGCAGTGGAACACAGTGCCCCACATTATTTGAAGACAGTATCGGGTGAGTTCGTTTAGTCTTTGAATCTGTCATTATGCTGAGAAATAGCTAAACCATTTTATTGATAGGTTCTGAGTTTCTGTGCAAACGCGCGAAAACACGCTGGTCCAATGAAACAATGACGGTAATGCATATAGTCCGCTTCGTGCCGTTGCTACCATAACATAACAAACTATCTTGTGTCTACAGCTGCAGTTTCTCGCTGCAATTTCTAATATTGAATATAAACAAAAGACGCAATTCATGCTGTAGTCTGCCAATGTCTAAATAAATAATACGGTCCATTTGAAGACAATATCGGGTGAGTTCGTTTAGTCTTTAAATCCGTCATTATGCTGAGATAAATTGTTTTCTCAATTTAATCTCTAAATTGACTGTAAGCTTAGGGTTGTAACTAGTTAGCTGTTTCGTTGGTGACTTAGTTAATGCACTCGTCTTAACTATTGCTTGTATTTTTGCATAGACTGCGTTGTTGCTGTTCTTGTTTGTGTTAGTGTTAATCAGTTTAACCTACAGGGTCCAAGTTGAACTAACGGTTGTTCCCTGCACTTGGAACGGCATTTCTCTCTAGGGTTTTCGACACACTTGTTCCTGGTTATGGTTATACACTTTGTTGTACGTCACTCTGGATAAGAGCGTCTGCCAAATGCCTGTATTATAATGGAATGTAATGTAATATTCCGTAGCAACAAGATAAACCCGACGTTAGCCCTAAAATATGCCAATATAGCAGTGAAAACGCTGCTCACTGAATAAGGAAATAAACGAGACAAAGTTTTTTAAAATTATGCCATGTCATTCTACATTCAATATCTGGGACTAAACATCGAATAAATATACAATCTTACCACTGGTTTTACGCGTAGAGATGTCCCTTTTGCGAATGAGTGGTCATATATTGTCTTGGACAATCCGTTTGCGAAATATACGCGCATCTGTGACGCCAGGGTCCGCTATCTTCAATAACAGCTGTGCGTAATACCACACCTGTTGCTTACGGCGTTGTCGCCCTTTTTAGTGCAATTTGGCTTGATTGACAATTCATTTATTCAGTAGGTGAGAGTATAAGCTTTCTAACGATGTATAACATGTCTGATTTTGCTTTTGGAATAGCGTTTTATAGGTCAGCGTAACCAAAATTTATCTTATCTGCCAATGTCTAAATAAATAAAACGGTAGACTACTTTGCGCGCAGCACGCAGAGCGCGAGTTGATATTACGTCTTTTATTTCCGTTTTTTCTCAATGTCGTATTTATTATTTGAAATGTGCATTTATGTGTTATTATTCTATCTGTCTCTGTGGCGCTCTGAAATGTGCATTCTCTGCTAAGCTGAGCAATGGATTGGAATATGTGTCTGACGTAGTGTTGCACGGTATACCAAAACTTCAGCACTTTCTCGGTACTTAAAAAAAAAAAAAAAAAAAAAGAAACGCTTCGGTATTAGAATATTCCGACGTTCGGTAGTTTTGAGTCAAATGTAAAGGCCAGGGGAAATTGTCTCCCGCATTACTGATTGAGAGGATGAAAAGTGTCATTTGTCAGAATCTTCGCTAGAAGGCAGTAGCAACTAAGGTTGCCAAGTGAGGTGACTTGTGCTTGCACTCAGCTCCTTGATACAGCGCAAGCTTTGACTCAGTTCACTTCAGTAGCAATAGGTGTTCCAATTTGGAAATATTTTATTACATATAGATGCTGTATTGTTATTAAAATATACTGTTTTTAAATCTATTTAAAGGTGAAAGACCTGTTGTAAATATTATTTAGTTTACAACTGTTTAATTTTTGAAATATATTTAACATATTTTTCTATTGTTCAGTGTTGTAACACTATAGGACTATGCATATTAATATGCTGAAGAGGCTTCAACTTAAAGGTTGTTAATGAACCAGGTAGTTAATAAACCATGAATTCGAAAATAAGGTCAACCCTTGTGGACATTTCATTTCTCATCTATTAAGGTAATTTCAGTATCATTAGGTACCGAGTATCGAATTAACATCGTTTATTTTTCAAGTATCATTTCAGTATTGAGTATCGTAATACTAAACCTGGTATCACTATCAAAGTCAAAATTTTGGTATCGTGACATTACTAGTGTGACGCCTTTTTTAGTTGCGGCACAGAAACACTGCAGCTGTGCATACATGCCGGACCATCTAAGTGTTACGACATAGTAAAGGCCTTCGCGGGAAGCGGCCAGGACATATCCATGGCGACGTAACTAAGTCATCCGACAACGTCTCTTAGCACAAAATTGGCCATAAGTCATCATATTTTATACGATCATCATGATATTCAGTAGATATGTTGGGTGAAGGCATATGATCATGAGGACAAAGCCATTTTAAAATCGCTCCATAGGGGGCGCGATGGTGCCAATGCTTGGACCCCTCCCAACGCCGCTTGCGGCTTTAATTATTAGGGGTCCAAGCAGCGAAGCTGGTGGAACCCTATTGTATCTGTTAGGATTATTATTATTATTATTATTTTTCTCCGCTAAAAGTGTCTGAGGCTCAGCAACCATAAGTCCTAGAGCAACCAAATTTGGCAGGTTGGTTCCTATGGCCCCCCACTACTCAGGCACTAAAAATCACCTATGTCGGCCAGATGGTGGCGCTATAACAAAGGGTAATGCGTAAAAGGCCATAACTCCCACACCATAAGTTAGATCAACACAAAACTTCATCGACCTATGCATCTGAACGTGCTCTACATCTTTGCCATTGGGACCACCTATGTCCGCCATATTGTTTGCCCGCCATTTTGACTTTATAGTTGGGGCGTGGCAGTTTTCTCCACTAAAATGTCTGAGGCTCTGCAACCATAAATTGTAGACTAACCAACTTTGGTAGGTGGGTTCCTATGGCCCCCCACTACTCAGCCACGAAAAATCACCTATGTCAGCCAGATGGTGGCGCTATAACAAAGGGTCATACTTTAAAAGGTCATAACTCCCACACCGTAAGTCAGATCAACACAAAACTTCATCGACCGATGCATCTGAATGTGCTCTACAACTTTCCCATTGGGAGCACCTATGTCTGCCATATGGTTTGCCCGCCATTTGGACTTTTTTATTAGGTGGGGTGCGGTAGCGCTGGATCTCCAAATCTAAACGGTTACGACATCTAGTAAACTTCTTTACGGCAAGCGACATCCATGGCGACGCAAGTAATCCGACACCGTAGGGTCTAGTTTTCATTAGTGAGGGTAGGGTCTGAACGTCGGGGAAGCACCTGAAGAGGCTACCAAATGTTTGTTAGTAAAAGCTTTTTCAGAGGATGAATAATTACTTTTCTTGAGCATGCATCCATTTGAAGACAATATCTGGTGAGTTCGTTTAGTCTTTGAATCTGTCATTATGCTGAGAAATAGCTAAACCATTTTTTTGATAGTATTTCAGTTTCGTGTAAACGCGCGAAAACACGCTGGTATAATTAAACAATGACGGTAATACATAGCCTATGTAGTCCGCTTCGTTCCGTTGCTACCATAATATAAACTATCTTGTGTCTACAGCTGCTGTTTCTCGCTGCAATTACTAATATTGAATATAAACAAAAGACGCAATTCATGCTGTAAATCGTATTCTCAATTTAATCTCTACATTGACTGTAAGATTTGGGTTGTAACTAGTTAGCTGTTTCATAGGTGACTTAGTTAATGCACTCGTCTTAACTATTGCTTGTATTTTTGCATAGACTGCGTTGTTGCTGTTTTTGTTTGTGTTAGTGTTAATCAGTTTAACCTACAGGGTCCAAGTTGAACTATGCGGTTGTTCCCTGCACTCGGAACGGTAGGCTACTGCCCTCTCGGGTTTTCGAAACACTTGTTCCTGGTTATGGTTAAACACTTTGATGTACGTCGCTCTGGATAGGAGCGTCTGCCAAATGCCTGTAATGTAATGCAATATCCCGTAGCAACAAGATAAACCCGACATTAGCCCTAAAATATGCCAATACAGCAGTGAAAACTCTGCTCATTGAATAACGAAATAAGCGAGACTAACTTTTTTAAAAATTATACCATGTCATTCTACAGTCAATAACTGGGAATAAACATTGAATAAATATACAATCTCACCATTGGTTTTACGCGTAGAGATGTCCCTTTTGCGAATGAGTGGTCATATATTGTCTTGGACAATCCGTTTGCGAAATATATGCGCATCTGTGACGCCTGGGTCGGCTACCTTCAATAATAGCTGTGCGTCATACCACACCTGTTGCTAACGGCGTTGTCGCCCTTTTTAGTGCAATTTGGCTTGATTGACAATTCATTTGTTCAGTAGGTGAGAGTATAAGCTTTCTAACGATGTATAACATGTCTGATTTTGCTTTTGGAATAGCGTTTTATAGGTCAGCGTAACAAAATTTTTCTTATCTGCCAATCTCTAAATGAATCAAACGGTAGGCTACTTTGCGCGCAGCACGCAGATCGCGAGTTGATATTACGTCTTTTATATCCGTTTTTTCTCAATGTCGTATTTATTATTTGAAATGTGCATTTATGTGTTGTTATTCTATCTGTCTCTGTGGCGCTCTGAAATGTGCATTCTCTGCTAAGCTGAGCAATGGATTGGAATATGTGTCTGACGTAGTGTTGCACGGTATACCAAAACTTCAGCACTTTCTCGGTACTTATATAATAAAAAAAAAATATATAATAAAATAAAAAACGGTTCGGTATTAGAATATTCCGACGTTCGGTAGTTTTGAGTCAAATGTAAAAGCCAGGGAAAATTGTCTCCCGCATTACTGATTGAGAGGATGAAAAGTGTCATTTGTCAGAATCTTCGCTAGAAGGCAGTAGCAACTACGGTTGCCAAGTGAGGTGACTTGTGCTTGCACTCAGCTCCTTGATACAGCGCAAGCTTTGACTCAGTTCACTTCAGTAGCAATAGGTGTTCCAATTTGGAAATATTTTATTATAGATAGATGCTGTATTCTTATTAAAATATGCTGTTTATAAATCTATTTAAAGGTGAAAGGCCTGTTTCAAAGATTATTTACTTTACAACTGTTTAATTTTTGAAATATATTTAACATATTTTTCTATTGTTCAGTGTTGTAACACTATAGGCCTATGCATATTAATATGTTGAAGAGGCTTCAACTTAAAGGTTGTTAATGAACCAGGTTGTTAATAAACCATGAATTCGAAAATGAGGTCAACCCTTGTGGACATTACGTTTCTCATCTATTAGGGTAATTTCACTATCGTTAGGTACCGAGTATCGAATTAGCATCGTTTAAGTTTCAAGTATCATTTCAGTATTGAGTATCGTAATACTAAACCTGGTATCAGTATGAAAGTCGAAATTTTGGTATCGTGACAACACTAGTGTGACGCCTTTTTTAGTTGCGGCGCAGAAACACTGCAGCTGTGCATACACGCCGGACCATCTAAGTGTTACGACATAGTAAAGGCCTTGACGGGAAGCGGCCAGGACATATCCATGGCGATGTAACTAAGTCATCCGACAGCGTCTCTTATCACAAAATTGGCCCTAAGTCATCAATATTTCATACGATCATCATGATATTCAGTAGATGTGTTGGGTGAAGGCATGTTAAAATCGCTCCATAGGGGGCGGGATGGTGCCAATGCTTGGACCCCTCCCAACGCCGCTTGCGGCTTTAATTAGGGGTCCAAGCAGCGAAGCTGGTGGAACCCTATTGTATCTGTTAGGATTATTATTATTATTATTATTTTTCTCCGCTAAAAGTGTCTGAGGCTCAGAAACCATAAGGCCTAGAGCAACCAAATTTGGCAGGAGGGTTCCTATGGCCCCCCACTACTCAGGCACTAAAAATCACCTATGTCGGCCAGATGGTGGCGCTATAACAAAGGGTTAGGCGTAAAAGGCCATAACTCTCACACCATAAGTTAGATCAACACAAAACTTCTTCGACATATGCATCTGAACGTGCTCTATCACTTTGCCATTGGCACCACCTATGGCCGCCATATTGTTTGCCTGCCCTTTCGACTTATTAGTTGGGGCGTGGCAGTTTTCTCCACTAAAATGTCTGAGGCTCAGCAACCATAAGTTGTAGACCAACCAAATTTTGGAGGTGGGTTCCTATGGCCCCCCACTACTCGGGCACTAAAAATCATCTATGTCGGCCAGATGGTGGCGCTATAACAAAGGGTCATACTTTAAAAGGTCATAACTCCCACACCGTAAGTCAGATCAACACAAAACTTCATCGACCGATGCATCTGAATGTGCTCTACAACTTTGCTTTTGGGACCACCTATGTCCGCCATATGGTTTGCCCGCCATTTGGACTTTTTTATTAGGTGGGGTGCGGAAGAGCTGTGGCTCCAAATCTAAACGGTTACGACATCGAGTAAACTTCTTTACGGCAAGCGACATCCATGGCGACGCAAGTAATCCGACACCGTAGGGTCTAGCTTTTATCAGTGAGGGGACGGTCTGAACGTCGGGGAAGCAGTGGAAGACAGTGTCAGACATTATTTGAAGACAGTATCGGGTGAGTTCGTTTAGTCTTTGAATCTGTCATTATGCTGAGAAATAGCTAAACCATTTTATTGATAGGTTCTGAGTTTCTGTGCAAACGCGCGAAAACACGCTGGTATAATGAAACAATGACGGTAGCCTAATACATATATAGTCCGCTTCGTTCCGTTGCTACCATAAGATAACAGACTATCTTGTGTCTACAGCCGCAGTTCCTCACTGCAATTTCTAACATTGAATATTCACAAAAGACGCAATTTATACTGTACTCTGCCAATGTCTAAATAAATAATACGCTACGGTACAGCTTTAAGAGGTTGAATCATTACTTTTCTTTGACATGGATCCATTTGAAGACAATAACGGGTTCGTTTTTAAATCCGTCATTATGCTGAGAGAAATCGTATTCTCAATTTAATCTCTAAATTTATTCTAAGGTTAGGGTTGTAACTAGTTAGCTGTTTCGTAGGTGACTTAGTTAATGCACTCGTCTTAACTATTGCTTGTATTTTTGCATAGACTGCGTTGTTGCTGTTCTTGTTTGTGTTAGTGTTAACCAGTTTAACCTACAGGGTCCAAGTTGAACTATGCGGTTGTTCCATGCACTTGGAACGGTAGGCTACTGCCCTCTAGGGTTTTCGACACACTTGTTCCTGGTTATGGTTAAACATTTTGTTGTACGTCGCTCTGGATAAGAGCGTCTGCCAAATGCCTATAATGTAATATAATATTCCGTAGCAACAACATAAAAGTTTTTTTTTAATTATGCCATGTCATTCTACATTCAATATCTGGGACTAAACATTGAATAAATATACAATCTTACCACTGGTTTTACGCGTAGAGTTGTCCCTTCTGCGAATGAGTGGTCATATATTGTCCTGGACAATCCGTTTGAGAAATATAGGCTACGCGCATTTGTCACGCCTGGGCTATCTTCAAAAATAGCTGTGCGTAATACCACACCTGTTGCTTACGGCGTTGTCGCCCTTTTTAGTGCAATTTGGCTTGACTGACAATTAATTTATTCAGTAGGTGAGAGTATAAGCTTTCTGACGATGTATAACATGTCTGTTTTTGCTTTTGGAATAGCGTTTTATAGGTCAGCGTAACCGAAAATTTTCTTATATGCCAGTGTCTACATAAATAAAACGGTAGGCTGCTCTGCGCGTAGGTCGCGACTTGATATCTCGTCTTTTGTTTCGTTTTTTCGTAATGTCGTATTTATTACTTGAAATGTGTATTTATGTGTTATTATTCTATCTGTCTCTGTGGCGCTCTGAAATGTGCATTCTCTGCTAAGCTGAGCAATGGATTGGAATATGTGTCTGACGTAGTGTTGCACGGTATTCCAAAACTTCAGCACTTTCTCGGTACTAAAAAAAAATAAAAATAAAATAAACGGTTCGCTATTAGAATATTCCGACGTTCGGTAGTTTTGAGTCAAATGTAAAAACCAAGGAAAATTGTCTCCCGCATTACTGATTTAGAGGATGAAAAGTGTAAGTTGTCAGAATCTTTGCTAGATGGCAGTAGCAACTAAGGTTGCCAAGTGAGGTGACTTGCGCTTGTGTACTCAGCCCTTTGATACAGCGCAAGCTTTGACTCAGTTCACTTCAGTAGCAATAGCTGTTCTAATTTGTAAATATTTTATTAAAGGAAGATGCTGTATTGTTATTGAAATATGCTGTTTTTAGATATATTTTAAAGTGAAAGACCTGTATAAAGATAATTTACTTTACAATTGTTTAATTTTTGAAATATATTTAATATAGTTTTCTATGGTTAAGTGTTGTAACACTATAGGCCTATGCTTATTGATATGCTGAACAGGCTTCAACTTAAAAGTTGTTAATAAACCAGGTTTTTTATAAACCGTGAATTCGAAAATGAGGTCAACCCTTGTGGACATTACCTTTCTGATCAATTAAGGTAATTTCAGTATCGTTAGGTACCGAGTATTGAATCAGTATTGTTTCAGTATCAATTATCATGATACTAAACCTGGTATCGGTATCAAAGTCAAAATTTTGGTATCGTGAGAACACTAGTGTGACGCCTTTTTTAGACACAGCATGGAAGCGCTGCAGCTGTACATACACGCTGGGCCATCTAAGTGTTACGACATGCCATCTAAGTGTTACGACATAGTAAATGCCTTCACGAGAAGCGGCCAGGACACATCCATGGCGACGCAACTAAGTCATCCGCCAGCGTCTCTTACCACAAAATTGGCCATAAGTCATCAATTTTTTTATACAATAATCATGATATTCAGTAGATATGTTGGGTGAAGGTGTATGATCATGAGGACAAAGCCGTTTTCAAATCGCTCCATAGGGGGTGCGATGGTGCCAATGCTTGGACCCCTCCCAACGCCGCTTGCGGCTTTAATTATTATTATTATTCTTATTTTTCTCCGCTAAAAGTGTCTGAGGCTCAGCAACCATAAGTCGTAGAGCAACCAAATTTGGCAGGTGGGTTCCTATGGCCCCCCACTACTCAGGCAGTAAAAATCACCTATGTCGGCCAGATGGTGGCGCTATAACAAAGGGTTTTGCGTAAAAGGCCATAACTCCCACACCATAAGTTAGATCAACACAAAACTTGATCGACCTATGCATCTGAACGTGCTCTACAACTTTGCCATCGGCACCACCCATGTCCGCCATATTGTTTGCCCGCCATTTTAACTTTTACGTTGGGGCGTGGAAGCTTTCTCTGCTGAAATGTCTGAGGCTCAGCAACCATAAGTCCTAGAGCAACCAAATTTGGCAGGTGGGTTCCTATGGCCCCCCACTACTCAGGCACTAAAAATCACCTATGTCGGCCAGATGGTGGCGCTATAACAAAGGGTTTTGCCTAAAAGGTCATAACTCCCACACCGTAAGTCAGATCAACACAAAACTTCAAAGACCGACGCATGTGAATGTGCTCTACAACTTTGCTATTGGGGCTACATATGTCCGCCATATTGTTTGCCTGCCATTTGGACTTTTTTATTAGGTGGGGTGCGGAAGAGCTGTGGCTCCAAATCTAAACGATTACGACATCTAAACTTCTTTACGGCAAGCGACATCCATGGCGACGCAAGTAATCCGACACCGTAGGGTTAGTTTTTTTGTCAGTGAGGGGACGGTCTTGGGGCACTTGGAACGGTAGGATACTGCCCTCTAGGGTTTTCAACACACTTGTTCCTGGTTATGGTTAGACACTTTGTTGTACGTCGCTCTGGGTATGAGCGTCTGCCAAATGCCTGTAATGTAATGTAGGCTAATAATCCGTAACAACAAGATAAACCCGACATTTGCCCTAAAATATGCCAATACAGCAGTGAAAACGCTGCTTACTGAATAACGAAATAAACGAGACAAAGTTTTTTTTAATTATACCATCTCATATTACAGTCAATATCTGGGACTAAACATTGAATAAATATACAATCTTAACATTGGTTTTACGCGTAGAGGTGTCCCTTTTGCGACTGAGTGGTCATATATTGTCTTGGACAATCCGTTTGTGATTCCTGTTGCTTACGGCGTTGTCGCCGTTTTTAGTACAATTTGGCTTGATTGACAGTTCATTTATTCAGTAGATGAGAGAATAAGCTTTCTAACGATGTATAACATGTCTGATTTTGCATTTGGAATAGCGTTTTATAGTTCAGCGTAACGGAATACTTTCTTCTCGCATTCACTTGCCATTCACTGTGGCGTAGCATTAAAGACGATGCACCTAACGAAACGTTGTCAACGATTTTCATAATTTCTTGGAGAGTACTATTATTATTGAGGACTTCGGGGCACAGCTAAGCCATTTCTTTGCTGATAGACCTATCTGACATCGTTTTCTGACGCAAAACAGAAGCGGATAGGACTTTGTCATTGATTTTCTGTCTCTATACTACTAAACACAGATACAATGTCATGTTGCTATGTAAGTATTACTGCTCAAAATATTTCGGTTATATACGTTATTTTTGAAATTGAGTGCCTTTAAATAGGTTAGTGGCATTATATAATGCGGATATTTCACACTGCAATGCAAGCGTTAGTGTAATAGCTTTTGTGACCCATGGAACAGTGACGACGACAGTGTTGGAACGTTGGTAAAACGAGGTGGACGGTTGAAAATAATTTTCGTCATTATGCTGAGAAATAGCTAAACCATTTTTATTGATAGTAATTGAGTTTCTCTGCAAACGCGCGAAAGCACGCTGGTATAATAAAACAAAGACGGTAAATATAGCCTATATATGTAGTCCGCTTCTTTCCGTTGCTACCATAATATAACAAACTGTCTTGTGTCTACAGCTGCAGTTTCTCCCTGCAATTACTCTTGAATATAAACAAAAGACGCAAATGCTGTAGTCTGCCAATGTCTAAATAAATAATAAGGTATTCTTCGCACAGCACGCATGCTAGCAGGGTTGTCGAGTTGATATTTAGGGGTCCAAGCAGCGAAGCTGGTGGAACCCTATTGTGAAAGCGTGTTTTCAGATGTCTTGACTCATCCCTCTTACTCGTCAGTTTAAAATTGCAGATATCCTGAATTGTCATTCTGACAGGTAACATTGTAATTTCGACCAATTCAAATGCGTTTGTCGATAACTAAAATGCAATTATGAATAGTGGAGCGAGGCTATTAAATGTTCAGAGGGCTTGCCGTGACGGCAACTATTTAAACGGCTTTGGCTGCAGCTATCTTCGCTTACGGCCACACCACCCTGAAAACGCCCGATCTCGTCTGATCTCGGAAGCTAAGCAGGGTCGGGCCTGGTTAGTACTTGGATGGGAGACCGCCTGGGAATACCAGGTGCAGTAAGCTTTTACATATTTAGGGGTCCAAGCAGCGAAGCTGGTGGAACCCTATTGTTTTTGTTAGGATTATTATTATTATTAGGGGTCCAAGCAGCGAAGCTGGTGGAACCCTATTGTATCTGTTAGGATTATTAGGGGTCCAAGCAGCGAAGCTGGTGGAACCCTATTGTTTTTGTTAGGATTATTATTATTATTATTATTATTATTCTTATTATTTTTCTCCGCTAAAAGTGTCTGAGGCTCAGCAACCATAAGTCGTAGAGCAACCAAATTTGGCAGGTGGGTTCCTATGGCCCCCCACTACTCAGGCACTAAAAATCACCTATGTCGGCCAGATGGTGGCGCTATAACAAAGGGTTTTGCGTAAAAGGCCATAACTCCCACACCATAAGTTAGATCAACACAAAACTTCATCGACCTATGCATCTGAACGTGCTCTACAACTTTGCCATTGGCACCACCCATGTCCGCCATATTGTTTGCCCGCCATTTTAACTTTTACGTTGGGGCGTGGAAGCTTTCTCTGCTAAAATGTCTGAGGCTCAGCAACCATAAGTCCTAGAGCAACCAAATTTGGCAGGTGGGTTCCTATGGCCCCCCACTACGCAGGCACTAAAAATCACCTATGTCGGCCAGATGGTGGCGCTATAACAAAGGATTTTGCCTAAAAGGTCATAACTCCCACACCGTAAATCAGATCAACACAAAACTTAATAGACCGACGCATGTGAATGTGCTCTACAACTTTGCTGTTGGGGCTACATATCTCCGACATATTGTTTGCCTGCCATTTCGACTTTTTTATTAGGTGGGGTGCGGAAGAGCTGTGGCTCCAAATCTAAACGATTACGACATCTAGTAAACTTCTTTACGGCAAGCGACATCTATGGCGACGCAAGTAATCCGACACCGTAGGGTCTACTTTTTATCAGTGAGGGGACGGTCTGAACGTCGGGGAAGCAGTGGAAGACAGTGCCAGACATTATTTGAAGACAGTATCGGGTGAGTTCGTTTAGTCTTTGAATCTGTCATTATGCTGAGAAATAGCTAAACCATTTTATTGATAGATTCTGAGTTTCTGTGCAAACGCGCGATGAAACAATGACGGTAATGCATATAGTCCGCTTCGTGCCGTTGCTACCATAACATAACAAACTATCTTGTGTCTACAGCTGCAGTTTCTCGCTGCAATTTCTAATATTGAATATAAACAAAGACGCAATTTATGCTGTAGTCTGCCAATGTCTAAATAAATAATACGGTCCATTTGAAGACAATATCGGGTGAGTTCGTTTAGTCTTTAAATCCGTCATTATGCTGACAGAAATTGTTTTCTCAATTTAATCTCTAAATTGACTGTAAGCTTAGGGTTGTAACTAGTTAGCTGTTTCGTTGGTGACTTAGTTAATGCACTCGTCTTAACTATTGCTTGTATTTTTGCATAGACTGCGTTGTTGCTGTTCTTGTTTGTGTTAGTGTTAATCAGTTTAACCTACAGGGTCCAAGTTGAACTAACGGTTGTTCCCTGCACTTGGAACGGCATTTCTCTCTAGGGTTTTCGACACACTTGTTCCTGGTTATGGTTATACACTTTGTTGTACGTCACTCTGGATAAGAGCGTCTGCCAAATGCCTGTATTGTAATGGAATGTAATGTAATATTCCGTAGCAACAAGATAAACCCGACGTTAGCCCTAAAATATGCCAATATAGCAGTGAAAACGCTGCTCACTGAATAAGGAAATAAACGAGACAAAGTTTTTTAAAATTATGCCATGTCATTCTACATTCAATATCTGGGACTAAACATCGAATAAATATAAATTCTTACCACTGGTTTTACGCGTAGAGATGTCCCTTTTGCGAATGAGTGGTCATATATTGTCTTGGACAATCCGTTTGCGAAATATACGCGCATCTCTGACGCCAGGGTCGGCTATCTTCAATAACAGCTGTGCTTAATACCACACCTGTTGCTTACGGCGTTGTCAACCTTTTCAGTGCAATTTGGCTTGATTGACAATTCATTTATTCAGTTGGTGAGAGTATAAGCTTTCTAACGATGTATAACATGTCTGATTTTGCTTTTGGAATAGCGTTTTATAGGTCAGCGTAACCAAAATTTATCTTATCTGCCAATGTCTAAATAAATAAAACGGTAGACTCCTTTGCGCGCAGCACGCAGATCGCGAGTTGATATTACGTCTTTTTTCCGTTTTTTCTCAATGTCGTATTTATTATTTGAAATGTGCATTTATGTGTTATTATTCTATCTGTCTCCGTGGCGCTGTGAAATGTGCATTCTCTGCTAAGATGAGCAATGGATTGGAATATGTGTCTGACGTAGTGTTGCACGGTATACCAAAACTTCAGCACTTTCTCGGTACTTAAAAAAAAGAAAAAAAAAAAGAAACGCTTCGGTATTAGAATATTCCGACGTTCGGTAGTTTGAGTCAAATGTAAAAGCCAGGGAAAATTGTCTCCCGCATTACTGATTGAGAGGATGAAAAGTGTAATTTGTCAGAATCTTCGCTAGAAGGCAGTAGCAACTAAGGTTGCCAAGTGAGGTGACTTGTGCTTGCACTCAGCTCCTTGATACAGCGCAAGCTTTGGCTCAGTTCACTTCAGTAGCAATAGGTGTTCCAATTTGGAAATATTTTATTATATATAGATGCTGCATTGTTATTAAAATATACTGTTTTTAAATCTATTTAAAGGTGAAAGACCTGTTGTAAATATTATTTAGTTTACAACTGTTTAATTTTTGAAATATATTTAACATATTTTTCTATTGTTCAGTGTTGTAACACTATAGGCCTATGCATATTAATATGTTGAAGAGGCTTCAACTTAAAGGTTGTTAATGAACCAGGTAGTTGTTAAACTATGAATTCGAAAATGAGGTCAGCCCTTGTGGACATTACAGTTCTCATCTATTAAAGTAATTTCAGTATCGTTAGGTACCGAGTATCGAATTAACATTGTTCATTTTTCAAGTATCATTTCAGTATTGAGTATCGTAATACTAAACCTGGTATCACTATCAAAGTCAAAATTTTGGTATCGTGACATTACTAGTGTGACGCCTTTTTTAGTTGCGGCACAGAAACACTGCAGCTGTGCATACACGCCGGATCATCTAAATGTTACAACATGCCATCTAAGTGTTACGACATAGTAAAGGCCTTCGCGGGAAGCGGCCAGGACATATCCATGGCGACGTAACTAAGTCATCCGACAGCGTCTCTTTGCACAAAATTTGCCATAAGTCATCAATATTTTATACGATCATCATGATATTCAGTAGATATGTTGGGTGAAGGCATATGATCATGAGGACAAAGCCATTTTAAAATCGCTCCATAGGGGGCGCGATGGTGCCAATGCTTGGACCCCTCCCAACGCCGCTTGCGGCTTTAATTATTATTATTTTTCTCCGCTAAAAGTGTCTGAGGCTCAGCAACCATAAGTACTAGAGCAACCAAATTCGGCAGGTGGGTTCCTATGGCCCCCCACTACTCAGGCACTAAAAATCACCTATGTCGGCCAGATGGTGGCGTTATAACAAAGGGTTTTGCGTAAAAGGCCATAACTCTCACACCATAAGTTAGATCAACACAAAACTTCATCAACCTATGCATCTGAACGTGCTCTACAACTTTGCCATTGGCACCACCTGTGTCCGCCATATTGTTTGCCCGCCATTTAGACTTTTTAGTTGGGGCGTGGAAGTTTTCTCCACTAAAATGTCTGAAGCTCAGCAACCATAAGTTGTAGACCAACCAAATTTGGTAGGTGGGTTCCTATGGCCCCCCACTACTCAGGCACGAAAAATCACCTATGTTGACCAGATGGTGGCGCTATAACAAAGGGTCGTACTTTTAAAGGCTATAACTGCCACACCGTAAGTCCGATCAACACAAAACTTCATCGACCGATGCATCTGAATGTGCTCTACAACTTTGCTTTTGGGACCACCTATGTCCCCCATATGGTTTGCCCGCCATTTGGCCGTTGTTATTAGGTGGGGTGCGGAAGAGCTGTGGCTCCAAATCTAAACGGTTACGACATCGAGTAAACTTCTTTACGGCAAGCAACATCCATGGCGACGCAAGTAATCCGACACCGTAGGGTCTAGTTTTTATCAGTGAGGGGACGGTCTGAACGTCGGGGAAGCAGTGGAACACAGTGCCCCACATTATTTGAAGACAGTATCGGATGAGTTCGTTTAGTCTTTGAATCTGTCATTATGCTGAGAAATAGCTAAACCATTTTATTGATAGGTTCTGAGTTTCTGTGCGAACGCGCGAAAACACGCTGGTCCAATGAAACAATGACGGTAATGCATATAGTCCGCTTCGTGCCGTTGCTACCATAACATAACAAACTATCTTGTGTCTACAGCTGCAGTTTCTCGCTGCAATTTCTAATATTGAATATAAACAAAAGACGCAATTCATGCTGTAGTCTGCCAATGTCTAAATAAATAATACGGTCCATTTGAAGACAATATCGGGTGAGTTCGTTTAGTCTTTAAATCCGTCATTATGCTGAGAGAAATTGTTTTCTCAATTTAATCTCTAAATTGACTGTAAGCTTAGGGTTGTAACTAGTTAGCTGTTTCGTTGGTGACTTAGTTAATGCACTCGTCTTAACTATTGCTTGTATTTTTGCATAGACTGCGTTGTTGCTGTTCTTGTTTGTGTTAGTGTTAATCAGTTTAACCTACAGGGTCCAAGTTGAACTAACGGTTGTTCCCTGCACTTGGAACGGCATTTCTCTCTAGGGTTTTCGACACACTTGTTCCTGGTTATGGTTATACACTTTGTTGTACGTCACTCTGGATAAGAGCGTCTGCCAAATGCCTGTATTATAATGGAATGTAATGTAATATTCCGTAGCAACAAGATAAACCCGACGTTAGCCCTAAAATATGCCAATATAGCAGTGAAAACGCTGCTCACTGAATAAGGAAATAAACGAGACAAAGTTTTTTAAAATTATGCCATGTCATTCTACATTCAATATCTGGGACTAAACATCGAATAAATATACAATCTTACCACTGGTTTTACGCGTAGAGATGTCCCTTTTGCGAATGAGTGGTCATATATTGTCTTGGACAATCCGTTTGCGAAATATACGCGCATCTGTGACGCCAGGGTCCGCTATCTTCAATAACAGCTGTGCGTAATACCACACCTGTTGCTTACGGCGTTGTCGCCCTTTTTAGTGCAATTTGGCTTGATTGACAATTCATTTATTCAGTAGGTGAGAGTATAAGCTTTCTAACGATGTATAACATGTCTGATTTTGCTTTTGGAATAGCGTTTTATAGGTCAGCGTAACCAAAATTTATCTTATCTGCCAATGTCTAAATAAATAAAACGGTAGACTACTTTGCGCGCAGCACGCAGAGCGCGAGTTGATATTACGTCTTTTATTTCCGTTTTTTCTCAATGTCGTATTTATTATTTGAAATGTGCATTTATGTGTTATTATTCTATCTGTCTCTGTGGCGCTCTGAAATGTGCATTCTCTGCTAAGCTGAGCAATGGATTGGAATATGTGTCTGACGTAGTGTTGCACGGTATACCAAAACTTCAGCACTTTCTCGGTACTTAAAAAAAAAAAAAAAAAAAAAAAGAAACGCTTCGGTATTAGAATATTCCGACGTTCGGTAGTTTTGAGTCAAATGTAAAGGCCAGGGGAAATTGTCTCCCGCATTACTGATTGAGAGGATGAAAAGTGTCATTTGTCAGAATCTTCGCTAGAAGGCAGTAGCAACTAAGGTTGCCAAGTGAGGTGACTTGTGCTTGCACTCAGCTCCTTGATACAGCGCAAGCTTTGACTCAGTTCACTTCAGTAGCAATAGGTGTTCCAATTTGGAAATATTTTATTATAGATAGATGCTGTATTGTTATTAAAATATGCTATTTTTAAATCTATTTCAAGGTGAAAGACCTTTTTTAAAGATTATTTACTTTACAACTGTTTAATTTTGGAAATATATTTAACATATTTTTCTATTGTTCAGTGTTGTAACACTATAGGCCTATGCATATTAATATGTTGAAGAGGCTTGAACTTAAAGGTTGTTAATGAACCAGGTTGTTAATAAACCATGAATTCGAAAATGAGGTCAACCCTTGTGGACATTACGTTTCTCATCTATTAAGGTAATTTCAGTATCGTTCGGTAACGAGTATCGAATTAGCATCGTTTAAGTTTCAAGTATCATTTCAGTATTGAGTATCGTAATACTAAACCTGGTATCAGTATCAAAGTCAATATTTTGGTATCGTGACAACACTAGTGTGACGCCTTTTTTAGTTGCGGCGCAGAAACACTGCAGCTGTGCATACACGCCGGACCATCTAAGTGTTACGACATAGTAAAGGCCTTGACGGGAAGCGGCCAGGACATATCCATGGCGACGTAACTAAGTCATCCGACAGCGTCTCTTAGCACAAAATTGGCCATAAGTCATCAATATTTCATACGATCATCATGATATTCAGTAGATATGTTGGGTGAAGGCATATGATCATGAGGACAAAGCCATTTTAAAATCGCTCCATAGGGGGCGCGATGGTGCCAATGCTTGGACCCCTCCCAACGCCGCTTGCGGCTTTAATTATTATTATTATTATTATTATTATTATTCTTATTATTTTTCTCCGCTAAAAGTGTCTGAGGCTCAGCAACCATAAGTCATAGAGCAACCAAATTGGGCAGGTGGGTTCCTATGGCCCCCCACTACTCAGGCACTAAAAATCACCTATGTCGGCCAGATGGTGGCGCTATAACAAAGGATTTTGCGTAAAAGGCCATAACTCCCACACCATAAGTTAGATCAACACAAAACTTCATCGACCTATGCATCTGAACGTGCTCTACAACTTTGCCATTGGCACCACCCATGTCCGCCATATTGTTTGCCCGCCATTTTAACTTTTACGTTGGGGCGTGGAAGCTTTCTCTGCTAAAATGTCTGAGGCTCAGCAACCATAAGTCCTAGAGCAACCAAATTTGGCAGGTGGGTTCCTACGGCCCCCCACTACCCAGGCACAAAAAATCACCTATGTCGACCAGATGGTGGCGCTATAACAAAGGATTTTGCCTAAAAGGTGATAACTCCCACACCGTAAATCAGATCAACACAAAACTTCATAGACCGACGCATGTGAATGTGCTCTACAACTTTGCTGTTGGGGCTACATATCTCCGCCATATTGTTTGCCTGCCATTTCGACTTTTTTATTAGGTGGGGTGCGGAAGAGCTGCGGCTCCAAATCTAAACGATTACGACATCTACTAAACTTCTTTACGGCAAGCGACATCCATGGCGACGCAAGTAATCCGACACCGTAGGGTCTAGTTTTTATCAGTGAGGGGACGGTCTGAATGTCGGGGAAGCAGTGGAAGACAGTGCCAGACATTATTTGAAGACAGTATCGGGTGAGTTCGTTTAGTCTTTGAATCTGTCATTATGCTGAGAAATAGCTAAACCATTTTATTGATAGATTCTGAGTTTCTGTGCAAACGCGCGATGAAACAATGACGGTAATGCATATAGTCCGCTTCGTGCCGTTGCTACCACAACATAACAAACTATCTTGTGTCTACAGCTGCAGTTTCTCGCTGCAATTTCTAATATTGAATATAAACAAAAGACGCAATTTATGCTGTAGTCTGCCAATGTCTAGATAAATAATACGGTCCATTTGAAGACAATATCGGGTGAGTTCGTTTAGTCTTTAAATCCGTCATTATGCTGAGAGAAATTGTTTTCTCAATTTAATCTCTAAATTGACTGTAAGCTTAGGGTTGTAACTAGTTAGCTGTTTCTGTTGCTGTCTTAACTATTGCTTGTATTTTTGCATAGACTGCGTTGTTGCTGTTCTTGTTTGTGTTAGTGTTAATCAGTTTAACCTACAGGGTCCAAGTTGAACTAACGGTTGTTCCCTGCACTTGGAACGGCATTTCTCTCTAGGGTGTTCGACACACTTGTTCCTGGTTATTGTTGTACGTCACTCTGGATAAGAGCGTCTGCCAAATGCCTGTATTGTAATGGAATGTAATGTAATATTCCGTAGCAACAAGATAAACCCGACGTTAGCCCTAAAATATGCCAATATAGCAGTGAAAACGCTGCTCACTGAATAAGGAAATAAACGAGACAAAGTTTTTTAAAATTATGCCATGTCATTCTACATTCAATATCTGGGGCTAAACATCGAATAAATATACAATCTTACCACTGGTTTTACGCGTAGAGATGTCCCTTTTGCGAATGAGTGGTCATATATTGTCTTGGAAAATCCGTTTGCGAAATATACGCGCATCTGTGACGCCAGGGTCGGCTATCTTCAATAACAGCTGTGCGTAATACCACACCTGTTGCTTACGGCGTTGTCGCCCTTTTTTAGTGCAATTTGGCTTGATTGACAATTCATTTATTCAGTAGGTGAGAGTATACGCTTTCTAACGATGTATAACATGTCTGATTTTGCTTTTGGAACAGCGTTTTATAGGTCAGCGTAACCAAAATTTATGTTATCTGCCAATGACTAAATTAATAAAACGGTAGGCTACATTGCGCACAGCACGCAGATCGCGAGTTGATATTTTGTGTTTTTTTTTTCGTTTTTTCTCAATGTCGTATTTATTATTTGAAATGTGTATTTATGTGTTATTATACTATCTGCCTCTGTGGCGCTGTGAAATGTCCATTCTCTGCCAAGCTGAGCAATGGATTGGAATATGTGTCTGACGTAGTGTGGCACGGTGTTCCAGCACTTTCTCGGTACTTAAAAAAAAAAAAAAAAAAGAAGAAAAAAGAAAAAAGAAACGGTTCGCTATTAGAATATTCCGACGTTTGGTAGTTTTGAGTCAAATGTAAAAGCCAGAGAAAATTGTCTCCCGCATTACTGATTGAGAGGATGAAAAGTGTAATTTGTCAGAATCTTCGCTAGACGGCAGTAGCAACTAAGGTTGGCAAGTGAGGTGACCTGCGATTGTGCATTCTTCGTGGTTGATACAGCGCAAGCTTAGACTCAGGTGACTTCAGTAGCAATAGGTGTTCTAATTTGTAAATATTTTATAATAGGAAGATGCTGTATTGTTATTGAAATATGCTGTTTTTAGATTTATTTAAAAGTGAAAGACCTGTTTAAAGATAATTTACTTTGCAATTGTTTAATTTCTGAAATATATTTAATATAGTTTTCTATGGTTCAGTGTTGTAACACTATAGGCCTATGCTTATTGATATGTTGAATAGGCTTCAACTTAAAGGATGTTAATAAACCAGGTTTTTAATAAACCGTGAATTCGAAAATGAGGTCAACCCTTGTGGACATTACGTTTCTGATCAATTAACGTAATTTCTGTATCGTTAGGTACCGAGTATTGAATCAGTATCGTTTCAGTATCAATTATTGTTATACTAAACATTACATTACATTACATTACATTTATTTCGCAGACGCTTTTATCCAAAGCGACGTACAAAAAGTGCATATCATGGTCATAGGCAACTTCTGAACACAGGTTCAGAAAGGTATCATACTTATTTTGTACAGCTATTTCTAGCCAAGAACACAGTTCACACAGTGAACACTATTCTGACCTAACCTCTGCAAAGCCAACTAAGCAGAAGAATAAGCTACAGTATTAGGACAAATACAAATTACCAAAAGGTGCTGGGATGGGGCAACATGTAACAAGTGACATGAAAAGGGGGGGGGGGTGTTTTTTTAAATTTTTTTATTTTTTTTTATTAAAGAGTGAAATATACAGCATGGTGGTGGTTAGTCTAGGTATAGTCTGAAGAGATGAGTCTTCAGGCCACGGCGGAAGATGGGTAGTGAGGGGGAGGTTCGGAGAGGGACAGGAAGTTCGTTCCACCACTGGGGAGCTAGGGTGGAGAAACCTGATATCGGTATAAAAGTCAAAATTTTGGTATCAAGACAACGCTAGTGTGATACCTTTTTTAGTTGTGGCATGGAGACGCTGCAGCTGTACATACACACCAGGCTATCTAACTGTTACGACATGCCATCTAAGTGTTACAACATAGTAAAGACCTTTATGGGACGCGGTCAGGACACATCCATGGCGACGCAACTCAGTCATCCGCCAGCGTTTCTTAGCACAAAATTGGCCATAAGTCATCAATATTTTACATCATCATTATGATATTCATTAGATATGTTGGATGAAGGCATATGATGATGAGGAAAAAGCCATTTTAACATTGCTCTATAGGGGGCGCGATGGTGCCAATGCTTGGACCCCTCCCAACGCCGCTTGCGGCTTTAATTATTATTATTATTCTTATTATTTTTCTCCGCTAAAAGTGTCTGAGGCTCAGCAACCATAAGTCCTAGAGCAACCAAATTTGGCAGGTGGGTTCCTATGGCCCCCCACTACTCAGGCACTAAAAATCACCTATGTCGGCCATATGGTGGCGCTATAACAAAGGGTTAGGCGTAAAAGGCCATAACTCCCACACCATAAGTTAGATCAACACAAAACTTCATCGACATATGCATCTGAACGTGCTCTATCACTTTGCCATTGGCACTACCTATGTCTGCCATATTGTTTGCTCGCCATTTTAACTTTTTAGTTGGGGCGTGGCAGTTTTCTCCGCTAAAATGTCTGAGGCTCAGTAACCATAAGTTGTACACCCACCAAATTTGGGAGGTGGGTTCCTATGGCCCCCCACTACTCAGGCACGAAAAATCACCTATGTCGGCCAGATGGTGGCGCTATATCAAAGGGTCATAGTTTAGAAGGCCATAACTCCCACACCATAAGTCAGATCAACACAAAACTTCATCGACCGATGCATCTGAATGTGCTCTACAACTTTGCTATTGGGACCACCTATGTCCGCCATATGGTTTGCCCGCCATTTGGACTTTTTTATTAGGTGGGGTGCCGAAGAGCTGTTGCTGCAAATTCTAAGTGTTACGACATCGAGTAAACTTCTTTACGGCAAGCGACATCCATGGCGACGCAAGTAATCCGACACCGTAGGGTCTAGTTTTTATCAGTGAGGGGAAGGTCTGACCGTCGGGGAAAGAAAGACAGTGCCAGCCAGAGTGCATGCTAGGCTATTACAGGTTTGTTAGTAAAAGCTTTTTGAGAGGATGAATAATTACTTTTATTTGGCATGGATTTGAAGACAGTATCGGGTGAGTTCGTTTAGTCTTTAAATCTGTCATTATGGTGAGAAATAGCTAAACCATTTTATTGGTAGGTTTTGCGTTTCTGTGCAAACGCGCGAAAACACACTGGTATAATAAAACAATGATATCAATACACGTATAGTCCGCTTCGTTCCGTTGCTACCATAACATAAATTATCTTTTGTCTACAGCTGCAGTTTCTCGCTGCAATTTCTAATATTGAATATAAACAAAAGACGCAATTTATGCTTTAAATCGTATTCTCAATTTAATCTCTAAATTGACTGTAAGCTTAGGGTTGTAACTAGGTAGTTGTTTCGTAGGTGACTTAACTCGTCTTAACTATTGCTTGTATTTTTTGCATAGACTGCGTTGTTGCTGTTCTTGTTTGTGTTAGTGTTAATCAGTTTAACCTACAGGGTCCAAGTTGAACTATGCGGTTGTTCCGTGCATTTGGAACGGTAGGCTACTGCCCTCTAGGGTTTTCGACACACTTGTTCCTGTTTATGGTTAAACACTTTGTTGTACGTCGCTCTGGATAGGAGCGTCTGCCAAATGCCTGTAATGTAATGTAATGCAATATTCCGTAGCAACAAGATAAACCCGACATTAGCCCTAAAATATGCCAATACAGCAGTGAAAATGCTGCTCACTGACTAACGAAATAAACGAGACAATTTTTCTTTTAATTATACCATGTCATTCTACAGTCAATATCTGGGACTAAACATTGAATAAATATACAATCTTACCATTGGTTTTACGCGTAGATGTCCCTTTTGCGAATGAGTGGTCATATATTGTCTTGGACAATCCGTTTGAGAAATATAGACGCCTGGGCTATCTTCAAAAATAGCTGTGCGTAATACCACACCTGTTGCTTACGGCGTTGTCGCCCTTTTTAGTACAATTTGGCTTGATTGAAAATTCGTTTATTCAGTAGGTGAGAGTATAAGCTTTCTAACGATGTATAACATGTCCGATTTTGCTTTTGGAATAGCGTTTTATAGGTCAGCGTAACCAACTTTTTTCTTATCTGCCAATGTCTAAATAAATAAAACGGTAGGCTACTTTGCGCGTAGCACGCAGATCGCGAGTTGATATTACGTCTTTTTTTCCGTTTTTTCTCAATGTCGTATTTATTATTTGAAATGTGCATTCATGTGTTATTATTCTATCTGTCTCTGTGGCGCTCTGAAATGTGCATTCTCTGCTAAGCTGAGTAATGGGTTGGAATATGTGTCTGATGTAGTGTTGCACGGTATACCAAAACTTCAGCACTTTCTCGGTACTTAAAAAAAAAAAAAAAAAACGGTTCGATATTAGAATATTCCGACGTTCGGTTGTTTTGAGTCAAATGTAAAAGCCAGGGAAAATTGTGTCCCGCATTACTGATTGAGAGGATGAAAGGTGTAATTTGCCTGAATCTTCGCTAGAAGGCAGTAGCAACTAAGGTTGCCAAGTGAGGTGACTTGTGCTTGCACTCAGCTCCTTGATACAGCGCAAGCTTTGACTCAGTTCACTTCAGTAGCAATAGGTGTTCCAATTTGGAAATATTTTATTATAGATAGATGCTGTATTGTTATTAAAATATGCTGTTTTTAAATCTATTTAAAGGTGAAAGACCTGTTTTAAAGATTATTTAGTTTACAACTGTTTAATTTTTGAAATATATTTAACATATTTTTCTATTGTTCAGTGTTGTAACACTATAGGCCTATGCATATTAATATGTTGAAGAGGCTTCCACTTAAAGGTTGTTAATGAACCAGGTTGTTAATAAACCATGCATTCGAAAATGAGGTCAACCCTTGTGGACATTACGTTTCTGACCTATTAAGGTAATTTCCGTATCGTTAGGTACCGAGTATCGAATTAGCATCGTTTAAGTTTCAAGTATCATGTCAGTATTGAGTATCGTAATACTAAACCTGGTATCAGTATCAAAGTCAAAATTTTGGTATCGTGAGAACACTAGTGTGACGCCTTTTTTAGTTGCGGCGCAGAAACACTGCAGCTGTGCATACACGCCGGACCATCTAAGTGTTACAACATAGTAAAGGCCTTGACGGGAAGTGGCCAGGACATATCCATGGCGACGTAACTAAGTCATCCGACAGCGTCTCTTAGCACAAAATTGGCCATAAGTCATCAATATTTCATACGATCATCATGATATTCAGTAGATATGTTGGGTGAAGGCATATGATCATGAGGACAAAGCCATTTTAAAATCGCTCCATAGGGGGCGCGATGGTGCCAATGCTTGGACCCCTCCCAACGCCGCTTGCGGCTTTAATTATTAGGGGTCCAAGCAGCGAAGCTGGTGGAACCCTATTGTATCTGTTAGGATTATTCTTATTATTTTTCTCCGCTAAAAGTGTCTGAGGCTCAGCAACCATAAGTCCGAGAGCAACCAAATTTGGCAGGTGGGTTCCTATGGCCCCCCACTACTCAGGCACTAAAAATCACCTATGTCGGCCAGATGGTGGCGCTATAACATAGGGTTTTGCGTTTAAGGCCATACCTCCAACACCATACGTTAGATCAACACAAAACTTCATCGACTTGTGCAGCTGAACGTGCTCTACAACTTCGCCATTGAGACCACCTATGTCCGCCATATTGTTTGCCCGCCATTTTGACTTTTTAGTTGGGGCGTGGAAGTTTTCTCCACTAAAATGTCTGAGGCTCAGCAACCATAAGTTGTAGACCAACCAAATTTGGTAGGTGGGTTCCTATGGCCCCCCACTACTCAGGCACTAAAAATCACCTATGTCGGCCAGATGGTGGCGCTATAACAAAGGGTCATACTTTAAAAGGTCATAACTCCCACACCGTAAGTCAGATCAACACAAAACTTCATCGTCTGATGCATCTAAATGTGCTCTACAACTTTGCTATTGGGACCACCTATGTCCGCCATATTGTTTGCCCGCCATTTGGACTTTTTCATTAGGTGGGGTGCGGAAGAGCTGTTGCTGCAAATTCTAAGTGTTACGACATCGAGTAAACTTCTTTACGGCAAGCGACATCCATGGCGACGCAAGTAATCCGACACCCTAGGGTCTAGTTTTTATCAGTGAG
This sequence comes from Anguilla pacifica, assembly GCA_039654925.1. NCBI lineage: Eukaryota > Metazoa > Chordata > Actinopteri > Anguilliformes > Anguillidae > Anguilla > Anguilla pacifica. Next base: position 50,972,506 of record CM077291.1, read on the forward strand.
GGAAAGGTCTGAACGTCGGAGAAGCAATAGAACACAGTGCCAGCCAGAGTGCATGCTAGGCTAAGTTTGTTAGTAAAAGCTTTTTGAGAGGATGAATAATTACTTTTCTTTGGCATAGATCCATTTGAAGACAGTATCGGGTGAGTTCATTCAGTCTTTAAATCTGTCATTATGGCGAGAAATAGCTAAACCATTTTATTGGTAGGTTTTGAGTTTCTGTGCAAACGCGCGAAAACACGCTGGTATAATAAAACAATGATGGCAATACATGTATAGTCCGCTTCGTTCCGTTGCTACCATAACATAAACTATCTTGTGTCTACAGCTGCAGTTTCTCGCTGCAATTTCTAATATTGAATGTAAACAAAAGACGCAATTTATGCTGTACTCTGCCAATGTCTGAATAAATAATACGGTACTCTGCGCGTAGGTAGCACGGATGGCGAGTTGGTCTTTCATGTCTTGCTATTAAAAGTTTGTTAGAAGCTTTGAGAAGATGAATCATTACTTTTCTTTGGCATGGATCCATTTGAAGACAATATCGGGTGAGTTCGTTTAGTGTTTAAATCCGTCATTATGCTGAGAGAAATCGTATTCTCAATTTAATCTCTAAATTGACTGTAAGCTTAGGATTGTAACCAAGTAGTTGTTTCGTAGGCGATTTAACTCGTCTTAACTATTGCTTGTATTTTTGCATAGACTGCATTGTTGCTGTTCTTGTTTGTGTTAGTGTTAATCAGTCTAACCTACAGGATCCAAGTTGAACTATGCGGTTGTTCCCTGCACTTGTAACGGTAGGCTACTGCCAAGGCATACTACCTATCTGACATCGTTTTCTGACGCACAACAGAAGCAGATAGGACTTTGTCATTGATTTTCTGTCTCTATACTACTAAACACAGATAAAATGTCATGTTGCTATGTAAGTATTACTGTTCAAAATATTTCGGTTACATACGTTATTTTTGAAATTGAGTGTCTTTAAATAGGTTAGTGGTATTATATAATGTGGATATTTCACACTGCAATGTAAGCGTTAGTGTAATAGTTTTTGTGACCCATGGAACAGTGATGACAGTCGAGTAAACTTCTTTACGGCAAGCGACATCCATGGCGACGCAAGTAATCCGACACCGTAGGGTCTAGTTTTTATCAGTGAGGGTAGGGTCTGAACGTCGGGGAAGCACTGGAAGAGGCTACCAAAAGTTTGTTAGTAAAAGCTTTTTCAGAGGATGAATAATTACTTTTCTTGAGCATGCATCCATTTGAAGACAATATCTGGTGAGTTCGTTTAGTCTTTGAATCTGTCATTATGCTGAGAAATAGCTAAACCATTTTATTGATAGTATTTGAGTTTCGTGTAAACACGCGAAAACACGCTGGTATAATTAAACAATGACAGTAATACATATGTACTCCGCTTCGTTCCGTTGCTACCATAATATAAACTATCTTGTGTCTACAGCTGCTGTTTCTCGCTGCAATTACTAATATTGAATATAAACAAAAGACGCAATTTATGCTGTAGTTGCCAGTGTCTGAATAAATAACACGGTACTCTGCGCATAGGTAGCATCGATGGCGAGTTGGTATTTCATTTTTTGCTACTAAAAGTTTGTTAGTAAAAGCTATCTGAGAGGATGAATCATTACTTTTCTTTGGCATGGATCCATTTGGAGACAATATCGGGTGAGTTCGTTTAGTCTTTAAATCCGTCATTATGTTGAGAGAAATCGTACTCTCAATTTAATCTCTAAATTGACTGTAAGCTTAGGGTTGTAACTAGGTAGTTGTTTCGTAGGTGACTTAATTAGTCTTAACTATTGCTTGTATTTTTGCATAGACTGCGTTGTTGCTGTTCTTGTTTGTGTTGGTGTTAATCAGTTTAACCTACAGGGTCCAAGTTGAACTATGCGGTTGTTCCCTGCACTTAGAACGGTAGGCTACTGCCCTCTAGGGTTTTCGACACACTTGTTCCTGGTTATGGTTTTACATTTTGTTGTAGCCTACGTCGCTCTGGATAAGAGCGTCTGCCAAATGCCTGTAATGTAATGTAATGCAATATTCCGTAGCAACAAGATAGACTCGACATTAGCCCTAAAATATGCCAATACAGCAGTGAAAACGCTGCTAACTGAATAACGAAATAAGCTAGACTAACTTTTTAAAAATATATATACCATGTCATTCTACAGTCAATATCTCGGACTAAACATTGAATAAATATACAATCTTACCATTGGTTTTACGCGTAGAGATGTCCCTTTTGCGAATGAGTGGTCATATATTGTCTTGGACAATCCGTTTGCGAAATATACGCGCATCTGTCAGGCTTGGGTCGGCTATCTTCAGTAACTGCTGTGCGTAATACCACACCTGTTGCTTACGGCGTTGTCGCCCTTTTTAGTACAATTTGGCTTGATTGACAATTCATTTATTCAGGAGGTGAGAGTATAAGCTTTCTAACGATGTATAACATGTCTGATTTTGCTTTTGGAATAGCGTTTTATAGGTCAGCGTAACCAAACTTTTTCTTATCCCAATGTCTAAATAAATAAAACGGAAGGCTACTTTGCCCGCAGCACGCAGATCGCGAGTTGATATTACGTCTTTTTTTCCGTTTTTTCTCAAAGTCGTATTTATTATTTGAAATGTGCATTCATGTGTTATTATTCTATCTGTCTCTGTGGCGCTCTGAAATGTGCATTCTCTGCTAAGCTGAGAAATGGATTGGAATATGTGTCTGACGTAGTGTTGCACGGTATACCAAAACTTCAGCACTTTCTCAGTACTTAAAAAAAAAGAAAAAAAAGAAAGAAAAAGAAACGGTTCGGTATTAGAATATTCCGACGTTCGGTAGTTTTGAGTCAAATGTAAACGCCAGGGAAAATTGTCTCCCGCATTACTGATTGAGAGGATGAAAAGTGTAATTTGTCAGAATCTTCGCTAGAAGGCAGTAGCAACTAAGGTTGCCAAGTGAGGTGACTTGTGCTTGCACTCAGCTCCTTGATACAGCGCAAGCTTTGACTCAGTTCACTTCAGTAGCAATAGGTGTTCCAATTTGGAAATATTTTATTATATAAAGATGCTGTATTGTTATTAAAATATGCTGTTTTTTAATCTATTTAAAGGTGACAGACCTGTTGTAAAGATTATTTGCTTTACAACTGTTTAATTTTTGTAATATATTTAACATATTTTTCTATTGTTCAGTGTTGTAACACTATAGGCCTATGCATATTAATATGTTGAAGAGGCTTCAACTTAAAGGTTGTTAATGAACCAGGTTGTTAATAAACCATGAATTCGAAAATGAGGTCAACCCTTGTGGACATTACGTTTCTCATCTATTAAGGTAATTTCAGTAGCGTTAGGTACCGAGTATCGAATTAGCATCGTTTAAGTTTCAAGTATCATTTCAGTATTGAGTATCGTAATACAAAACCTGGTATCACTATCAAAGTCAAAATTTTGGTATCGTGACAACACTAGTGTGACGCCTTTTTTAGTTGCGGCGCAGAAACACTGCAGCTGTGCATACACGCCGGACCATCTAAGTGTTACGACATAGTAAAAGCCTTTACGGGAAGCGGCCAGGACATATCCATGGTGACATAACTAAGTCATCCGACAGCGTCTCTTAGCACAAAATTGGCCATAAGTCATCAATATTTCATACGATCATCATGATATTCAGTAGATATGTTGGGTGAAGGCATATGATCATGAGGACAAAGCCATTTTTCAAATCGCTCCATAGGGGGCGCGATTGTGCCAATGCTTGGACCCCTCCCAACGCCGCTTGCGGCTTTAATTAGGGGTCCAAGCAGCGAAGCTGGTGGAACCCTATTGTATCTGTTAGGATTATTATTATTATTAGGGGTCCAAGCAGCGAAGCTGGTGGAACCCTATTGTATCTGTTAGGATTATTAGGGGTCCAAGCAGCGAAGCTGGTGGAACCCTATTGTTTTTGTTAGGATTATTATTATTAGGGGTCCAAGCAGCGAAGCTGGTGGAACCCTATTGTTTTTGTTAGGATTATTATTATTATTATTATTATTAGGGGTCCGAGCAGCGAAGCTGGTGGAACCCTATTGTATCTGTTAGGATTATTATTATTATTTTTCTCCGCTAAAAGTGTCTGAGGCTCAGCAACCATAAGTACTAGAGCAACCAAATTTGGTAGGTGATTTCCTATGGCCCCCCACTACTCAGGCATGAAAAATCACCTATGTCGACCAGATGGTGGCGCTATAACAAAGGGTCGTACTTTTAAAGGCTATAACTGCCACACCGTAAGTCCGATCAACACAAAACTTCATCGACCGATGCATCTGAATGTGCTCTACAACTTTACTTTTGGGACCACCTATGTCCGCCATATGGTTTGCCCGCCATTTGGCCGTTTTTATTAGGTGGGGTGCGGAAGAGCTGTGGCTCCAAATCTAAACGATTACGACATCTAGTAAACTTCTTTACGGCAAGCGACATCCATGGCGACGCAAGTAATCCGACACCGTAGGGTCTAGTTTTTATCAGTGAGGGGACGGTCTGAACGTCGGGGAAGCAGTGGAAGACAGTGCCAGACATTATTTGAAGACAGTATCGGGTGAGTTCGTTTAGTCTTTGAATCTGTCATTATGCTGAGAAATAGCTAAACCATTTTATTGATAGGTTCTGAGTTTCTGTGCAAACGCGCGAAAACACGCTGGTATAATGAAACAATGACGGTAGCCTAATACATATATAGTCCGCTTCGTTCCGTTGCTACCATAAGATAACAGACTATCTTCTGTCTACAGCTGCAGTTTCTCAATGCAATTTCTAACATTGAATATTCACAAAAGACGCAATTTATACTGTACTCTGCCAATGTCTAAATAAATAATACGCTACGGTAAAGCTTTAAGAGGATGAATCATTACTTTTCTTTGACATGGATCCATTTGAAGACAATAACGGGTGAGTTCGTTTACTTTTTAAATCCGTCATTATGCTGAGAGAAATCGTATTCTCTATTTAATCTCTAAATTTATTGTGAGGTTAGGGTTGTAACTAGTTAGCTGTTTCGTAGGTGACTTAGTTAATGCACTCGTCTTAACTATTGCTTGTATTTTTGGTAGGCTGCTGCCCTCTAGGGTTTTCGACACACTTGTTCCTGGTTATGGTTAAACATTTTGTTGTACGTCGCTCTGGATAAGAGCGTCTGCCAAATGCCTATAATGCAATATAATATTCCGTAGCAACAACATAAAAGTTTTTTTTTAATTATGCCATGTCATTCTACATTCAATATCTGGGACTAAATATTGAATAAATATACAATCTTACCACGGGGTTTACGCGTAGAGTTGTCCCTTTTGCGAATGAGTGGTCATATATTGTCCTGGACAATCCGTTTGAGAAATATAGGCTACGCGCATTTGTCACGCCTGGGCTATCTTCAAAAATAGCTGTGCGTAATACCACACCTGTTGCTTACGGCGTTGTCGCCCTTTGTAGTGCAATTTGGCTTGACTGACAATTAATTTATTCAGTAGGTGAGAGTATAAGCTTTCTGACGATGTATAACATGTCTGTTTTTGCTTTTGGAATAGCGTTTTATAGGTCAGCGTAACCGAAAATTTTCTTATATGCCAGTGTCTACATAAATAAAACGGTAGGCTGCTCTGCGCGTAGGTCGCGACTTGATATCTCGTCTTTTGTTTCGTTTTTTCTTAATGTCGCATTTATTATTTGAAATGTGTATTTATGTGTTATTATTCTATCTGTCTCTGTGGCGCTCTGAAATGTCCATTCTCTGCTAAGCTGAGCAATGGATTGGAATATGTGTCTGACGTAGTGTTGCACGGTATTCCAAAACTTCAGCACTTTCTCGGTACTTAAAAAAAAATAAAAATAAAATAAACGGTTCGCTATTAGAATATTCCGACGTTCGGTAGTTTTGAGTCAAATGTAAAAGCCAGGGAAAATTTTCTCCCACATTACTGATTTAGAGGATGAAAAGTGCAATTTGTCAGAATCTTCGCTAGACTGGAGTAGCAACTAAGGTTGGCAAGTGAGGTGACCTGCGCTTGTGCATTCTTCATGGTTGATACAGCGCAAGCTTACACTCAGTTGACTTCAGTAGCAATAGGTGTTCTAATTTGTAAATATTATATTATAGGAAGATGCTGTATTGTTATTGAAATATGCTCTTTTTAGATTTATTTAAAACTGAAAGACCTGTTTAAAGACAATTTACTTTGCAATTGTTTAATTTTTGAAATATATTTCATATAGTTTTCTATGGTTTAGTGTTGTAACACTATAGGCCTATGCTTATTGATATGTTGAACAGGCTTCAATTTAAAGGATGTTAATAAACCAGGCTTTTAATAAACCATGAATTCGAAAATGAGGTCAACCTTTGTGGACATTACGTTTCTGATCAATCAAGGTAATTTCAGTATCGTTAGGTACCGAGTATTGAATCAGTATTGTTTCAGTATCAATTATCATGATACTAAACCTGGCATCGTTATCAAATCAAAATTTTGCTATCGTGACAAAACTAGTGTGACGCCTTTTTGAGTTGCGGCATGGAAGCGCTGCAGCTGTACACACACACCGGGCCATCTAAGTGTTACGACATGCCATCTAAGTGTTACAACATAGTAAAGACCTTTACGAGAAGCGGCCAGGACACATCCGATGCCAACGCAACTAAGTCATCCGCCAGCATGTCTTAGCATAAATTTGGCCATAAGTCATCAATATTTTACTACGTCAGGCACATATTCCCATCCATTGTTCATCGTGATATTCAGTAGATATGTTGGGTGAAGGTATATGATTATGAGGAAAAAGCCATTTTAAAATCGCTCCATAGGGGGCGCGATGGTGCCAATGCTTGGACCCCTCCCAACGCCGCTTGCGGCTTTAATTAGGGGTCCAAGCAGCGAAGCTGGTGGAACCCTATTGTATCTGTTAGGATTATTAGGGGTCCAAGCAGCGAAGCTGGTGGAACCCTATTGTATCTGTTAGGATTATTAGGGGTCCAAGCAGCGAAGCTGGTGGAACCCTATTGTATCTGTTAGGATTATTATTATTATTCTTATTATTATTTTTCTCCGCTAAAAGTGCCTGAGGCTCAGCAACCATAAGTCCTAGAGCAACCAAATTTGGCAGGTGGGTTCCTATGGCCCCCCACTACTCAGGCACTAAAAATCACCTATGTCGGCCAGATGGTGGCGCTATAACAAAGGGTTTTGCGTAAAAGGCCATAACTCCCATACCATGAGTTAGATCAACACAAAACTTCATCGACGTATGCATCTGAAGGTGCTCTACAACTTTGCCATTGGCACCACCTATGTCCGCCATATTGTTTGCCCGCCATTTAGACTTTTTCGTTGGGGCGTGGCAGTTTTCTCCGCTGAAATGTCTGAGGCTCAGCAACCATAAGTTGTAGACCAACCAACTTTGGTAGGTGGGTTCCTATGGCCCCCCACTACTCAGCCACGAAAAATCACCTATGTCGCCCAGATGGTGGCGCTATAACAAAGGATCATACATTTAAAGGCTATAACTGCCACACCATAAGTCCGATCAACACAAAACTTCATCGACCGATGCATCTGAATGTGCTCTACAACTTTGCTTTTTGGACCACCTATGTCCGCCATATGGTTTGCTCGCCATTTGGACTTTTTTATTAGGTGGGGTGCGGTAGCGCTGTACCTCCAAATTCTAAGTGTTACGACATCGAGTAAACTTCTTTACGGCAAGCGACATCCATGGCGACGCAAGTAATCCGACACCGTAGGGTCTAGTTTTTATCAGCGAGGGTAGGGTCTGAACGTCGGGGAAGCACTGGAAGAGGCTACCAAAAGTTTGTTAGTAAAAGCTTTTTCAGAGGATGAATAATTACTTTTCTTGAGCATGCATCCATTTGAAGACAATATCTGGTGAGTTCGTTTAGTCTTTGAATCTGTCATTATGCTGAGAAATAGCTAAACCATTTTATTGATAGTATTTGAGTTTCGTGTAAACACGCGAAAACACGCTGGTATAATTAAACAATGACAGTAATACATATGTAGTCCGCTTCGTTCCGTTGCTACCATAATATAAACTATCTTGTGTCTACAGCTGCTGTTTCTCGCTGCAATTACTAATATTGAATATAAACAAAAGACGCAATTTATGCTGTAGTTGCCAGTGTCTGAATAAATAACACGGTACTCTGCGCATAGGTAGCATCGATGGCGAGTTGGTATTTCATTTTTTGCTACTAAAAGTTTGTTAGTAAAAGCTATCTGTCTGAATAAATAACACGGTACTCTGCGCATAGGTAGCATCGATGGCGAGTTGGTATTTCATTTTTTGCTACTAAAAGTTTGTTAGTAAAAGCTATCTGAGAGGATGAATCATTACTTTTCTTTGGCATGGATCCATTTGGAGACAATATCGGGTGAGTTCGTTTAGTCTTTAAATCCGTCATTATGTTGAGAGAAATCGTACTCTCAATTTAATCTCTAAATTGACTGTAAGCTTAGGGTTGTAACTAGGTAGTTGTTTCGTAGGTGACTTAATTAGTCTTAACTATTGCTTGTATTTTTGCATAGACTGCGTTGTTGCTGTTCTTGTTTGTGTTGGTGTTAATCAGTTTAACCTACAGGGTCCAAGTTGAACTATGCGGTTGTTCCCTGCACTTAGAACGGTAGGCTACTGCCCTCTAGGGTTTTCGACACACTTGTTCCTGGTTATGGTTTTACATTTTGTTGTAGCCTACGTCGCTCTGGATAAGAGCGTCTGCCAAATGCCTGTAATGTAATGTAATGCAATATTCCGTAGCAACAAGATAGACTCGACATTAGCCCTAAAATATGCCAATACAGCAGTGAAAACGCTGCTAACTGAATAACGAAATAAGCTAGACTAACTTTTTAAAAATATATATACCATGTCATTCTACAGTCAATATCTTGGACTAAACATTGAATAAATATACAATCTTACCACTGGTTTTACGCGTGGAGATGTCCCTTTTGCGAATGAGTGGTCATATATTGTCTTGGACAATCCGTTTGCGAAATATACGCGCATCTGTCACGCTTGGGTCGGCTATCTTCAGTAATTGCTGTGCGTAATACCACACCTGTTGCTTACGGCGTTGTCGCCCTTTTTAGTACAATTTGGCTTGATTGACAATTCATTTATTCAGGAGGTGAGAGTATAAGCTTTCTAACGATGTATAACATGTCTGATTTTGCTTTTGGAATAGCGTTTTATAGGTCAGCGTAACCAAATTTTTTCTTATCTGCCAATGTCTAAATAAATAAAACGGAAGGCTACTTTGCCCGCAGCACGCAGATCGCGAGCTGATATTACGTCTTTTTTTCCGTTTTTTCTCAAAGTCGTATTTATTATTTGAAATGTGCATTCATGTGTTATTATTCTATCTGTCTCTGTGGCGCTCTGAAATGTGCATTCTCTGCTAAGCTGAGCAATGGATTGGAATAGGTATGTGTCTGAGGTAGTGTTGCACGGTATACCAAAACTTCAGCACTTTCTCGGTACTTAAAAAAAAAAAAAAAAGAAAAAAAAATGGTTCGGTATTAGAATATTCCGACGTTCGGTAGTTTTGAGTCAAATGTAAAATCCAGGGAAAATTGTCTCCCGCATTACTGATTGAGAGGATGAAAAGTGTAATTTGTCAGAATCTTCGCTAGAAGGCAGTAGCAACTAAGGTTGGCAAGTGAGGTGACGCGCGCTTGTGCACTACTCGTTGGTACAGCGCAAGCTTGGACTCAGTTCACTTCAGTAGCAATAGCTGGTCTAATTTGTAAATATTTTATTATAGGAAGATGCTGTATTGTTATTGAAATATGCTGTTTTTAGATCTCTTTTAAAGTGAAAGACCCGTTTAAAGATAATTTACTTTGCAACTGCTTAATTTTTGAAGTATATTTAATATAGTTTTCTATGGTTTTGTGTTGTAACACTATTGGCCTATGCTTATTGATATGTTGAACAGGCTTCAACTTAAAGGTTGTTAATAAACCAGGTTATTTAATGCACCGTGAATTCGAAAATGAGGTCAACCCTTGTGGTCATTATGTTTCTGATCTATTAAGGTACTTTCTGTATTGTTAGGTACCGAGTATTGAATCAGTATCGTTTCAGTATCAATTATTGTGATACTAAACCTGATATCAGTATCAAAGTCAAATTTTTGGTATCAAGACAACGCTAGTGTGATACCTTTTTCAGTTGCGGCATGGAAGCGCTGCAGCTGTGCATACACGCCGGACCATCTAAGTGCTACGACATGCCATCTAAGTGTTACGACAAAGTAAAGGCCTTGACGGGAAGCGGCCAGGACATATCCATGGCGACGTAACTAAGTCATCCGACAGCGTCTCTTAGCACAAAATTTGCCATAAGTCATCAATATTTCATACGATCATCATGATATTCAGTAGATATGTTGGGTGAAGGCATATGATCATGAGGACAAAGCCATTTTAAAATCGCTCCATAGGGGGCGCGATGGTGCCAATGCTTGGACCCCTCCCAACGCCGCTTGCGGCTTTAATTAGGGGTCCAAGCAGCGAAGCTGGTGGAACCCTATTGTTTTTGTTAGGATTATTAGGGGTCCAAGCAGCGAAGCTGGTGGAACCCTATTGTATCTGTTAGGATTATTATTAGGGGTCCAAGCAGCGAAGCTGGTGGAACCCTATTGTATCTGTTAGGATTATTATTATTATTATTATTATTATTATTCTTATTATTATTTTTCTCCGCTAAAAGTGTCTGAGGCTCAGGAACCATAAGTCCTAGAGCAACCAAATTTGGCAGGTGGGTTCCTATGGCCCCCCACTACTCAGGCACTAAAAATCACCTATGTCGGCCAGATGGTGGCGCTATAACAAAGGGTTTTGCGTAAAAGGCCATAACTCCCACACCATAAGTTAGATCAACACAAAACTTCATCGGCCGATGCATCTGAAGGTGCTCTACAACTTTGCCATTGGCACCACCTATGTCCGTCATATTGTTTGCCCGCCATTTAGACCTTTTCGTTGGGGCGTGGCAGTTTTCTCCGCTAAAATGTCTGAGGCTCAGCAACCATAAGTCGTAGACCAACCAACTTTGGTAGGTGGGTTCCTATGGCCCCCCACTACTCAGCCACGAAAAATCACCTATGTCGCCCAGATGGTGGCGCTATAACAAAGGATCATACATTTAAAGGCTATAACTGCCACACCATAAGTCCGATCAACACAAAACTTCATCGACCGATGCATCTGAATGTGCTCTACAACTTTGCTTTTGGGACCACCTATGTCCGCCATATGGTTTGCCCGCCATTTGGACTTTTTTATTAGGTGGGGTGCGGTAGCGCTGTACCTCCAAATTCTAAGTGTTACGACATCTAGTAAACTTCTTTACGGCAAGCGACATCCATGGCGACGCAAGTAATCCGACACCGTAGGGTCCAGTTTTTATCAGTGAGGGTAGGGTCTGAACGTCGGGGAAGCACTGGAAGAGGCTACCAAAAGTTTGTTAGTTAAAGCTTTTTCAGAGGATGAATAATTACTTTTCTTGAGCATGCATCCATTTGAAGACAATATCTGGTGAGTTCGTTTAGTCTTTGAATCTGTCATTATGCTGAGAAATAGCTAAACCATTTTATTGATAGTATTTGAGTTTCGTGTAAACACGCGAAAACACGCTGGTATAATTAAACAATGACAGTAATACATATGTAGTCCGCTTCGTTCCGTTGCTACCATAATATAAACTATCTTGTGTCTACAGCTGCTGTTTCTCGCTGCAATTACTAATATTGAATATAAACAAAAGACGCAATTTATGCTGTAGTTGCCAGTGTCTGAATAAATAACACGGTACTCTGCGCATAGGTAGCATCGATGGCGAGTTGGTATTTCATTTTTTGCTACTAAAAGTTTGTTAGTAAAAGCTATCTGAGAGGATGAATCATTACTTTTCTTTGGCATGGATCCATTTGGAGACAATATCGGGTGAGTTCGTTTAGTCTTTAAATCCGTAATTATGTTGAGAGAAATCGTACTCTCAATTTAATCTCTAAATTGACTGTAAGCTTAGGGTTGTAACTAGGTAGTTGTTTCGTAGGTGACTTAACTATTGCTTGTATTTTTGCATAGACTGCGTTGTTGCTGTTCTTGTTTGTGTTCGTGTTAATCAGTTTAACCTACAGGGTCCAAGTTGAACTATGCGGTTGTTCCCTGCACTTAGAACGGTAGGCTACTGCCCTCTAGGGTTTTCGACACACTTGTTCCTGGTTATGGTTATACATTTTGTTGTAGCCTAGGTCGCTCTGGATAAGAGCGTCTGCCAAATGCCTGTAATGTAATGTAATGCAATATTCCGTAGCAACAAGATAAACCCGACATTAGCCCTAAAATATGCCAATACAGCAGTGAAAACGCTGCTCCATGAATAACGAAATAAGCTAGACTAACTTTTAAAAAAAATTATACCATGTCATTCTACAGTCAATATCTGGGACTAAACATTGAATAAATATACAATCTTACCATTGGTTTTACGCGTAGAGATGTCCCTTTTGCGAATGAGTGGTCATATATTGTCTTGGACAATCCGTTTGCGAAATATATGCGCATCTGTCACGCCTGGGTCGGCTATCTTCAATAATAGCTGTGCGTAATACCACACCTGTTGCTTACGGCGTTGTCGCCCTTTTTAGTACAATTTGGCATGATTGACAATTCATTTATTCAGTAGGTGAGAGTATAAGCTTTCTAACGATGTATAACATGTCTGATTTTGCTTTTGGAATAGCGTTTCATAGGTCAGCGTAACCAAATTTTTTCTTATCTGCCAATGTCTAAATAAATAAAACGGTAGGCTACTTTGCGCGCAGCACACATATCGCGAGTTGATATTACGTCTTTTTTTCCGTTTTTTCTCAATGTCGTATTTATTATTTGAAATGTGCATTCATGTGTTATTATTCTATCTGTCTCTGTGGCGCTCTGAAATGTGCATTCTCTGCTAAGCTGAGCAATGGATTGGAATATGTTTCTGACCTAGTGTTGCACGGTATACCAAAACTTCAGCACTTTCTCGGTACTTAAAAAAAAAAAAGAAAAAAAAAAGAAACGGTTCGGTATTAGAATATTCCGACGTTCGGTAGTTTTGAGTCAAATGTAAAAGCAAGGGAAAATTGTCTCCCGCATTACTGATTGAGAGGATGAAAAGTGTAATTTGTCAGAATCTTCGCTGTAAGGCAGTAGCAACTATGGTTGCCAAGTGAGGTGACTTGCGCTTGTGCACTCAGCTTCTTGATACAGCGCAAGCTTTCACTCAGTTCACGTGAGTAGCAATAGGTGTTCCAATTTGCAAATATTTTATTATAGATAGATGTTGTTTTGTTATTTAAATATGCAGTTTTAAAATCTATTTAAAGGTGAAAAACCTGTTTTAAAGATTATTTAGTTTACAACTGTTTAATTTTTGAAATATATTTGATATATTTCTCTGTTGTTTAGTGTTGTAACACTATAGGCCTATGCTTATTGATATGTTGAACAGGCTTCAACTCAAAGGTTGTTAATAAACCAGGTTTTTAATAATCCGTGAATTCGAAAATGAGGTCAACCCTTGTGGACATTGAGTTTCTGATCTATTAAGGTAATTTCAGTATCGTTAGGTACCGAGTATTGAATCAGTATCGTTTCAGTATTAATTATTGTGATACTAAACTTGGTATCGGTATCAAAGTCAAAATTTTGGTATGGTGACAACACTAGTGTGATGCCTTTTTTTGTTACAGCATGGAAGCGCTGCAGCTGTACAAACACGCCAGGCCATATGTGCATTACGACATGCCATCTAAGTGTTACGACATAGTAAAGGCCTTCACGGGAAGCGGCCAGGACACATCCCTGGCGATGCAACTAAGTCACCCGACAGCGTCTCTTAGCACAAAATTGGCCATAAGTCATCAATATTTTATACAATCATCATGATATTCAGGAGATATGTTGGATGAAGGCATATGATCATGAGGAAAAAGCCATTTTAAAATCGCTCCGTAGGGGGCGCGATGGTGCCAATGCTTGGACCCCTCCCAATGCCGCTTGCGGCTTTAATTAGGGGTCCAAGCAGCGAAGCTGGTGGAACCCTATTGTATCTGTTAGGATTATTATTATTATTATTATTTTTCTCCGCTAAAAGTGTCTTAGGCTCAGCAACCATAAGTACTAGAGCAACCAAATTCGGCAGGTGGGTTCCTATGGCCCCCCACTACTCAGGCACTAAAAATCACCTATGTCGGCCAGATGGTGGCGCTATAACAAAGGGTTTTGCGTAAAAGGCCATAACTCTCACACCATAAGTTAGATCAACACAAAACTTCATCAACCTATGCATCTGAACGTGCTCTACAACTTTGCCATTGGCACCACCTGTGTCCGCCATATTGTTTGCCCGCCATTTAGACTTTTTAGTTGGGGCGTGGAAGTTTTCTCCACTAAAATGTCTGAAGCTCAGCAACCATAAGTTGTAGACCAACCAAATTTGGTAGGTGGGTTCCTATGGCCCCCCACTACTCAGGCACGAAAAATCACCTATGTCGACCAGATGGTGGCGCTATAACAAAGGGTCGTACTTTTAAAGGCTATAACTGCCACACCGTAAGTCCGATCAACACAAAACTTCATCGACCGATGCATCTGAATGTGCTCTACAACTTTGCCATTGGGAGCACCTATGTCCCCCATATGGTTTGCCCGCCATTTGGCCGTTGTTATTAGGTGGGGTGCGGAAGAGCTGTGGCTCCAAATCTAAACGGTTACGACATCGAGTAAACTTCTTTACGGCAAGCAACATCCATGGCGACGCAAGTAATCCGACACCGTAGGGTCTAGTTTTTATCAGTGAGGGGACGGTCTGAACGTCGGGGAAGCAGTGGAACACAGTGCCAGACATTATTTGAAGACAGTATCGGGTGAGTTCGTTTAGTCTTTGAATCTGTCATTATGCTGAGAAATAGCTAAACCATTTTATTGATAGGTTCTGAGTTTCTGTGCAAACGCGCGAAAACACGCTGGTCCAATGAAACAATGACGGTAATGCATATAGTCCGCTTCGTGCCGTTGCTACCATAACATAACAAACTATTTTGTGTCTACAGCTGCAGTTTCTCGCTGCAATTTCTAATATTGAATATAAACAAAAGACGCAATTTATGCTGTAGTCTGCCAATGTCTAAATAAATAATACGGTCCATTTGAAGACAATATCGGGTGAGTTCGTTTAGTCTTTAAATCCGTCATTATGCTGAGAGAAATTGTTTTCTCAATTTAATCTCTAAATTGACTGTAAGCTTAGGGTTGTAACTAGTTAGCTGTTTCGTTGGTGACTTAGTTAATGCACTCGTCTTAACTATTGCTTGTATTTTTGCATAGACTGCGTTGTTGCTGTTCTTGTTTGTGTTAGTGTTAATCAGTTTAACCTACAGGGTCCAAGTTGAACTAACGGTTGTTCCCTGCACTTGGAACGGCATTTCTCTCTAGGGTTTTCGACACACTTGTTCCTGGTTATGGTTATACACTTTGTTGTACGTCACTCTGGACAAGAGCGTCTGCCAAATGCCTGTATTGTAATGGAATGTAATGTAATATTCCGTAGCAACAAGATAAACCCGACGTTAGCCCTAAAATATGCCAATATAGCAGTGAAAACGCTGCTCACTGAATAAGGAAATAAACGAGACAAAGTTTTTTTAAATTATGCCATGTCATTCTACATTCAATATCTGGGACTAAACATCGAATAAATATACAATCTTACCACTGGTTTTACGCGTAGAGATGTCCCTTTTGCGAATGAGTGGTCATATATTGTCTTGGACAATCCGTTTGCGAAATATACGCGCATCTGTGACGCCAGGGTCGGCTATCTTCAATAACAGCTGTGCGTAATACCACACCTGTTGCTTACGGCATTGTCGCCCTTTTTAGTGCAATTTGGCTTGATTGACAATTCATTTATTCAGTAGGTGAGAGTATAAGCTTTCTAACGATGTATAACATGTCTGATTTTGCTTTTGGAATAGCGTTTTATAGGTCAGCGTAACCAAAATTTATCTTATCTGCCAATGTCTAAATAAATAAAACGGTAGACTACTTTGCGCGCAGCACGCAGATCGCGAGTTGATATTACGTCTTTTATTTCCGTTTTTTCTCAATGTCGTATTTATTATTTGAAATGTGCATTTATGTGTTATTATTCTGTCTGTCTCTGTGGCGCTCTGAAATGTGAATTCTCTGCTGAGCTGAGCAGTGGATTGGAATATGTGTCTGACGTAGTGTTGCACGGTATACCAAAACTTCAGCACTTTCTCGGTACTTAAAAAAAAAAAAAAAAAAAAGAAACGCTTCGGTATTAGAATATTCCGACGTTCGGTAGTTTTGAGTCAAATGTAAAAGCCAGGGAAAATTGTCTCCCGCATTACTGATTGAGAGGATGAAAGGTGTAATTTGTCAGAATCTTCGCTAGAAGGCAGTAGCAACTAAGGTTGCCAAGTGAGGTGACTTGTGCTTGCACTCAGCTCCTTGATACAGCGCAAGCTTTGACTCCGTTCACTTCAGTAGCAATAGGTGTTCCAATTTGGAAATATTTTATTATATATAGATGCTGTATTGTTATTAAAATATACTGTTTTTAAATCTATTTAAAGGTGAAAGACCTGTTGTAAATATTATTTAGTTTACAACTGTTTAATTTTTGAAATATATTTAACATATTTTTCTATTGTTCAGTGTTGTAACACTATAGGCCTATGCATATTAATATGTTGAAGAGGCTTCAACTTAAAGGTTGTTAATGAACCAGGTTGTTAATAAACCATGAATTTGAAAATAAGGTCAACCCTTGTGATCATTACATTTCTCATCTATTAAGGTAATTTCAGTATCGTTAGGTACCGAGTATCGAATTAACATCGTTTATTTTTCAAGTATCATTTCAGTATTAAGTATCGTAATACTAAACCTGGTATCACTATCAAAGTCAAAATTTTGGTATCGTGACATTACTAGTGTGACGCCTTTTTTAGTTGCGGCACAGAAACACTGCAGCTGTGCATACACGCCGGACCATCTAAGTGTTACGACATGCCATCTAAGTGTTACGACATAGTAAAGGCCTTCGCGGGAAGCGGCCAGGACATATCCATGGCGACGTAACTAAGTCATCCGACAGCGTCTCTTAGCACAAAATTGGCCACAAGTCATCAATATTTTATTTTATATATTTCATGATATTCAGTAGATATGTTGGGTGAAGGCATATGATCATGAGGACAAAGCCATTTTAAAATCGCTCCATAGGGGGCGCGATGGTGCCAATGCTTGGACCCCTCCCAACGCCGCTTGCGGCTTTAATTATTATTATTATTTTTCTCCGCTAAAAGTGTCTGAGGCTCAGCAACCATAAGTACTAGAGCAACCAAATTCGGCAGGTGGGTTCCTATGGCCCCCCACTACTCAGGCACTAAAAATCACCTATGTCGGCCAGATGGTGGCGCTATAACACAGGGTTTTGCGTAAAAGGCCATAACTCTCACACCATAAGTTAGATCAACACAAAACTTCATCAACCTATGCATCTGAACGTGCTCTACAACTTTGCCATTGGCACCACCTGTGTCCGCCATATTGTTTGCCCGCCATTTAGACTTTTTAGTTGGGGCGTGGAAGTTTTCTCCACTAAAATGTCTGAAGCTCAGCAACCATAAGTTGTAGACCAACCAAATTTGGTAGGTGGGTTCCTATGGCCCCCCACTACTCAGGCACGAAAAATCACCTATGTCGACCAGATGGTGGCGCTATAACAAAGGGTCGTACTTTTAAAGGCTATAACTGCCACACCGTAAGTCCGATCAACACAAAACTTCATCGACCGATGCATCTGAATGTGCTCTACAACTTTGCCATTGGGAGCACCTATGTCCCCCATATGGTTTGCCCGCCATTTGGCCGTTGTTATTAGGTGGGGTGCGGAAGAGCTGTGGCTCCAAATCTAAACGGTTACGACATCGAGTAAACTTCTTTACGGCAAGCAACATCCATGGCGACGCAAGTAATCCGACACCGTAGGGTCTAGTTTTTATCAGTGAGGGGACGGTCTGAACGTCGGGGAAGCAGTGGAACACAGTGCCCCACATTATTTGAAGACAGTATCGGGTGAGTTCGTTTAGTCTTTGAATCTGTCATTATGCTGAGAAATAGCTAAACCATTTTATTGATAGGTTCTGAGTTTCTGTGCAAACGCGCGAAAACACGCTGGTCCAATGAAACAATGACGGTAATGCATATAGTTCGCTTCGTGCCGTTGCTACCATAACATAACAAACTATCTTGTGTCTACAGCTGCAGTTTCTCGCTGCAATTTCTAATATTGAATATAAACAAAAGACGCAATTTATGCTGTAGTCTGCCAATGTCTAAATAAATAATACGGTCCATTTGAAGACAATATCGGGTGAGTTCGTTTAGTCTTTAAATCCGTCATTATGCTGAGAGAAATTGTTTTCTCAATTTAATCTCTAAATTGACTGTAAGCTTAGGGTTGTAACTAGTTAGCTGTTTCGTTGGTGACTTAGTTAATGCACTCGTCTTAACTATTGCTTGTATTTTTGCATAGACTGCGTTGTTGCTGTTCTTGTTTGTGTTAGTGTTAATCAGTTTAACCTACAGGGTCCAAGTTGAACTAACGGTTGTTCGCTGCACTTGGAACGGCATTTCTCTCTAGGGTTTTCGACACACTTGTTCCTGGTTATGGTTATACACTTTGTTGTACGTCACTCTGGATAAGAGCGTCTGCCAAATGCCTGTATTATAATGTAATGTAATGTAATATTCCGTAGCAACAAGATAAACCCGACGTTAGCCCTAAAATATGCCAATATAGCAGTGAAAACGCTGCTCACTGAATAAGGAAATAAACGAGACAAAGTTTTTTAAAATTATGCCATGTCATTCTACATTCAATATCTGGGACTAATCATCGAATAAATATAAATTCTTACCACTGGTTTTACGCGTAGAGATGTCCCTTTTGCGAATGAGTGGTCATATATTGTCTTGGACAATCCGTTTGCGAAATATACGCGCATCTGTGACGCCAGGGTCGGCTATCTTCAATAACAGCTGTGCGTAATACCACACCTGTTGCTTATGGCGTTGTCAACCTTTTCAGTGCAATTTGGCTTGATTGACAATTCATTTATTCAGTAGGTGAGAGTATAAGCTTTCTAACGATGTTAACATGTCTGATTTTGCTTTTGGAATAGCGTTTTATAGGTCAGCGTAACCAAAATTTATCTTATCTGCCAATGTCTAAATAAATAAAACGGTAGATTACTTTGCGCGCAGCACGCAGATCGCGAGTTGATATTACGTCTTTTATTTCCGTTTTTTCTCAATGTCGTATTTATTATTTGAAATGTGCATTTATGTGTTATTATTCTATCTGTCTCTGTGGCGCTCTGAAATGTGCATTCTCTGCTAAGATGAGCAATGGATTGGAATATGTGTCTGACGTAGTGTTGCACGGTATACCAAAACTTCAGCACTTTCTCGGTACTTTAAAAAAAAGAAAAAAAAAAAGAAACGCTTCGGTATTAGAATATTCCGACGTTCGGTAGTTTGAGTCAAATGTAAAAGCCAGGGAAAATTGTCTCCCGCATTACTGATTGAGAGGATGAAAAGTGTAATTTGTCAGAATCTTCGCTAGAAGGCAGTAGCAACTAAGGTTGCCAAGTGAGGTGACTTGTGCTTGCACTCAGCTCCCTGATACAGCGCAAGCTTTGACTCAGTTCACTTCAGTAG
Organism: Anguilla pacifica; assembly: GCA_039654925.1. Taxonomy (NCBI): domain Eukaryota; kingdom Metazoa; phylum Chordata; class Actinopteri; order Anguilliformes; family Anguillidae; genus Anguilla; species Anguilla pacifica. Next base: position 50,992,398 of record CM077291.1, read on the forward strand.
CAATAGGTGTTCCAATTTGGAAATATTTTATTATATATAGATGCTGCATTGTTATTAAAATATACTGTTTTTAAATTTATTTAAAGGTGAAAGACCTGTTGTAAATATTATTTAGTTTACAACTGTTTAATTTTTGAAATATATTTAACATATTTTTCTATTGTTCAGTGTTGTAACACTATAGGCCTATGCATATTAATATGTTGAAGAGGCTTCAACTTAAAGGTTGTTAATGAACCAGGTAGTTAATAAACCATGAATTCGAAAATGAGGTCAGCCCTTGTGGACATTACATTTCTCATCTATTAAAGTAATTTCAGTATCGTTAGGTACCGAGTATCGAATTAACATTGTTTATTTTTCAAGTATCATTTCAGTATTGAGTATCGTAATACTAAACCTGGTATCACTATCAAAGTCAAAATTTTGGTATCGTGACATTACTAGTGTGATGCCTTTTTTAGTTGTGGCACAGAAACACTGCAGCTGTGCATACATGCCGGACCATCTAAGTGTTACGACATAGTAAAGGCCTTCGCGGGAAGCGGCCAGGACATATCCATGGCGACGTAACTAAGTCATCCGACAACGTCTCTTAGCACAAAATTGGCCATAAGTCATCATATTTTATACGATCATCATGATATTCAGTAGATATGTTGGGTGAAGGCATATGATCATGAGGACAAAGCCATTTTAAAATCGCTCCATAGGGGGCGCGATGGTGCCAATGCTTGGACCCCTCCCAACGCCGCTTGCGGCTTTAATTATTAGGGGTCCAAGCAGCGAAGCTGGTGGAACCCTATTGTATCTGTTAGGATTATTCTTATTATTTTTCTCCGCTAAAAGTGTCTGAGGCTCAGCAACCATAAATCCTAGAGCAACCAAATTTGGCAGGTGGGTTCCTATGGCCCCCCACTACTCAGGCACTAAAAATCACCTATGTCGGCCATATGGTGGCGCTATAACAAAGGGTTAGGCGTAAAAGGCCATAACTCCCACACCATAAGTTATATCGACACAAAACTTAATCGACGTATGCATCTGAACGTGCTCTATCACTTTGCTATTGGCACTACCTATGTCTGCCATATTGTTTGCCCGCCATTTTAACTTTTCAGTTGGGGCGTGGCAGTTTTCTCTGCTAAAATGTCTGAGGCTCAGCAACCATAAGTTGTACACCAACCAAATTTGGGAGGTGGGTTCCTATGGCCCCCCACTACTCAGCCACGAAAAATCACCTATGTTGCCCAGATGGTGGCGCTATAACAAAGGATCACTCTTTTAAAGGCTATAACTGTCACACTATAAGTCCGATCAACACAAATCTTCATCGACCGATGCATCTGAATGTGCTCTACAACTTTGCTATTGGGACCACCTATGCCCGCCATATTGTTTGCCCGCCATTTGGACTTTTTTATTAGGTGGGGTGCCGAAGAGCTGTTGCTGCAAATTCTAAGTGTTACGACATCGAGTAAACTACTTTACGGCAAGCGACATCCATGGCGACGCAAGTAGTCCGACACCGTAGGGTCTAGTTTTTATCAGTGAAGGGAAGGTCTGACCGTCGGGGAAAGAAAGGCAGTGCCAGCCAGAGTGCATGCTAGGCTATTAAAGGTTTGTTAGTAAAAGCTTTTTGAGAGGATGAATAATTACTTTTGTTTGACATGGATTTGAAGACAGTATCGGGTGAGTTCGTTTAGTCTTTAAATCTGTCATTATGGTGAGAAATAGCTAAACCATTTTATTGGTAGGTTTTGCGTTTCTGTGCAAACGCGCGAAAACACACTGGTATAAAAAAACAATGGTGGCAATACACGTATAGTCCGCTTCGTTCCGTTGCTACCATAACAAATTATCTTGCGTCTACAGCTACAGTTTCTCGCTGCAATTTCTAATATTGAATATAAACAAAAGACGCAATTTATGCTTTAAATCGTATTCTCAATTTAATCTCTAAATTGACTGTAAGCTTCGGGTTGTAACTAGGTAGTTGTTTCGTAGGTGACTTAACTCGTCTTAACTATTGCTTGTATTTCTGCATAGACTGCGTTGTTGCTGTTCTTGTTTGTGTTAGTGTTAATCATTTTAACCTACAGGGTGCAAGTTGAACTATGCGGTTGTTCCCTGCATTTGGAACGGTAGGCTACTGCCCTCTAGGGTTTTCGACACACTTGTTCCTGTTTATGGTTAAACACTTTGTTGTACCTCGCTCTGGATAGGAGCGTCTGCCAAATGCCTGTAATGTAATGTAATGCAATATTCCGTAGCAACAAGATAAACCCGACATTAGCCCTAAAATATGCCAATACAGCAGTGAAAATGCTGCTCACTGACTAACGAAATAAACGAGACAATTTTTCTTTTAATTATACCATGTCATTCTACAGTCAATATCTGGGACTAAACATTGGATAAATATACAATCTTACCATTGGTTTTACGCGTAGATGTCCCTTTTGCGAATGAGTGGTCATATATTGTCTTGGACACTCCGTTTGTGAAAAATACGCGCATCTGTGACACCAGGGTCGGCTATCTTCAACAATAGCTGTGCGTAATACCACACCTGTTGCTTACGACGTTGTCGCCCTTTTTAGTGCAATTTGGCTTGATTGACAATTCATTTATTCAGTAGGTGAGAGTATAAGCTTTCTAACGATGTATAACATGTCTGATTTTGCTTTTGGAATAGCGTTTTATAGGTCAGTGTAACCAAACTTTTTCTTATCTACCAATGTCTAAATAAAACGGTAGGCTACTGTGCGCGCAGATCGCGAGTTGATATTACGTCTTTTATTTCCGTTTTTTCTCAATGTCTTATTTATTATTTGAAATGTGTATTTATGTGCTATTATTCTATCTGTCTCTGTGGCGCTCTGAAATGTGCATTCTCTGCTAAGCTGAGCAATGGATTGGAATATGTGTCTGACGTAGTGTTGCACGGTATACCAAAACTTCAGCACTTTCTCTGTACTTAAAAAAAATTAATAAATAAAAAAGAAACGGTTCGGTATTAGAATATTCCGACGTTCGATAGTTTTGAGTCAAATGTGAAAGCCAGGGGAAATTGTCTCCCGCATTACTGATTTAGAGGATGAAAAGTGTAATTTGTCAGAATCTTCGCTAGAAGGCAGTAGCAACTAAGGTTGCCAAGTGAGGTGACTTGCACTTGCACTCAGCTCCTTGATACAGCGCAAGCTTTGACTCAGTTCACTTCAGTACCAATAGGTGTTCCAATTTGGAAATATTTTATTATAGATAGATGCTGTATTGTTATTAAAATATGCTGTTTTTAAATCTATTTAAAGGTGAAAGACCTGTTTTAAACATTATTTAGTTTACAACTGTTTAATTTTTGAAATATATTTAACATATTTCTCTATTGTTCAGTGTCGTAACACTATGGGCCTATGCATATTAATATGTTGAAGAGGCTTCAACTTAAAGGTTGTTAATGAACCAGGTTGTTAATAAACCATGAATTCGAAAATGAGGTCAACCCTTGTGGACATTACTTTTCTCATCTATTAAGGTAATTTCAGTATCGTTAGGTACCGAGTATCGAGTGAGCATCGTTTAAGTTTCAAGTATCATTTCAGTATTGACTATCGTGATACTAAACCTGGTATCACTATCAAAGTCAAAATTTTGGTATCGTGACATTACTAGTGTGACGCCTTTTTTAGTTGCAGCGCAGAAACACTGCAGCTGTGCATACACGCTGGACCATCTAAGTGTTACGACATGCCATCTAAGTGTTACGACATAGTAAAGGCCTTTATGGGAAGCGGCCAGGACACATCCATGGCGATGCAACTAAGTCATCCGCCAGCGTCTCTTACCACAAAATTGGCCATAAGTCATCAATGTTTCATACGATCATCATGATATTCAGTAGATATGTTGGGTGAAGGCATATGATCATGAGGACAAAGCCATTTTAAAATCACTCCATAGGGGGCGCGATGGTGCCAATGCTTGGACCCCTCCCAACGCCGCTTGCGGCTTTAATTATTATTATTATTATTATTATTATTATTATTCTTATTATTTTTCTCCGCTAAAAGTGTCTGAGGCTCAGCAACCATAAGTCGTAGAGCAACCAAATTTGGCAGGTGGGTTCCTATGGCCCCCCACTACTCAGGCACTAAAAATCACCTATGTCGGCCAGATGGTGGCGCTATAACAAAGGGTTTTGCGTAAAAGGCCATAACTCCCACACCATAAGTTAGATCAACACAAAACTTCATCGACCTATGCATCTGAACGTGCTCTACAACTTTGCCTTTGGCACCACCCATGTCCGCCATATTGTTTGCCCGCCATTTTAACTTTTACTTTGGGGCGTGGAAGCTTTCTCTGCTAAAATGTCTGAGGCTCAGCAACCATAAGTCCTAGAGCAACCAAATTTGGCAGGTGGGTTCCTATGGCCCCCCACTACTCAGGCACTAAAAATCACCTATGTCGGCCAGATGGTGGCGCTATAACAAAGGATTTTGCCTAAAAGGTCATAACTCCCACACCGTAAGTCCGATCAACACAAAACTTCATAGACCGACGCATGTGAATGTGCTCTACAACTTTGCTATTGGGGCTACATATCTCCGCCATATTGTTTGCCTGCCATTTGGACTTTTTTATTAGGTGGGGTGCGGAAGAGCTGTGGCTCCAAATCTAAACGATTACGACATCTAGTAAACTTCTTTACGGCAAGCGACATCCATGGCGACGCAAGTAATCCGACACCGTAGGGTCTATTTTTTATCAGTGAGGGGACGGTCTGAACGTCGGGGAAGCAGTGGAACACAGTGCCAGACATTATTTGAAGACAGTATCGGGTGAGTTCGTTTAGTCTTTGAATCTGTCATTATGCTGAGAAATAGCTAAACCATTTTATTGATAGGTTCTGAGTTTCTGTGCAAACGCGCGAAAACACGCTGGTCCAATGAAACAATGACGGTAATGCATATAGTCCGCTTCGTGCCGTTGCTACCATAACATAACAAACTATCTTGTGTCTACAGCTGCAGTTTCTCGCTGCAATTTCTAATATTGAATATAAACAAAACACGCGATTTATGCTGTAGTCTGCCAATGTCTAAATAAATAATACGGTCCATTTGAAGACAATATCGGGTGAGTTCGTTTAGTCTTTAAATCCGTCATTATGCTGAGAGAAATTGTTTTCTCAATTTAATCTCTAAATTGACTGTAAGCTTAGGGTTGTAACTAGTTAGCTGTTTCGTTGGTGACTTAGTTAATGCACTCGTCTTAACTATTGCTTGTATTTTTGCATAGACTGCGTTGTTGCTGTTCTTGTTTGTGTTAGTGTTAATCAGTTTAACCTACAGGGTCCAAGTTGAACTAACGGTTGTTCCCTGCACTTGGAACGGCATTTCTCTCTAGGGTTTTCGACACACTTGTTCCTGGTTACGGTTATACACTTTGTTGTACGTCACTCTGGATAAGAGCGTCTGCCAAATGCCTGTATTGTAATGGAATGTAATGTAATATTCCGTAGCAACAAGATAAACCCGACGTTAGCCCTAAAATATGCCAATATAGCAGTGAAAACGCTGCTCACTGAATAAGGAAATAAACGAGACAAAGTTTTTTAAAATTATGCCATGTCATTCTACATTCAATATCTGGGACTAAACATCGAATAAATATACAATCTTACCATTGGTTCTACACGTAGACATGTCCCTTTTGCGAGTGAGTGGTCATATATTGTCTTGGACAATCCGTTTGTGAAATATATGCGCATATGTGACGCCTACCTTCAAAAATAGCTGTGCGTAATACCACACCTGTTGCTTACGGCGTTGTCGCCCTTTTTAGTGCAATTTTGCTTGATTGACAATTCATTTATTCAGTCGGTGAGAGTATAAGCTTTCTAACGATGTATAACATGTCTGTTTTTGCTTTTGGAATAGCGTTTTATAGGTCAGCGCAACCGAACATTTTCTTATATGCCAGTGTCTACATAAATAAAACGGTAGGCTGCTCTGCGCGTAGGTCGCGACTTGATATCTCGTCTTTTGTTTCGTTTTTTCTCAATGTCGTATTTATTATTTGAAATGCGTATTTATGCGTTATTATTCTGTCTGTCTCTGTGGCGCTCTGAAATGTGCATTCTCTGCTAAGCTGAGCAATGGATTGGAATATGTGTCTGACGTAGTGTTGCACGGTATACCAAAACTTCAGCACTTTCTCGGTACTTAAAAAAAAAAAAAAAAAAGAAACGCTTCGGTATTAGAATATTCCGACGTTCGGTAGTTTTGAGTCAAATGTAAAAACCAAGGAAAATTGTCTCCCGCATTACTGATTTAGAGGATGAAAAGTGTAAGTTGTCAGAATCTTTGCTAGATGGCAGTAGCAACTAAGGTTGCCAAGTGAGGTGACTTGCGATTGTGTACTCAGCCCTTTGATACAGCGCAAGCTTTGACTCAGTTCACTTCAGTAGAAATAGCTGTTCTAATTTGTAAATATCGTATTAAAGGAAGATGCTGTATTGTTATTGAAATATGCTGTTTTTAGATATATTTTAAAGTGAAAGACCTGTATAAAGATAATTTACTTTACAATTGTTTAATTTTTGAAATATATTTAATATAGTTTTCTATGGTTAAGTGTTGTAACACTATAGGCCTATGCTTATTGATATGCTGAACAGGCTTCAACTTAAAAGTTGTTAATAAACCAGGTTTTTTATAAACCGTGAATTCGAAAATGAGGTCAACCCTTGTGGACATTACCTTTCTGATCAATTAAGGTAATTTCAGTATCGTTAGGTACCGAGTATTGAATCAGTATTGTTTCAGTATCAATTATCATGATACTAAACCTGGTATCGGTATCAAAGTCAAAATTTTGGTATCGTGAGAACACTAGTGTGACGCCTTTTTTAGACACAGCATGGAAGCGCTGCAGCTGTACATACACGCTGGGCCATCTAAGTGTTGCGACATGCCATCTAAGTGTTACGACATAGTAAATGCCTTCACGAGAAGCGGCCAGGACACATCCATGGCGACGCAACTAAGTCATCCGCCAGCGTCTCTTACCACAAAATTGGCCATAAGTCATCAATTTTTTAATACAATAATCATGATATTCAGTAGATATGTTGGGTGAAGGTGTATGATCATGAGGACAAAGCCGTTTTCAAATCGCTCCATAGGGGGTGCGATGGTGCCAATGCTTGGACCCCTCCCAACGCCGCTTGCGGCTTTAATTAGGGGTCCAAGCAGCGAAGCTGGTGGAACCCTATTGTATCTGTTAGGATTATTATTATTATTATTATTTTTCTCCGCTAAAAGTGTCTGAGGCTCAGGAACCATAAGGCCTAGAGCAACCAAATTTGGCAGGTGGGTTCCTATGGCCCCCCACTACTCAGGCACTAAAAATCACCTATGTCGGCCAGATGGTGGCGCTATAACAAAGGGTTAGGCGTAAAAGGCCATAACTCTCACACCATAAGTTAGATCAACACAAAACTTCATCGACATATGCATCTGAACGTGCTCTATCACTTTGGCATTGGCACCACCTATGGCCGCCATATTGTTTGCCTGCCCTTTCGACATTTTAGTTGGGGCGTGGCAGTTTTCTCCACTAAATTGTCTGAGGCTCAGCAACCATAAGTTGTAGACCAACCAAATTTTGGAGGTGGGTTCCTATGGCCCCCCACTACTCGGGCACTAAAAATCATCTATGTCGGCCAGATGGTGGCGCTATAACAAAGGGTCATACTTTAAAAGGTCGTAACTCCCACACCGTAAGTCAGATCAACACAAAACTTCATCGACCGATGCATCGGAATGTGCTCTACAACTTTGCTTTTGGGACCACCTATGTCCGCCATATGGTTTGCCCGCCATTTGGACTTTTTTATTAGGTGGGGTGCGGAAGAGCTGTGGCTCCAAATCTAAACGGTTACGACATCGAGTAAACTTCTTTACGGCAAGCGACATCCATGGCAACGCAAGTAATCCGACACCGTAGGGTCTAGTTTTTATCAGTGAGGGGACGGTCTGAACGTCGGGGAAGCAGTGGAAGACAGTGTCAGACATTATTTGAAGACAGTATCGGGTGAGTTCGTTTAGTCTTTGAATCTGTCATTATGCTGAGAAATAGCTAAACCATTTTATTGATAGGTTCTGAGTTTCTGTGCAAACGCGCGAAAACACGCTGGTATAATGAAACAATGACGGTAGCCTAATACATATATAGTCCGCTTCGTTCCGTTGCTACCATAAGATAACAGACTATCTTGTGTCTACAGCTGCAGTTCCTCACTGCAATTTCTAACATTGAATATTCACAAAAGACGCAATTTATACTGTACTCTGCCAATGTCTAAATAAATAATACGCTACGGTACAGCTTTAAGAGGATGAATCATTACTTTTCTTTGACATGGATCCATTTGAAGACAATAACGGGTTCGTTTTTAAATCCGTCATTATGCTGAGAGAAATCGTATTCTCAATTTAATCTCTAAATTTATTCTAAGGTTAGGGTTGTAACTAGTTAGCTGTTTCGTAGGTGACTTAGTTAATGCACTCGTCTTAACTATTGCTTGTATTTTTGCATAGACTGCGTTGTTGCTGTTCTTGTTTGTGTTAGTGTTAACCAGTTTAACCTACAGGGTCCAAGTTGAACTATGCGGTTGTTCCATGCACTTGGAACGGTAGGCTACTGCCCTCTAGGGTTTTCGACACACTTGTTCCTGGTTATGGTTAAACATTTTGTTGTACGTCGCTCTGGATAAGAGCGTCTGCCAAATGCCTATAATGTAATATAATATTCCGTAGCAACAACATAAAAGTTTTTTTTTAATTATGCCATGTCATTCTACATTCAATATCTGGGACTAAACATTGAATAAATATACAATCTTAACACTGGTTTTACGCGTAGAGTTGTCCCTTCTGCGAATGAGTGGTCATATATTGTCCTGGACAATCCGTTTGAGAAATATAGGCTACGCGCATTTGTCACGCCTGGGCTATCTTCAAAAATAGCTGTGCGTAATACCACACCTCTTGCTTACGGCGTTGTCGCCCTTTTTAGTGCAATTTGGCTTGACTGACAATTAATTTATTCAGTAGGTGAGAGTATAAGCTTTCTGACGATGTATAACATGTCTGTTTTTGCTTTTGGAATAGCGTTTTATATGTCAGCGTAACCGAAAATTTTCTTATATGCCAGTGTCTACATAAATAAAACGGTAGGCTGCTCTGCGCGTAGGTCGCGACTTGATATCTCGTCTTTTGTTTCGTTTTTTCTTAATGTCGCATTTATTACTTGAAATGTGTATTTATGTGTTATTATTCTATCTGTCTCTGTGGCGCTCTGAAATGTGCATTCTCTGCTAAGCTGAGCAATGGATTGGAATATGTGTCTGACATAGTGTTGCACGGTATTCCAAAACTTCAGCACTTTCTCGGTACTTAAAAAAAATAAAAATAAAATAAACGGTTCGCTATTAGAATATTCCGACGTTCGGTAGTTTTGAGTCAAATGTAAAAGCCAAGGAAAATTGTCTCCCGCATTACTGATTTAGAGGATGAAAAGTGTAATTTGTCAGAATCTTTGCTAGATGGCAGTAGCAACTAAGGTTGCCAAGTGAGGTGACTTGCGCTTGTGTACTCAGCCCTTTGATACAGCGCAAGCTTTGACTCAGTTCACTTCAGTAGCAATAGCTGTTCTAATTTGTAAATATTTTATTAAAGGAAGATGCTGTATTGTTATTGAAATATGCTGTTTTTAGATATATTTTAAAGTGAAAGACCTGTATAAAGATAATTTACTTTACAATTGTTTAATTTTTGAAATATATTTAATATAGTTTTCTATGGTTTAGTGTTGTAACACTATAGGCCTATGCTTATTGATATGCTGAACAGGCTTCAACTTAAAAGTTGTTAATAAACCAGGTTTTTTATAAACCGTGAATTCGAAAATGAGGTCAACCCTTGTGGACATTACCTTTCTGATCAATTAAGGTAATTTCAGTATCGTTAGGTACCGAGTATTGAATCAGTATTGTTTCAGTATCAATTATCATGATACTAAACCTGGTATCGGTATCAAAGTCAAAATTTTGGTATCGTGAGAACACTAGTGTGACGCCTTTTTTAGTCACAGCATGGAAGCGCTGCAGCTGTACATACACGCTGGGCCATCTAAGTGTTACGACATGCCATCTAAGTGTTACGACATAGTAAAGGCCTTTACGGGAAGTGGCCAGGACATATCCATGGTGACGTAACTAAGTCATCCAACAGCGTCTCTTAGCACAAAATTGGCCATAAGTCATCAATATTTCATACGATCATCATGATATTCAGTAGGTATGCTGGGTGAAGGCATATGATCATGAGGAAAAAGCCATTTAAAAATCGTTCCATAGGGGGCGCGATGGTGCCAATGCTTGGACCCCTCCCAACGCCGCTTGCGGCTTTAATTATTATTATTTTTCTCCGCTAAAAGTGTCTGAGGCTCAGCAACCATAAGTACTAGAGCAACCAAATTCGGCAGGTGGGTTCCTATGGCCCCCCACTACTCAGGCACTAAAAATCACCTATGTCGGCCAGATGGTGGCGCTATAACAAAGGGTTTTGCGTAAAAGGCCATAACTCCCACACCATAAGTTCGATCAACACAAAACTTCATCAACCTATGCATCTGAACGTGCTCTACAACTTTGCCATTGGCACCACCTATGTCCGCCATATTGTTTGCCCGCCATTTAGACTTTTTCGTTGGGGCGTGGAAGTTTTCTCCACTAAAATGTCTGAGGCTCAGCAACCATAAGTTGTAGACCAACCAAATTTGGTAGGTGGGTTCCTATTGCCCCCCACTACTCAGGCACGAAAAACACCTATGTCGACCAGATGGTGGCGCTATAACAAAGGGTCGTACTTTTAAAGGCTATAACTACCACACCGTAAGTCCGATCAACACAAAACTTCATCGACCGATGCATCTGAATGTGCTCTACAACTTTACTTTTGGGACCACCTATGTCCGCCATACGGTTTGCCCGCCATTTGGCCGTTTTTATTAGGTGGGGTGCGGAAGAGCTGTGGCTCCAAATCTAAACGGTTACGACATCTAGTAAACTTCTTTACGGCAAGCGACATCCATGGCGACGCAAGTAATCCGACACCGTAGGGTCTAGTTTTTATCAGTGAGGGGACGGTCTGAACGTCGGGGAAGCAGTGGAAGACAGTGCCAGACATTATTTAAAGACAGTATCGGGTGAGTTCGTTTAGTCTTTGAATCTGTCATTATGCTGAGAAATAGCTAAACCATTTTATTGATAGGTTCTGAGTTTCTGTGCAAACGCGCGAAAACACGCTGGTATAATGAAACAATGACGGTAGCCTAATACATATATAGTCCGCTTCGTTCCGTTGCTACCATACGATAACAGACTATCTTGTGTCTACAGCTGCAGTTTCTCACTGCAATTTCTAACATTGAATATTCACAAAAGACGCAATTTATACTGTACTCTGCCAATGTCTAAATAAATAATACGCTACGGTAAAGCTTTAAGAGGATGAATCATTACTTTTCTTTGACATGGATCCATTTGAAGACAATAACGGGTGAGTTCGTTTACTTTTTAAATCCGTCGTTATGCTGAGAGAAATCGTATTCTCAATTTAATCTCTAAATTTATTGTAAGGTTAGGGTTGTAACTAGTTAGCTGTTTCGTAGGTGACTTAGTTAATGCACTCGTCTTAACTATTGCTTGTATTTTTGCATAGACTGCGTTGTTGCTGTTCTTGTTTGTGTTAGTGTTAACCAGTTTAACCTACAGGGTCCAAGTTGAACTATGCGGTTGTTACATGCACTTGGAACGGTAGGCTACTGCCCTCTAGGGTTTTGGACACACTTGTTCCTGGTTATGGTTAAACATTTTGTTGTACGTCGCTCTGGATAAGAGCGTCTGCCAAATGCCTATAATGTAATATAATATTCCGTAGCAACAAGATAAAAGTTTTTTTTTAATTATGCCATGTCATTCTACATTCAATATCTGGGACTAAACATTGAATAAATATACAATCTTACCACTGGTTTTACGCGTAGAGATGTCCCTTTTGCGAATGAGTGGTCATATATTGTCTTGGACAATCCGTTTGAGAAATATAGGCTACGCGCATTTGTCACGCCTGGGCTATCTTCAGAAATAGCTGTGCGTAATACCACACCTGTTGCTTACGGCGTTGTCGCCCTTTTTAGTGCAATTTGGCTTGATTGACAATTAATTTATTCAGTAGGTGAGAGTATAAGCTTTCTAACGATGTATAACATGTCTGTTTTTGCTTTTGGAATAGCGTTTTATAGGTCAGCGTAACCGAACATTTTCTTATATGCCAGTGCCTACATAAATAAAACGGTAGGCTGCTCTGCGCGTAGGTCGCGGCTTGATATCTCGTCTTTTGTTTCGTTTTTTCTCAATGTCGTATTTATTATTTGAAATGCGTATTTATGCGTTATTATTCTGTTTGTCTCTGTGGCGCTCTGAAATGTCCATTCTCTGCTAAGCTGAGCAATGGATTGGAATATGTGTCTGACGTAGTGTGGCACGGTATTCCAAAACTTCAGCACTTTCTCGGTACTTAAAAAAAAAATAAGAAAAAAGAAACGGTTCGCTATTAGAATATTCCGACGTTTGGTAGTTTTGAGTCAAATGTAAAAGCCAGAGAAAATTGTCTCCCGCATTACTGATTGAGAGGATGAAAAGTGTAATTTGTCAGAATCTTCGCTAGTGGGCAGTAGCAACTAAGGTTGGCAAGTGAGGTGACCTGCGCTTGTGCATTCTTCGTGGTTGATACAGCGCAAGCTTAGACTCAGTTGACTTCAGTAGCAATAGGTGTTCTAATTTGTAAATATTTTATTATAGGAAGATGCTGTATTGTTATTGAAATATGCTGTTTTTAGATTTATTTAAAAGTGAAAGACCTGTTTAAAGATAATTTACTTTGCAATTGTTTAATTTCTGAAATATGTTTAATATAGTTTTCTATGGTTCAGTGTTGTAACACTATAGGCCTATGCTTATTGATATGTTGAATAGGCTTCAACTTAAAGGATGTTAATAAACCAGGTTTTTAATAAACCGTTAATTTGAAAATGAGGTCAACCCTTGTGGACATTACGTTTCTGATCAATTAACGTAATTTCTGTATCGTTAGGTACCAAGTATTGAATCAGTATCGTTTCAGTATCAATTATTGTTATACTAAACATTACATTACATTACATTACATTTATTTTGCAGACGCTTTTATCCAAAGCGACGTACAAAAAGTGCATATCATGGTCATAGGCAACTGCTGAACACAGGTTCAGAAAGGTATAATACTTATTTTGTATAGCTATTTCTAGCCAAGAACACAGTTCACACAGTGAACACTATTCTGACCTAACCTCTGCAAAGCCAACTAGGCAGAAGAATAAGCTACAGTATTAGGACAAATACAAATTACCAAAAGGTGCTGGGATGGGGCAACATGTAACAAGTGACATGAAAAGGGGGGGGGGGGGGGGGGAGGGGTGTTTTTTTTTATTTATTTATTTTTTTTATTAAAGAGTGAAATATACAGCATGGTGGTGGTTAGTCTAGGTATAGTCTGAAGAGATGAGTCTTCAGGCCACGGCGGAAGATGGGTAGTGAGGGGGAGGTTCGGAGAGGGACGGGAAGTTCGTTCCACCACTGGGGAGCCAGGGTGGAGAAACCTGATATCGGTATAAAAGTCAAAATTTTGGTATCAAGACAATGCTAGTGTGATACCTTTTTTAGTTGTGGCATGGAGGCGCTGCAGCTGTACATACACACCAGGCTATCTAAGTGTTACGACATGCCATCTAAGTGTTACAACGTAGTAAAGACCTTTACGGGAAGCGGCCAGGACATATCCATGGTGACGTAACTAAGTCATCCGACAGCGTCTCTTAGCACAAAATTGGCCATAAGTCATCAATATTTTATACGATCATCATGATATTCAGTAGATATGTTGGGTGAAGGCATATGATCATGAGGACAAAGCCATTTTAAAATCGCTCCATAGGGGGCGCGATGGTGCCAATGCTTGGACCCCTCCCAACGCCGCTTGCGGCTTTAATTATTTTATTTTTTGCACCTGGGACCTTTGTGACCCTCTCTTACACCAACAGTGCAGTTTCAGTTTGACAAAAGCACTGAGGACTAATATTTTTTTCCTCATTTCCTAAAAAGTGATGGGGATATGGTTCCAGCATTAATTAAGGCTATGCTTGAATGTATCAATTTTAACAAAAAAAAAAAAATTATAAAGTTTGCACATTGAAAAAATCTCTGTTTATCGTCACCTTGATGTGACATTTTAAACTGTGTAGCTAAACTTCAGACAATGAAAAATGTATAGATTTTACAATTAAGTTTATATCCCGGGTGCTTTTTTGGACTTTGAAAAATTTAAGTTATGCCAAAATGAAACAGAGAGACAGATGTGCTCTGTGCCCCCCCAACTCTGATAAATAGTTGTGACAACCCAGCAGTTAGGGAAGGTGGCTGCTCGGCTGTATCTCACATACCTCACGTCCTCCTGTGGTGTATAATCTGTTGCCTTATATCAGAAAAGGGGTTCTAGGTCCCAGCACTGAATCCCAGTGGGCATTTGGCACCCTCTTCTGGCTAAAAGGAGTGACAGCACCCCACTGCATTTAAAATACAAGTAGAGTCATTTTAAAGGAAAATGTCACATGTGGCCCTAATCCTCTTCCGTATGAATGAAGCGGGTAATGAAGTAAAAATTCATAGAGACTATAGCCTAAATATTTTCTGAGTAATAATATTTACAAAGTTTTGTAAATATTTACAAAGAATTCAACATTAGTCTAGCTATAAATTAATTTGCCACACCACGATATCTAATTGCACATAATCAGTTGGTTAAAAAAATCATCAGTTAATCATCAATCCAAGCTGGCAGCTTCTACAGATGTATAAATCGAAACTAACTTGTTGCGACATTTTGTCGACCAGAAGAGTTGTGCTTTTAAAACGAAGATATGGTGGAATTCTAAGAAAGTAATTAAACATAAAATTTAACTATTGTCAATGACGTATTTTTAGGTTTAAAGATGGTCCTATTCCTATATAGGCTACACTATTCTTAGGTTGTGTTTCACAAAATATGTCTCGTTTCTTTCACTTTCATTTTTCAAATACTTCCATTCACTTCTCAAAAATATTTCCTCAAAACTGTGCTTGGCTAAATATGAAAAGCTATATATATATATATATATATATATATATATATATATATATCTTTTTTCTTTTTTCTTCTTAATGTAGCCTAAGTAGCCGACGTGTAAGTAATTCAATCATGTCAATGTAACTGGAATGAATGAATAAATACAAAAAACTGACCACTGACTTTCTTTCGTTTAAAAAAACAATTGAAGTAAACACCTGAAATCACACAAAAAAACCTTTTTTTATTTCTATTGCAGTGCATTTTACCCTGCTTGCCACATTTGTCCGATATTCTCTCGCACGTTATGAAGGGTGTGCTAACTGCATTTAGTCTCAGTATTTAGCTTTATTTTAAAATTACGTTAAAATTAAGATTACGTTGGCGATATAACTCACCCCTTTGTCTTGAAGTCTCAAGAAGCAGCAAACATGCTTTCTCTTAGTTTCATAAAATGGCACATTGACCGGGCAGTGCCGTTTCCTTACCACTCCCCTACAATTAAGTTTATATCCCGGGTGCTTTTTTGGACTTTGGATGTGCTCTGGATGTGCTTTGGATTGCTCGACCACTCCGCTCTGCTGAAGCAGGGCGCCTAGTAACCCCTCCCACCCGCCCAAAGGGATCACAGAGCTTCTCCACCCTAGCTCCCCAGTGGTGGAACGAACTTCCCGTCCCTCTCCGAACCTCCCCCTCATTACCCATCTTCCGCCGTGGCCTGAAGACTCATCTCTTCAGACTATACCTAGATTAACCACCACCATGCTGTATATTTCACTCTTTAATTTAAAAAAAAAAAAAAAAAAAAAAAAAAAAAAAACCCCCCCCCCCCCTTTTCATGTCACTTGTATTTGTCTTTGTCCTAATACTGTAGCTTATACTTCTGCCTAGTTGGCTTTGCAGAGGTTAGGTTAGAATAGTGTTCACTGCGTGAACTGTGTTCTTAGCTAGAAATAGCTGTACAAATAAGTATTATACCTTTCTGAACCTGTGTCCAGCAGTTGCCTACGACCATGATATGCACTTTTTGTACGTCGCTTTGGATAAAAGCGTCTGCGAAATAAATGTAATGTAATGTAATGTAATGTAATGTAATGTAATGGATGTGCTCTGTGCCCCCCCCAACTCTGATAAATAGTTGTGACAACCCAGCAGTTAGGGAAGGTGGCTGCTCGGCTGTATCTCACATACCTCACGTCCTCCTGTGGTGTATAATCTGTTGCCTTATATCAGAAAAGGGGTTCTATGGCCCAGCACTGAATCCCAGTGGGCATTTGGCACCCTCTTCTGGCTAAAAGGAGTGACAGCACCCCACTGCATTTAAAATACAAGTAGAGTCATTTTAAAGGAAAATGTCACATGTGGCCCTAATCCTCTTCCGTATGAATGAAGCGGGTAATGAAGTAAAACATTTGAAGTAAAAATTCATAGAGACTATAGCCTAAATATTTTCTGAGTAATAATATTTACAAAGTTTTGTAA
Organism: Anguilla pacifica; assembly: GCA_039654925.1. Taxonomy (NCBI): domain Eukaryota; kingdom Metazoa; phylum Chordata; class Actinopteri; order Anguilliformes; family Anguillidae; genus Anguilla; species Anguilla pacifica. The sequence continues at coordinate 51,009,155 of CM077291.1, forward strand.
ATATTTACAAAGAATTCAACATTAGTCTAGCTATAAATTAATTTGCCACACCACGATATCTAATTGCACATAATCAGTTGGTTAAAAAAATCATCAGTTAATCATCAATCCAAGCTGGCAGCTTCTACAGATGTATAAATCGAAACTAACTTGTTGCGACATTTTGTCGACCAGAAGAGTTGTGCTTTTAAAACGAAGATATGGTGAAATTCTAAGAAAGTAATTAAACATAAAATTTAACTATTGTCAATGACGTATTTTTAGGTTTAAAGATGGTCCTATTCCTATATAGGCTACACTATTCTTAGGTTGTGTTTCACAAAATATGTCTCGTTTCTTTCACTTTCATTTTTCAAATACTTCCATTCACTTCTCAAAAATATTTCCTCAAAACTGTGCTTGGCTAAATATGAAAAGCTATATATATATATATATATATATATATATATATCTTTTTTCTTTTTTCTTCTTAATGTAGCCTAAGTAGCCGACGTGTAAGTAATTCAATCATGTCAATGTAACTGGAATGAATGAATAAATACAAAAAACTGACCACTGACTTTCTTTCGTTTAAAAAAACAATTGAAGTAAACACCTGAAATCACACAAAAAAACCTTTTTTTATTTCTATTGCAGTGCATTTTACCCTGCTTGCCACATTTGTCCGATATTCTCTCGCACGTTATGAAGGGTGTGCTAACTGCATTTAGTCTCAGTATTTAGCTTTATTTTAAAATTACGTTAAAATTAAGATTACGTTGGCGATATAACTCACCCCTTTGTCTTGAAGTCTCAAGAAGCAGCAAACATGCTTTCTCTTAGTTTCATAAAATGGCACATTGACCGGGCAGTGCCGTTTCCTTACCACTCCCCTACAATTAAGTTTATATCCCGGGTGCTTTTTTGGACTTTGGATGTGCTCTGGATGTGCTTTGGATGTGCTCTGTGCCCCCCCCAACTCTGATAAATAGTTGTGACAACCCAGCAGTTAGGGAAGGTGGCTGCTCGGCTGTATCTCACATACCTCACGTCCTCCTGTGGTGTATAATCTGTTGCCTTATATCAGAAAAGGGGTTCTATGGCCCAGCACTGAATCCCAGTGGGCATTTGGCGCCCTCTTCTGGCTAAAAGGAGTGACAGCACCCCACTGCATTTAAAATACAAGTAGAGTCATTTTAAAGGAAAATTACGGAAGAGGATTATGGCCACATGATAAAAAATTTTTTTGAAGTTCTGACTTTAAAGTCAGAACTAAAAAAAAAAATGTCACATGTGGCCCTAATCCTCTTCCGTATGAATGAAGCGGGTAATGAAGTAAAAAAATTTGAAGTAAAAATTCATAGAGACTATAGCCTAAATATTTTCTGAGTAATAATATTTACAAAGTTTTGTAAATATTTACAAAGAATTCAACATTAGTCTAGCTATAAATTAATTTGCCACACCACGATATCTAATTGCACATAATCAGTTGGTTAAAAAAATCATCAGTTAATCATCAATCCAAGCTGGCAGCTTCTACAGATGTAGAAATCGAAACTAACTTGTTGCGACATTTTGTCGACCAGAAAAGTTGTGCTTTTAAAACGAAGATATGGTGAAATTCTAAGAAAGTAATTAAACATAAAATGTAACTATTGTCAATGACGTATTTTTAAGATTAAAGATGGTCCTATTCCTATATAGGCTACACTATTCTTAGGTTGTGTTTCACAAAATATATATACATATAATTTTTTTTTTTTTTTTTTTTTTTTTTAATTCTTAATGTAGCCTAAGTAGCCGACGTGTAAGTAATTCAATCATGTCAATGTAACTGGAATGAATGAATAAATACAAAAAACTGACCACTGACTTTCTTTCGTTTAAAAAAACAATTGAAGTAAACACCTGAAATCACACAAAAAAACCTTTTTTTATTTCTATTGCAGTGCATTTTACCCTGCTTGCCACATTTGTCCGATATTCTCTCGCACGTTATGAAGGGTGTGCTAACTGCATTTAGTCTCAGTATTTAGCTTTATTTTAAAATTACGTTAAAATTAAGATTACGTTGGCGATATAACTCACCCATTGTCTTGAAGTCTCAAGAAGCAGCAAACATGCTTTCTCTTAGTTTCATAAAATGGCACATTGACTGGGCAGTGCCGCTTCCTTACCACTCCCCTCGCAATCTATGAGTCAAAGTACAAAGTCATAGTCTTACATTTATCTTCCCCTGTATACACCTAAAGGTATAAAAAGGAAAAAACTACCCCACAAAAAGAAATTTTGTTTTTGCACTGTGAAAGTAGACCTATAAGCACATTTACAATGTACAAAATGTTTCACTGTATAGGCTATTGTTTTTTTCCACCACATATTTATATTAAGAGGATTATACAGTACATTGCACTTAGCAGACACTCTTATCCTGAATGCCTTACTGAGGTTAAATTTTTATTTTTATTTTCTGCATGCAACTCATTCATATACATGGGTATTTTCCATGAAGTAAATCAGGTAAAATGCCTTGTTCAAAAACTCAATGTAATCACTGGAGCTGGGACTCACAACCTTAGGGTTACGAAGCTAGTTACCAACCATCGTGCTTCACCTCCACCACCACTATGCACTCTATACGTTCTGATCAGGTCATTTCACACAGTTCTGTGTAGAAAGTGTTGCATGATTGAGTTATGCACAGTATCTTACAGTTAGGGCTCAGAGGGATCTTCATTGATGGCAATGGAAACCAGACCATGTAGATGAAGACTGTAACCTTGGTCTGAGCTACAGAGCTGCAGGGTCTGCTGGCTTTTGGGGCTACTGACCGAGACCCACAAAACCAGGTGAGGCTAGTTTACGGAATGGTTAATGGCTTAAACCGATCCATTGAGTCCAGAGTCCAGAAGACCTTTCAATTCTCCAGGAACAGGGTCATAAAGCCCCTGCAGTGGACTAAAGAAATGTCAGCATAAAAAATATCTTATATCGTGGGCGCCCAATCAGACACACTGAAATTATTCAAAAATCCAGGGTGCATTTCTCATTAAACCACGTGATGTTCACTAAAGGCTGTTGGGTCTCAAGGTGAACCCATATTTTTCAAGCTGATAGGTGAGTTTTGATGAATTTTCATTGAAAGCACATACAGTACTTATATCAAAGCTACAACACCACATGGATTAGTTTTCCATGCTGATTATCAGCAAGTATATACAAGATAGATCAAATTAAACAATGCGCATAGCATAAGGCTATATATGCCTCCTCAACCCCAACTCAGGAGGACCAAAATTACAGGCCTCTAATTAAGTAATTTCTCTTAATGGGCAAAAAAATTGTGTCATTGCAGCTTCTTTGTTTTACCAAAATAAAAAGGTACATGGTTTAAGAATCACACTTAAAATGTGGAAACTGTCATATCTTACTTCAGACATTTAAATAGATCCTATTGAAACTTGGCAACTGTAACAAAATAAGGCAAGGGGCATCTGTAATACACTTTAATCCTACTTGTGCACCAGTTAGGGTTGTGGTTGGCATTAAAACTGACAAATTAAAATGTGACACCAGTCCAAACAGGCAACTGTGCACATTACCCTGTAATGCAGTGTTAACCAACCCTATTCCTGGTTATTTACCATTGAGTAGGTTTTCATTTCAATCCTAATTAGGCAGACCTGACTCCACTAATTAACAGCTCAACAAGATCTCTAGTTGTTGAATGAGGTGTGCTATGTTAGGGATGGATTGAAAACCTTCAAGACAATAGATCTCCAGGAACAGGGTTGGCTACCCCTGCTGTGATGAGGTCTGTAAGAGGCCACATTTCCTGCCTATACATAATGTACATATCCGTACCACACATATAAAAGAGTGTGGTCATGCTACACAACAAAGGGAAAGTAAAAAAGTTTTTAATTAATCTGTTGACGTTGAGTATTGCGTTTGCCAAAGTGTCCTTGTGACATCACCAATTAACAGTTCCAACTGTTCAGAAGGTATACACACCCCCTCACCACACCACCACCAAATAAGCGCACCGCACACAGCCTTTGGAACAGACTATTTATTGTTTGTACGCAACAGTGAATGTCAGGCCCACGATGGGTAGAGCATCTGAAAAGGACAAGGAACTAGCAACGCGTGCCCACGTGAAGCCAACCCTAGACAGACACAAACTGCCGTACACACAACACGGACTGCCCGCTCCTACTTCCAAGCAGGAACTGGCCAGGGCGTGTACTCGTTTACCCGAGAGATTCCAACAGCCTCGCCGTGAAAATGCAGCTCGGTAAGACTGATGATTCCGTGTTCTGAGCAAACAGAGCAACACAGCCTGGCCACGACGACTTGAAACACTTGATAGTTCACTAGAAATCGCGTTGTTGCCGTTTTAATGCGCTTGTCACTGCCCCGAATAAAGGCCACGGTCACCGCCTCCATAAGACCACCACAAGTCACTGAATGCCTTCGCTGACACCACAATCCATTACGGGTGTAACGAACAGGCAACGCTCAAAGGCAAAGCATGATGGGAATTTGTTCAACCGCCCTTCTGGGCGACGAGCCACCGACTGCTGTTTCAGCTGTCAATTCAGCGTTGAGAATTTGGAAGGCCAGCGAACACCAGCATGCCAGCACGCCAGGCAAACACGCACAGGTCCACACCAGCACCTACAAAATTCCTCTGTGGGTGGATCAGGAAGGGGGACACGGTTCCCCCTGAGATTCTTCAAAAGTCAATTCAAAAATAGTCCGTGGGGCAACTAGCATTTGCAACTGAACAACAGAACATCTTAATTGGCACTATCACCTTTAACATTACCGCTACAGAAATATTCTGTCGTTTTTAATGTCATGATGATGCGAGTTGACTCTGTCCATTTCTTTTCATTGAGACGTGTTTTTTTTACATGCGACAAGTACAGCCAATGGAATTACCACATGGAATAGCCATGGTGCATCCAAATGATTACCACATATTCAGATTTTACCTTCCTAAGGTTTTGACAGTAGAACCAGCCAATTAAGGCCAGTTTTGGGGTTGCTTAACCTAGGTCATGGGGTCAAAACCTTTGTTTTGGGGTTGCTCGACCTAAGTAAAAGAGTCAGGAACTCATAAGCATTTTGCAACAAGCCACCTTCACTGAGTGTTACTCATGCATGAGTTCAGCCATCCGAACAAGCCATCCAAGTATGGTAGTGCTCCATGGTAAGAGTTCATAGAGATCTGCCATCCTGTAGGTTTTCACTCCAGTCCTAATTTGACACACCCGACTCTACTAATTAGCTGCTCAAGGAGCTCTCTAGCAATTTAACGAGATGTGCTTTGTTAGGGTAAGAGTGAAAACCAACAGGATTGTAGATCTCCAGGTACAGGGTTGGTTACTAGCGAGCCAGAAGTTAGGTCAAGGGAGTAAAACCCATCTTTAAAAAAAACAACAAAAAAAAACAATATGGGTGTAGCACCAGTGGTCCTTGATCCGCTAATAAAAACCTTACCCTTCCAAAGACTGAGAGGATAGAGGGGAGATTGAAGGAAGGAGGACATAAGACTAAACAGGATATCTTGTTTTAAAAACTTGATGTCTGGATGGACATTTTAAGAGAGCTTGCCTCTTTCAGCAATTCTATTTATGAAAGACGAGAATGAATTGGAATCCATTACTGTAGAATTTTTTTACCCAGCTACGACAGGCAATTGTCAGGCTGGAAATATAACAGCTTCTGAAAAAAAACTGTCACAAATATTTACCAGCACTGAACAGTGCAGCAGATTACAAATGAAAACAAAACCCAAACAAAACAGACATTTAGATGTTTTATTTAAGACACAAGATGAAATCTACTCAAACATAAATCACAGCCGAATGGTTAACGAAGCAAAATGACAAATCAACTCTACAAAGAAGGGAAAAAAAATTAAGAAACTTTATAGTTTTATTATTACAGAATCGATGACGAAATTACTTCAAGTTAAAAAAAAACAGAAGTTTAACCCCGCCCCCCAGCTGCCCCTCCAATAGAGGGCCACACACGCAAATTCCCAAAAACCCACTAATAGAGCAAAGTATTTAAACTCTATCATCGACTGGGTGTGTGGAGAAAACTAGAAAAGTATATCAAAGAGAAGATTGTTAATTTTTGTACACAATTATTACACACACAACCATCCCCTTACACGCCATTTTTTTTTTAAATGTTTTTTTTTTTTTTCTTAAAATGTACAATTACAAACCCCCCTTTACAAAATACAAGATCATCCCTGACGAACACCCATCTGCTTCCAATCAGCCGAAAAAGAAATACATTTCGTATAAGCACTATACCTGTTAACAATGGAACGGAGGGAGAAAAGAAACTCCTCAAGCTTAGTGTGTGTACGTGTTTGTAAATACAGATGTGTATATACGCGTGTATACACAGATCCGGGTAGAAGCACATGCGAACACAACATAATTATACTCATGCTACAGTGATGAAAACGAAAACGCGCAATGGCGCTGTTTTTACTTTTCTTTTTTTAAGCTGACCGAAGCTCAAGTAACCATGTTTTACAACTACGCAAGTCCATATAACCTCACTTCCTCGAGAACGTGTTGGCAGGTTTGACTGCCTGACTGCTTACAGAAACACGATTGCCTGTCTGTTGTGTTATTCGCACAGCGCTCGTAGTATACGATAAAATATTAGCAACGTAGCTTCAGCAGCATCGGCTGATGCGATCAAGAAAAAAATAAAAATAAAAACAATCTCAGGACGACGAACTGAATTCGGCGGAATCAAACCTGTCAACAGAAAGTTTTGGCTTGGTAGAACGGTCCGAATTTAACACGTAAATAGAAGGACTGGTTAAAGAAAAAAAAAAAGATATGGTCAGAAACAAATCAGACATTTTTAATAAATACTCGTTTATAAAATAACTTGCTATAAAACAATTTAAAATCAGTGTTTAAAAACCTCAGCAGAGAGCGCCCTTTGTGTTTGCTTTAGCCGCATCTCATTACAGGAATACAATGCTCGTGTGTTTACCCCGCTAGCTAAACAGCTGTTGGAGTCAGCAGACCGAAGCCACTACAGACTGTGCTCACAGGCCTGGACAAACGACAGAGAGGAGATCAGCTCTAGCAACACAGATGCTGATTGGATAAGGAGGGTAGGGACACAGGAACAAGGAGAATGTTGACTGGATAAAGACAATCAGGACAATAATACAGGACATGGAGAACGCTGATTGGATAAAGGATGGTGGACAACCTAATACAATGTGAATGGTGATTGGATAGCCCTACAGTGGAAGCCTGGGTTAGTGCAGGGTTATAGACACAAGCTGCCAACAGTCATACTTGAACTGCTTTGATACTGTTACAAAAATAGACTGGAGAAGTAAAAAAATAACAGCCAGCACTGAGAATGAAGGAGTGACCATGCAAAATTAAGAAAAAGAGAAGTGAAGAGGTGGAGAGCATCAAGCAGGAAGAAAAATGTGATGGGGAGAAGTCCGAAAACATAAGAAAACGAGCCAATAGGAATAAGGATGGTGGGACACGGATACAAGGGACCTGCTGATTGGACAGGAATAATTGGGACGCTGATATAAGGAGAAGGCTGACTGGATAAGGACTATAGAGGTACAGATAAAAGGGAACTGCTGAGAGGCTAGGAATAGCAGGAATACTTATATAAGGAAAAGGCTGACTGGATAAGAATGGTAGGCGCACAGATAGAAGGGAACTTCTGAATGGCCAGCAATAGTAGGGACACTGATATAAGGAGAAGGCTGAGTGGACAAGCAGGGTAGGGCAAACAGAGTGAATAAGGACTGGATGAGGTGGATAGGCACCTGAAAGGCCCCCAGAAGGGAAAATGGAGAGAGGGAGAGAGAAGAGGGAGTTAGGGAGAGATACAGAAAAGTAGGAAGGAGAGTGAGAATGATGTGAGAGGAAGCTTACAGATTGAAGAGGTTAACCTGTGTGAAACAGGCAGAGTTTGGGAGCCCTCTACGCACCACCCCCCAAAACTCTGCGTACAGCCCCTGTGTTCCACAGTCCTCTGGTCTTTCACCATATTATGATTGGATGAATGCCTGTAATGCCACTGACACTTACTGTGTGTGTGTGTGTGTGTGTGAGCGAGCCCAGGAACTAACGATGAGGACAACATGCAGACACTACCGCTGATCGCTGACCTCTCACTCTCCCCTCCTCCTGTCAGTCGACAACCATTCGACTTCCTCCTCTCTCCATCCCTCCATCTTCCCCTCCGAGTTCAGGAGCCCTCCCCCGCCCCCCCCTCTCCCCCTCCCTCCCTCCCTGCCTACACTGGTCTGTCCGTCTTGTGAGCGGCGATGAAGGCCATGCCGTGCGTTCGGAAGTGGGTGCTGAGGTCCGAGGCCTTGTCGAAACGCCGGCCGCACACCCTGCACCCCACGCGGCCCTCGGCGTCCTCCCCCAGCTGCAGGGGCGAGGGGGAGCCGGGGGAGGAGCCCGCGTGCAGGGCGGGGTCCGCGGGGGCCGAGGCCCCGCCCCCGGCCCTGGCCCCGCCCCCCGGGTGGGCCTCGGCCCGCGCGGCCCCGGGGGCGGCCTCGGGGGCGTCGCGCACGCGGTGCGTGATGAAGCGGTGGCGGCTGAGCGAGGTGGCGGAGGCGAAGCAGGCGCCGCAGCGGCCGCACTGCTGGGAGGCGGCGTCGGGCCGGTGCTGGGGGATGTGGCGCAGGAACTCCTGCCGGTCCTCCGTGGAGAAGCCGCACGGGACGCAGCGGAACTCCGCCGCGTCCTCCTCCGCCGCCGCCGCCGCCGCCCGCGGCCTCTTCGCCGGGCCGGCCGCGCCCTCCCCGCCGCTCTCCTCCCCGCCCGCCGCCGCGCCCCCTTCCGATTCCTCCTCCGTGGCTCCGCCCCCTGGCGCGCCGGGCCCGCCCTCCCCTTCGGGCTCCGAGGAGCTGCCCATCGCCTCGTCCAGGGGCCGCCCGGAGGCAGAGCGCTTCCGGGTCAGCGCGGGGCCCTGTTGGGGGGGGGGGGGGGGAGGAGGAGGGGTCATGAGTCTAATCGACGCACACGACAAACAGGAGGAGTGGCGACCGAGCGCTACGCGGTAAGGGGGGTGGTGGGGGTGGGCGGGGTTCTGACCTGCGCGTCCCGCGGCTGCCGCGCGCCCCGCTCGCGCGTCTGGACGCCGTGCCGGAGCCGGACGTGCTTCCCCAGGACGAGGCGGCTGCTGAAGGTCCGCTTCCCCTCCGTGCAGTGCCTGCACACGGACATGGCGTTAGGGCGGGGCGCTCCGTTCGACGCCGCTTCCTCTTAGCGCCGCGGGAAACGCTCCCGCGCCACTTTCGGATACTTACGCTTCCGCAGGCGCAACACTAGCGAGGCCTTGGATGGCGGGAAGTCAGTTTGAATTTATTACATTCACATGGGTGGACGCATGCTGTTTAAACATCAGATAGTGTATTTTAGCTTTTCGTGCAAACACTCAGACTCTCTCATTGAACTTACCCAAATTCTTTCTTATGACAACTCTGGGTTTCTCTGGGTGAGGGAAGAGGAAAACTCTCATGGGGTGCGTAACAGGATGTTTGGGGGTCTTTCCCACAGGGTTTAGGGTGGGGTTAGGGTGGTATTTGGAGACTTGGTGTAGGGGGTTGCGGGTGATGAGGGGGGTTTAGGGTGGTACTAAGTATAGGCAGTTGGGGTGATGGAGGGGCTAGGGTGGTACTCAGTGTAGGGGGTTGGGGGTGATGTGGGGGGTTTAGGGTGGTACTCAGTGCAGGGGGTGATGAGGTTCAGGGTGGCACTCAGTGCAGGGTGTTGGGGGAGTTTAGGGTGGTACTCACGGGCAGTGGAAGACCCTCTTGATGCCCTCGTGGTTGACCCGTACGTGGCGACGCAGGCTGGGGGCGGAGCAGAAGGAGCGCTCGCACATGCGGCACGGGAACTTCTTCACCGACTGGAGGAGAGCACGCCAAGAAAAAAACCCAGCTCTCAGACATAAACTCTAACACATCCACAATTTCTACTTAATTAACGTGTAGGGCTCAGGGCATAGGGGTAAAGGTGTAGGGCTCAGGGTGTAGGGCTTGGGGCGTAGGGGTAAAGGCGTAGGGCTCAGGGCATAGGGGTAAAGGTATAGGGCTCAGAGAGTAGGGCTCAGGGCGTAGGGGTAAAAGTGTAGGGCTCAGGGCGTAGGAGTAAAGGCGTAGGGCTCAGGGCGTAGGAGTAAAGGTATAGGGGTCAGAGGGTAGGGCTCAGGGCGTAAGGGTAAAGGTGTAGGGCTCAGGGCGTAGGAGTAAAGGCGTAGGGCTCAGGAAGTAGGGGTAAAGGTATAGGGGTCAGAGGGTAGGGCTCAGGCGTAGGGGTAAAGGCGTAGGGCTCAGGAAGTAGGGGTAAAGGTATAGGGGTCAGAGGGTAGGGCTCAGGGCATAGGGGTAAAAGTGTAGGGCTCAGGGTGTGGGGGTAAAGGTGTAGGCCTCAGGGTGTAGGAGTAAAGGCGTAGGGTAAAGGTATAGGGCTCAGGGCGTAGGGATGAAGGACAGCAGAGCTGACCTTGCCGTGCTCCTTCCTCATGTGGGAGATGTAGTCGTCCCTCTCGGCGTAGCGGGTCTGGCACTGCTGGCAGCTCCACTCGGCCGGCGCCCCGGGCCGCGATCCCGCCGCCCCCGACTCGGGAGAGCTGGGCGCGTCGTCCGCGTCCTCGTCGGCCCCCTCCCCGTCCCCTCCTTCCTCCCCGTCCTCCTCCTCGTCCTCCTCCTCGTCCTCCTCCTCCTCCCGCTCCGCGCCCCAGTCCTCGCCGTCCGAGCTCTCGGCCTTGCTCGGGGGCTTGGCTTTCGGCAGGGAGGTGGGAGGGGCGGCCCGGGGGGCGGGGCTAGAGTCCGGCGCCTCCTGCTTGACTGACAGCCCTCGGTGAGTAGTCTGAGGAGGAGAGAAACAACAGAATGAGTCAAAGAAAAGAGGAATGAAAGGAGGACATATGAAGAAGCTCATTCATTCATATATCCATTTATCCATTCATTCATTCATTCATTCATTCATTCATTCATTCATTCATTCACAAGATTTGACCAGTTAATAATCAAAAGAGGAAAGGGGATTTATTAAGCAATTTAGACATTAAAACACAAGAGAAATAAAGAAAATACATATAGAAATGAAAGTAGGCAAATTAAATAAATGACAGACAAAAAACAAGCACATTGAATGAGATGTGTGGGAGAAAACTGGAGGACAACCCAGAATTAATCCTAAACAACAATCACCACCAAGAACAACAATGGTCATCATCATTACCATCATCATTATCATCAGCATCATCAGCATCTCCCACACCTAAAAGTATTCTGTCGCTGTGGCCTCCACCTGCCTCTGTAGCTCTTACCCTAGCGCCATGAAACTGACAAAACCCGAGACTTCTGTTTACTCAAACGGTTTGAAGACACCGATGTCATTGAGCCATTTTAGTAGGGCAGCTTATCCTGTTCAAGCATTCACTGGTCTTTAACTTTTTAATTCAGCTGTTTTCTTTTTTTAGACCCTTCTACTTGAACCAGAAAGGCACATCCTATTTTTTTAAGTTGAGACTTGAGATTTCACAGTGTGTGCTTGATATAGAACGTAATACAAGGTGACACCATGAGACGCCTTGTTCAGGGCCAACACACACTGATGTATGTCTTTGTTGACACCACACTCATTTCTGGAACACAATGTACAGGCACCACATAAAGGCAAAATTTAGATGACAACTATCCAGTTCTACAATGTGGATGCAAAATATTTCGCATTCGCAACCAGTAGTATAAGACTGACAGTGGCAAAACATAAATCGTATATATATATATATTTTTTTTTTTAATCTGAAAAGGACACAGACCTTCATGTGCTCCATCATGGAACCTTTCTGAGCGTAGAGCTTGGTGCAGTCAGGACACTTGAAGACGTGCACCTTCTGCTTAGCCAGGTGGGTGTCGAAATGCATGTAAAGCAGGGGTTTCTGGGTGAAAACCGTGTCACACATCACGCACTTGTAGATCATCCTGTACAAGAAGGGAGGGGAGGGGTTAGAGCAGCTCCACAACCTCTGTGCAGAGACAGGTAGCGACAACTGGAGACCAAGCAGGTCAAGATCAGCTGGGACTCTATGCGAAAATAAATATAATACACCAACATAGCAGAGCACACATTACATTACATTACAGGCATTTAGCAGACGCTCTTCTCCAGAGCAACTTACACAACTTTTTACACAGCATTTACACTGCATCCATTTATACAGTAGGATATATACTGAAGGTTAAGTTACTTTGCTCAAGGGCACAACGGCAGTGTCCTCGAACCTGCGACCTTTAGGTTACAAGACCAACTCCTTACCCGTTATGCCACACTGCCTGCCACACACCTCGAGGATAAACATTTACAGGAGAGATATAAACACACCCAAATTTGTTTTTTTGTTTTTTTGAGGGGGTGGGGGCACTCACTTGGCCTGTGGGGCAGTGAGGTTGGGGTGCTGGGTGCTGATGTGCCCCTGGGCGCTGGGGGCAGATTTGAAGGCCATGGGGCAGCTGGGGCACTTGTGGAAGACCTCGCAGTGGGCCGTCTGGATGTGGGACTTGATGGAGTTCAGGCCTCCGAACACCACCTGGCAGCTGGAGCACCTTTGGGCGGGGGGGGGGGGGGGGGGGGGGATGAGTCTCTTAGCTGGGACCATACAAGCAGATCCCCAGAACCAGGATTACATACAACTGTCAAGGGTTAACATGTTTTTAATAGGTTTTTTGGGGGGGGCTTTTTCAGCTTCATTAGACAGTACAGTGTAGAGAGACAGGAAGTACCAGGAGGAGAGAGAGGGAGAGACGTGCGACAAAGGTCGGCCGTCGGACTCGAACCGCCGACGTCGCGGCTCGCGACGAGCATGCGGAAAGCGCTCTACGGGCTGCGCCACGAGACACCCCCAGGTAAACATGTCTTATTATTATTGCTATTACTACTTTTCACTTCTATCGGTTATATAAGATGTCGTATTCTGTCCTATGCAACACTGCTTGCTGTCCAGTGGAGGAGGAGGGGGGGGGAGGGTGACGGCAGGGAGGTTTCGGGGGGCCCCGCCCCTCACCTGTAGCCGATGCGGCGGGCGAAGTGCAGGCAGGCCTCCTCCAGGTGGGTCTGGAAGCTGGCCTGCCGGGCGATGCCCCCGCACTCGGGGCAGACGTGCGGCGAGCGGTGCTTGTGGAAACGCTGGTGAGCCGCCGTGCTGCAGGCGTTGGGCAGCATCATGGGCGGGGAGCAGAGCATGCAGGTCTGAGGGGGGGGGAGAGAGTGGGGAGGAGAGAGGCGGGAGGGGAAAGGGGAGGGGGGGAGAGGGGGGAGAGGGGAGGGGAGAGAGGAGAGAGAAGGGAGGGGAGACAGTAGAGAAGGGGGAGGGGAGAGAGAGCGACATATAGAGAGAGAGAGAGGAGGGAAGGAACGGATGAGGGAGAGCGAAAGGAGAAGAGAGAGACAGATCGAGGGGGAGGAGAGTAAAGGGGGAAGAGAAAGGAGAGAGGAAAAGGAGGTGGGGAGAGGATAGAGAGGACAGGTGAAAGGGGACGAGGAGCAGAGTGGAGTGAGCGAGGAAAGGCAAATCGGAGAGTGGAACATGGGAAAAAAAACAAAAATTCTATTTCCCATAATTATTTTTAAAAAAAAGAAATTGCTCATAACTAACACTTAACCCTTTGAAGCATAGGTTTTTTGGAATGTTTTTTTTCTCCAAAATTCTAAGTTAGTGTTCTAGAACTCCATTGCTTTCAGTTATCAGCAGCGATTGTGACATCAGCATTAGAATGTTCAGTTAGGAACATTCTAATCGCATAGTTGTGACCTCACACAGGATTAAAGATAACAGCAGCAATTTACTACACCAAGGAACAAGTATCCCTGACCCAGAATATGTGCACTGGGACCACGCACAGGTAACACAGGTATCGAACTCACAGAGTTAGAAGCGGCTTTGATCTCCTGGAAGTGCGCCACCAGCTCGGCCTTGCCGCCGAACTGGGCGTGGCACTCGGGACACTTGAAGTTGTGGTACTGCAGCACCTCCCCCTTCTTGCAGGGCAGGGGCAGCAGGGCCTGAGGGCTTTCGGGGGCCCGGCGGGGCGGGGCGGGCGGGGCCGCCGGCGTCTCCTTGGACGGGCTGGGGCCCGTGGAGGCGGCCGTTGGGGGGGCGGACGATGACGAAACGGAGGGGGGGGGAAGGGTCGGGGACAGCACACCTGAAACAGAGGGAGGGGGAGGGGGAAACGCGTTAGTTCCTCTTTATTTTCATTAGCCTCCCCTGTCACAAGCTGGTTCCATTCTCACTCCATTGTGGTGAAACTCCACAAGACTTCCCGAGATGTGATTCCCTAATAAACCAAAAGTTCCTCATTTTCACAAATCAAAACTCTGAATTCTGCCCCTCTACTCTGGCTGAAATTCTTCACTATGACGTACATTATGAATATTAACAAAGAGGCGTGGCCAATGAAATCGCAGGAAACAGATTTCAGTCCTCTTCCACGCTTATTCAAAAACATTCTCGAACATACAGCTAGAAGTTCCTGTTTTCTTCTCAGACAACATTTGACAAACCGGCTCTACAGCAGGCAGGTGGCCACCTCTAGCGTTACTTCCTTAACTTGAAGGTTCTGGTTGCTAACAGGAGCTAGCCACGTTACGGTACAGTTTACGAATGCTCGTATCAGAGTCGTACCTGAGAAACGAACATTTGTTGCAGTCGATAAAGCCCCATCATTTGTATTCATGGCATTCACCCAATTTTAGCATTACCAGCTTTCGGTGGAACAAAGCCAGAACTTTCAGTGGAGAAATATGGAGCTGACCATCTGGTTGGTCTTTACAATCTGTCTGTGCAATCCAGCAGGCTTTTGATTGCCTTTTGAGTCTGTCACTGGCAGTTGTGAACACGAGGACCAGGTTGCTGTGCCTAAGCTCTTCTGCTGAGGCTTCAGTATGGGCTGACTGCAGCGTGCTTATCTGGAGTTTAAATCTCAGGTTTAAACCTAGAGGCCACAGACCTGCATTACAACCGGAACAGCTACCCAAAGCCGTGGACCAAGGATCCGCTGTTCCAGTTGCAATGCGGTTTCGAGGTCCTCAAGGTCTGAACCTGCGGTTTAAACTCCAGCTGAGCACACCGCACCCGAACCAGAGAGTCTGAGAATCTGTGATGGGAGGGGGACAGGGGAGAGGGGGCGGGGCCTCACCGATGGGCGTGGTGTCCTGCTGGCCGATCATCTGCTCGATGGAGACGGGGCGCATGACCAGGTGCGAGCACTGCATGACCAGGCCGCGCTCCTTGTGCTCGCGGGCGTGCAGCAGCAGGCTGCACTTGTTGAAGAAGGCCAGGCGCTTGGCGCAGTGGTTGCAGGTGACCTCGATGCGCAGCGAGCGGCGGTCGTAGTGGCGCGCCAGGCTGCGCTCCAGGGCGAAGGCGTCGCCGCACTCCAGGCAGCGGTAGCCGCTGGCGGGCAGCGGGAGGCTCCACTCGGGGGGCGGGGGCGTGGAGAGGTCGGGCCGGTAGCTGGGCAGCAGGTTCTTGCTGTTGAGGATCTTGTTGAAGGCCTCCACCAGGCTGGACTGGCTGCGCGAGATCACCGCCCCGGTGCTGTTGACGATGGACGCCGGCTTGGAGACCTGGGGCCCGCCCGCGGGCTGGGAGGCCGCCGCCCCGCCGCCCCCGTTCAGCGCCTTCGCCCCCCCCGCCGGGCGCACGCCCATCCCGGCCGCGCCCACGGCGAATTTGGCAGAGGCGGCAGCGGCTGTTCCGGAGGAGGTGGAGACGGCGGGGAGGGTGGCGGACTTGGTGATGCTGACGGCCGTGGCCGAGACCTTAGCCTTCTCCGTGGAGGAGGAGGAGGAGGAGGAGGCGACCGCCATCTTGTTCTGCGCCTTGCTGGCGGCCACCAGCATGGCGGTGCTGGCGTCCTGCAGAGTGGACACGGGAAGCATGGCGGCCTTGGCGGTCTGCTGCTGGGGGCCGGGCGCGTCCGCCGCCCTCCTGGGCCTGCTCGCCAGCCGGCGGCTCTCCGGCAGGCCCTTGGCGGGCTCCAGGCCCTTGCCCGCCGCGGAAGCCGCCCCCTTGGGTGCCACCCGGGTCACGGTCCTGGTGATGCTCCCGGTGGGCGTCTTTATGGTCTTGATTCGGACCTTGAGGGGCCGTGAGGGGGCGGTGCCGCCGGTCGTCGTAGAAACTTTGGAAGTTCCCTTGAGCGGCGTCTTGCCCGCCGCCGCGGCCTCTATCCCAGCCGCCACCTCACTCTTAGGCTCCGCCTTCACGTCCTTTGCTGCTCCACCCTCCCCCGCCTCGTTCTCTGAACCGGCATGGCTGCCTGCCTTGCCATCCACGGCCTCCTGCTCCTCTTCCATATCCCCCTCTTCCTTCACTCCCTCCATCTCCTCCTCCTCCTCCTCTTCCTCCTCCTCCTCCTCCTCTTCTTCTTCCTCCTCCTCATCCTCCTCCTCCTCTTCCTTGACCTTGGGGATGCTGTCGGGCGGGGCCGCAGCAGGGCTGGGGCTCCTTTTCACCGTTGCCGTGGCGGCGGCAGCAGCAGGGCGGCTGGGGGCTTCAGGCTCGGGGCTCTCTGGCGAGTCCCGCTCCTCGATGACGTGCTCCGGGTTCCGCTCCTCGTGCGCCGGCCCGGCGGGCCCCCGGGGGGGGGAAGGCGGGGAGGGCGAGGGGGACCCCGGGGCCGGCTCTCCGGGCTTGGCGTAGTCGGCCCCGGGCGGAACCTGTCGGGGCGGGGTGGGAGAGCCGAAGGTGTCCGAGGGCGACCGGTGGCGGCGGGAAAGTTTTGGAGGGGTGCGGGCGGGGGAATCCGGGCTCTCCTGGATCACCAGCGGACTCCCCAGGTCCGGCTCCGAATCCTCCTCGTCCGATTCCAGGTGGCGGAAGCCGACGGGTCGCCCCCCGGCCGGGCTGCCGACCCTCTGGGTGCCGTTGAACGGCTGCGGGGGGTCCGGCGGGGGCGAGGCGAGCATCCCGGGACGCGAGAGGAGGGCAGCGGCGGAGGGCGGGGGGGTGGAGGGGGAGAGGAGCACAGGTTTCGGGGGAGGAAAGAAGGGGGGGGGCAGCCCGATGGAAACCCCGGGGGCGGTCGGGGGCTCGGAGGACGAGCGGGCGAACGGCGAGGCGGGAGGCGCGTCTTCGCCCGTCCCGCCGGGCGCGGTCTGGTGCTGGTGCGGCGGCGGCGGCGGCGGCGGTTTCCGGGCCTTCCCCGCAGGCTCGCCAGGAACCTGCGAGGTCAGGGGCTTCAGCCTGCTCGGGACGCCGCCGGGCTGCCTGGGCGCTTTGGCCGGCCCGGCGCCCGTCCCCACCCCGCCCCCGCCGCCCTCCGCCGCCGTTTTCAGGGAGCGCGGCGGCCACAGCTCGCCGTTGGACGGGCCCTGGGTCTGCCGGAGCAGCGGGTCCGCCGCGGCCGCCGTCGGCACGAAGCCGTTGATGGACTGGTTCAGGGGCTCAGACGAGACCGACGGCGGGATCCTGGGGCCCAGGCGGGAGCCCGTGACCACGCCCCCGGCCCCGCCTCCGTCCACGCCCTCTCTGTCCGACTCCGCCTCCGTCTCGGGGCGAACCCGGTTCTTCACGATCACGCTGACGATGGAGGGGTCCGCCTGCGAGGGGAGGGGCAGAGCCTGGGCGTCCGAAGGGCTGGGGGGTCTGAGGGACGGGCCCCCAGGGGCCCCCGGCCCGCCGTCCGATGGCTTCCCGCCATGGTGGCCCTCCACATCCTCGGGGGCCGACTGGATGGCCTCTTTGGCATCGATGTCAGGAATGTCAAACGCTGCCAACAGGTCGTCAAAATCTGGGGTTTTCATGTCCCCCATACCGGGATAAGGGACAGAAAACTGCAGGGTGACCAACCCGCAGAAAAGAGAAAGAGAGAAAGAGAGAGAGAGAGAGAGGTTAAACAGTAATCTATGTGAGAACATTGTTCATTGATCCATTATTTTCTGTCAACTCCCTTCAAGGTGGTTTAATGTACATTAAATTTTTTGGTGTGTTATCTTTAAAAAATAAATTCCTA
This sequence comes from Anguilla pacifica, assembly GCA_039654925.1. Classification (NCBI taxonomy): domain Eukaryota; kingdom Metazoa; phylum Chordata; class Actinopteri; order Anguilliformes; family Anguillidae; genus Anguilla; species Anguilla pacifica. The sequence continues at coordinate 51,027,201 of CM077291.1, forward strand.
GGGGAAGAAAAACGTCAGTCACCGTATGAAAGTTGAATTTGCCTAACCTTTCGCTATGATTCAAATCAGCTCAATTCTGGACATGAACTAAAATGTAGACGTGACGTTGGCACAACAGAAAACAGGTAATGTTTTAACTAAACACTGTTAATAATTACAGATAATAACACCAAACTTTAGAAACACCAGAGAAAGATGCCTTTACGGTTCCCTGTACGGCATAAATAGTTATCCCATTGTATGCACTTTGGCAAGCTAGCTAGCCAACTACGCGTTTCAGCACGCCCCAAAATACAGTAACCCGTGCCTGAAATTATCTGTAATTGGATAGCAACGGTTAGCAACCTTGCGAATTAAGTGCTACTCGGCAGTGTGTCTTAGATTTCACAACTGCATACTACGTACAAATCTAAGCTAAAGTAAACGAACATGATACGTTGTAAACTGCATCAACAACATGTAGACAGCGAGCAGCAGGCAAGCTGACGCTTTACAAACTGAACATTACCTAGTAACACGTTACTGCACTTACACTGCCGATTTGGCCTAGTCAGCAAACACCCACCGACAACTCAGTCATATGTCATCCATACGCGTCATCGCTGCACATTGACTTGCTAAGTAAGGTTAAGGACCTTGCGCAAAAAATATTCAGCAAACCAGCTAGTTAGCCACCACGATTATCCAACTAGACTAGCGACCCGGTTACCATTGGCATTGGAAGCTAAAACAGCCAAATAGCTTGCATCGAAACACTGCCTAATTTGTGGTTGTTACAGTAGCTGGCATGGTGCAATTTCCCGCTTGCTAAACAAGGACAGACAACAACTTTCGCTTGGCTTGCTCGCTAATAGTGGACAACCATGGCTTTATAACCAGCTACTTTGCATAAAACTGAGCCACACGTTAGCGAGCTAGCACTTGCCTAGCCATCCTACCTGGAATAAACCCGGCCAACGTTAGGAATAGTAAAGTCTCGATAATTCTCCATGAGAGCAATATAAGCATGCCATTGATCGCAACCATATATAGTAAAAACTAGCCGTTATTAGTAAGAACAAACATGAACACCTCAGTTTATTTTCAACGTCTCGTTAGCTGTTAGCTATATGCTAACTTGTTAGCTACGTTGAGGCTAGCCTCTCTCTGAGCCCTGGACAGCGCGAGGGGTCATTTAAACTACGGCCATTACGGATACTGGTGATTGAAATTCAGGGGATTTGTCATACATTGGTAATATTTTTTTCTTAGGCTCCTCACTTATGCTGCATATGCTTGCACTGCAATGGCATTTATACTTTCTAAAATAGATGTTTTATTTGTTTACCTGGCCCTGAGATTCCCGACTTCCCTCACTCGTTACTGCGCCAGTTTCCCGTCACCTGACTTGCGCAGGGCCTGTCCGATACAAATCACTGGAATCTTATTTTAAAAATGGGTAAGGCAATACATTTATACATTTTGATTTTAGATTTTAACACTTGCGTTATATTTACGACAATTCTTTCGCCCCATACTTTAATAAGTCTTTAACTTTCTTTAAAATAGTCTTATTTGGTGGATAGACGTGCATTCTTCTTCCCGGACCTTACGCCGACTTGCCTGTTTCTTTTCTCTTCGCACGCAAACCCGCAACGACTTATGATTGGCTGAATAGGACATGCAATTTTATAGGACCAACGTGACCAAGAAGATTCAGTAAATGCTAATTTCTTGATTCCAAGAGCAACATATGAGTGAGTGCGCTTTGTTTAAAAAGAAAGAACAATTCACAGAACTACAATTTTCAGCTGTCTTCGTCACACACATTGCAAACTTGAAATGGAAAGCTCTGTGATACAGGTCTTACTGGGAACTTGAGCTTATTAAGAAATGCAAACAATAGTCCAAAAATAACTGTTCTGGTTTTCACTTGTACTTCTTTTCACAACAAGGCAGTCACTGTATGATTAATCTAAGAGTGCTAAATATATATATATAAAAAACTATTTATAAAATACTTTGTGGCATTAGTTTCGATAATTTTTGGAAGCAATGGTCAAAGGACTGTTTCTGGCTCCAAGAAATGACAGAATTTGATTTGTGGTCAAAAATTATGGGAACCATTTTTGGCTTCCCTCCCGATATTCAAAAATAAAAGCAAGAAACATTCAAACTGCCAAACAGTAGCTGGACTGAGCACAGCCAAAGTATGCACTTCAGACTATTAAAATTGATATTGTTGATAAAGTTGATTATTTAATACACTTTCAGCTACTTAACAATTAGTAAATTAGAATAAATCCTTCTTGTGCACCAGATTGCTCTCACAAGAATCCAACATTTTCACAAATTAGTTTGAAAGTAAAGATGTAGGTGTGCAATCCACATCAGAATGATGTCATGCATCACAAATATGTCCACAATTTGCATAAATGATTATTAGCGTACAGAAAGTCCTAACTTTACTTGAAAAAAGCATGCTGTGATCTCTTTGTCAAGCTGTCCCACAGTGAATAAGCAAAGGAACCATACATACGTAAGGCTGGCCTTGTCAATAAAACGCTACCAGCAACTTGTGCAATAATGTATGTCCTTCCTTAACGAGTGGGTTATATTGTTTTACGGCTGTTCTGGTCATTCACTTTTACTGGTCATTCACTTTTATTTTCATTTTCAGTCACTTGCCAATTGCCACCTGTCAAACCAATCCAGCATAAACCAGTAAACCCTTATACATGCACACCTGACCAACGCCTTTAGCCACTGTCCACTGCAATGCACTAAATGCTGGAATTAACCAAACGCTGTAGGAGTGTTCCTGAGCAGAAGATTTACATGGGAGTGTCAGACTCCAGTCCCGGAGGGCCGCAGTGTCTGCAGGTTTAACTCCAGTCCTGGAGGGCCGCAGTGTCTGCAGGTTTAACTCCAGTCCTGGAGGGCCGCAGTGTCTGCAGATTAAAATCCAGTTCTGGAGGGCTGCAGTGCCTGCAGGTTTAACTACAGCCCCGGAGGGCCGCTGTGTCTGCAGGTTTAAATCCAGTTCTGGAGGGCCGCAGTGTCTGCAGGTTTAACTCCAGTTCTGGAGGGCTGCAGTGCCTGCAGGTTTAACTACAGCCCCGGAGGGCCGCTGTGTCTGCAGGTATTTGTGGTTTCCTATCAATCAGCAGCCAACTAAGGCCTTGAGAACAAGGTGTGGACTCTTTAGCCAATCAAGGACTTCAATCATTCACTTGTACTAAAACACACTGGAAACCAGCAGACACCACGGCCCTCCAGGACCAGAGTTTGACACACCTGATTTTCACACTTTCAGTGCATACCACTGTTGTATTACATGTGTCAACCAGCAATTTACGGAGCTGGTGGTTGACCTGTCCTGTTAAGGCTCTGTGTTCTAGCGTAGTGATGGACTCTGCGGTCTGTTTTTGAATCTGGACTGTGCCCATGATGACTGTAGCTCGACTCCAGCAGGATTTAGAGCAGAGGCGGGCAATGAGGGGGCAGTTTCTGTTTCATGGTTTCCATTCAAACTTCTGGCCTTAATTACTCGATTAGCCCCTAACACTTACGCCATCTGACTTTTGAGCAGCATCTCTTGATAAGCATATGAATCAGAGCCAGTCTGTCCCTGCGCCCTGACACCAAACGTTTTACCTAATCTATGAGTGAACCAGTGTTGGTGTATACAGGCAGTTAGCTCAGTTAGCCACGGCAATTGGTAGAAACAAAAACTTGCATACACATCGACCCTCCAAGGCTGGAATTGCCCGCCCCTGATTTAGAGCCAATGTCCCCCCAGGGAAGGGAGGGTTTCGGTCAGCCAGGATTACAGAATGTCATCGCCCGCTATCGACCCTGCTGGTCCATCGGGGTGCCCGCGGTCCACCTGTTGAGTTGCGCGTGAAGCGTCTTTCTCAAACACTTGGGTGTGCGCGGGCCAGACTTGAGGACTGCAGTGTGCTAAAAACAGGTGGCTGACACATCATGCACTTTGTACAGCACATGCCTGTCTGCTTTCCCAGACAGCTGTGGTTTCAGCAGTAAGTGCTACCAAAGAAACCAACTGGGTATTCTAACCTAAGGAGAAAAAGCTCTAAAAAAACCAGCAGGTTAACCCTTTGAAGAGTAGGTTTTCTGGAACGTTTTTCAAAACTATAAGCCCGGGTTCTAGAACTCCATTGCTTTTAGTTACCAGTAGTGACTGTTACATCAGCACTGGTTCAGAACATTCAGTTCAGAACATTCTAATCATGTTTGTGATCTTACTCCATAAAGGGTTAAAGTAACACACTGATCCTGGTCAGTCAAAGATAACACAAGCACAGTGAATGTCACATATTTCATTTAATACAGTCTTCTATTTTCTTCTTTTTTTATACAAAGGCCTTTAAAATAGCAACAGGCTGAGAAACGGCAGGGAAGAGGTGGTGGGAATTGAAAAAGACATGCATACCGACCTTTGCCCACTTGTTTTTAATCGCAATACAAAAAAGAAAACCAAGCCAAAGATGAGGAGAGAGGATAACTATTTAGTATACAGCTTTCAGAACCTGTCTACATACTGTTAGAGGTGTACCGGGTCGGTCAGGTCACAGTCAGATATATTCACAGAATTGCGTGTGTGTGTGCGTGTGTGTGTGTGTGTGTGGGCGCGCGTGTGCACGTGTGGGTGTTTGCACGTGTATATTACAGTCTCTGTACTTTCCTGAAAGTCTGTGTGCCACTTTGCTTGTCCAACCGTCAAAAAAAGAAACTAAGACCGTCTGTCTAAGTCAAGGATCAAGTCCACCTAGAAATCAGTCAGGTCTTCCAGTGCACAGCTTTCTCTGTTGCACACAAAATGGCGTCAGGTCCAGGTCCGTCTGTCCGTCCGTCCGTCCATCCGTCCGTCCCTGTGAGATCCCTCAGTCCGGTCGGCGGTCCGTCCGGCGCTGGGCCGTCCCTCCGTCCTTCGGCAGGTCTCATTTCTTCTTCTCCTCGTCCTTCTTTCCCTCAGGGGGCTTGGCCCCGGTCTGCGAGGCCAGGGACCCCATGGCGTTGCGGATGGCCTCGTTGTTGGGGTCCACCCCGGGCAGGCTCTCCAGCACGCTCTGCAGGAACTCGGGGTCCTGCATGACGTCGTAGTCGTCTTCCTCCTGAGCGAGAGGAGGACGAGGATGAGAGCCACATCCGGCAGAATACAGGGTCAGGGTGAGAGGGAGTGGGGGGGGGGGGTCAAAATACAGGGTCAAGGCGAGAGGGGGTGCCTGGGAGTTCACAGGCAATGTGAAATCATGCGCTGGTGGATTTTATCCCCTGGGTTAGGCTCCCAGTGTGGAGTCGGAGAAGGCCCACCTTGGCAGATTCGGCAGTGTCCATGGGTGCTCCTGTGTCCATCGGTATGGATTCGCCAAACTCTGAATCAGGAGCGGGCAGAGACAGAGAAATGGTATGAGAGAGTGTGTGACCGGTTAGCGTGTGCGAGTCTATCTTCTGTAGTACTGTCGGCCATATTTGCAGTGCTCAGAGAGTCTGAGAACTGCAGAACACTGCAGTGGTGAATGCGTAGAGTGAGTAGCAGCAGCAATGAAGCACTCAGCTTGCATGTGTGACAGTAGTACAAATTCTGTGTATTAACTGCCCTGTAATGGTGTAATGTGGTATAATGTTAGCAGTGAGCAGTAATGGTAAATAGAGGTGTTGTGTAATGGTAATAGTGAGCACTAATGGTAACTGTAATGGTAGTAGTCAATCGCAATGGTAACTAATGCTGTAATGGTAGAAGTGAATAGTAATGGTAACTGTAATGGTAGTAGTGAGCAGTAATGTTAACTGTAATGGTAGTAGTGAACAGTAATGGTAACTGTAATGGTAGTAGTGAAGAGCAATGGTAACTGTAATGGTGTAATGGTAGTAGTGAAGAGCAATGGTAACTGTAATGGTGTAATGGTAGTAGTGAAGAGCAATGGTAACTGTAATGGTGTAATGGTATTAGTGAACAGTAATGGTAACTGTAATGGTGTAATGGTAGCAGTGAACAGTAATGGTAACTGTAATGGTGTAATGGTAGCAGTGAACAGTAATGGTAACTAATGGTGTAATGGTAGCAGTGAACAGTAATGGTAACTAATGGTAGCAGTGAACAGTAATGGTAACTAATGGTGTAATGGCAGCAGTGAACAGTAATGGTAACTAATGGTAGTAGTGAACAGCAATGGTAACTGTAATGGTAGTAGTGAAGAGCAATGGTAACTGTAATGGTAGTAGTGAAGAGCAATGGTAACTGTAATGGTGTACTGGTAGCAGTGAACAGTAATGGTAACTGTAATGGTGTAACAGTAGTAGTGAACAGTAATGGTAACTGTAGTGGTGTAATGGTAGCAGTGAACAGTAATGGTAACTGTAATGGTGTAATGGTAGCAGTGAACAGTAATGGTAACTGTGCGGGTGTGACAGGGTGCTGCCGTAGCCGTTTTCACCGTACCGCCGCCGGCCCCCTGCAGGGACATCTGCATGGCGTAGGCGATCTGCTCGTCCTCCGTCATGCTGCTGAAGTCGGGCAGGACGGCGGCGCCCGTCTCCGGCTGCGACACGGACATCTTCAGCAGGGCGTCCTCCGACTCTGCGGGGGAAGGGAGGAGGAAGGGGGGGGGATGTTAGATCCCTCAGCACTTTTTGAAAGAGCAGGGGCGTTTTACCCCAGAGTCCCGGTCTGGTCAAATTCAGAGGTGGAAAATCCAGGTTCGAAAGTAAAAATCCTCCCCAGGATTTTGTTCCAATCACCTGGACTTGAAAATTAGCACAATTCTTCAGCCAGGAGGTAGAACAGAAGAAACAAACGGCCCTGGACTTTCTACCTCTGGTCAAATCCGTACAAAACTTCTGACAAATCCCGAACTCTAGGGATAGTTTGGGGGTTCAGGTCACTTTCAACTGTAAGGACTCTAATTTTATATCCTGGATGCTTTGCACAGGCAAACAGACAAATTGACAGGGTTTCGGGACTGAACCTGGGATCTGACACGGTTTGGGGACTCAACCTGAGATCTGACATGGTTTGGGGACTGAACCTGGGATCTGAGACAGTTTGGGGACTGAACCTGGGATCTGACATAGGATGCCGTGTGGAACCCTCCAAATTTATTCATTATGGCTTTGCTCACACATCCATCCCCTTGTCCATAGGCCCGTCCTTCACCCCCCTATTTTCCCCTCACCAAATAAAAACAGACAAACCATGGAACATGGATAACCAATCACGGGCTTCTCTCCAGGAAGCAGTGAGAACTGAAATAGCTGATAACAGGGTTAAGGGAGTAAATTGGAGGGAGTTTTGTCTGTCCGTCCATTCATCTCTCTCTTTCCTATAAGGGGCCAATAGAGACTATTTTCCCAGTCCTAGCGACACTGTGATGGTGGAGTTGCCTGCTCACTGTATCTCAGGCTATGGCACACTGCCACATACTGTGCAGCCAGTTGTGCTCTGGGTCCCACCCCGAGTAAGACTGATGATCTGTGTATGTCATTCATTTCTTCGAATTTGGGGAGATACATGGAACTGAAATGTACTTTTCACAATGCCCCCCCCCTCTCTCTCAGTCTGTTTGTCTCTCAGTAGTGTCAGTTGCTCTTTCCCTGTGTCTGTTAGTAGTGTCACTTGCTTTCTCCCTGTCTGTATCAGTCGTGTCAGTTGCTCTTTCCCTGTCTGTATCAGTCGTGTCAGTTGCTCTTTCCCTGTCTGTCAGTAGTGTCAGTTGCTCTCGCCCTGCCTGCCTGTCAGTCAGTAGAGTCAGTTGCCCTCTCCCTATCTGTCTGTCTGTCAGTAGTGTCAGTTGCTCTCTTCCTGCCTGTCTGTCAGTCAGTAGTTACAGTTGCTCTCTCCCTGTGTGTCTGTCAGCAGTGTCATTTGCTCTCTCTCTGTCTGTCAGTAGTGTCAGTTGCTCTCTCCCAGGCAGTCTCTGTCAGTAGTGTCAGTTCCTCTCTCACTGTCTGTCTGTCTGTCTGTCTGTCTGTAGTGTCAGTTGCTCTCTCCCTGTCTGTATCAGTCGTGTCAGTTGCTCTTTCCCTGTCTGTCAGTAGTGTCAGTTGCTCTTGCCTTGCCTGTCTGTCAGTCAGTAGTGACAGCTGCTCTCTCCCTGTGTGTCTGTCAGCAGTGTCATTTGCTGTCTGTCTGTAGTGTCAGTTGCTCTCTGTCTGTCTGTCATTAGTGTCAGTTGCTCTTTTCCTATCTGTCTATCAGTAGTGTCAGTTGCTCTCTCCCTGTCTGTCTGTTAGTAGTGTCAGTTGCTCTGTCTCTCCCTCTCACCGTCTCCTGTAGGGGTGGGGATCCCGGCCTCTGCAGCGGAGGCGGCGGCCGCCCTCCGAGCCTCCTCCTCCTGCCGCTGCCTCTGCTCCTCCATGGAAACGCGCAGCGCCTGGGGGTGGGGGAGGGATGAGTTAAGTCTGGGGCATGCTTACAGGCGTAGCCCTCACAACATTATTTACATTATTAATCCAGCGACAAACATAACTTACTCTACTCTACATATTATCCATATACAGCTGAATATTCACTGAAGGAATTACCGTTAAGCGCCTTTATCCGAGAGAACGTTCTCATCTACCCTTGATTCGAAACTGGCAACCCCTATAACCCACTGCCAGTAAAACTACACCACCGGTGCAGACCCCACCCGCCCCAGTTCTCACCAGTGCAAGCTCAGGGTCGGCACTGGGGTCCACACCAAACTCGAAGTCGCTGGCCCCCAGGCCCAGCATGGAACCCCCCTCGCCGGCCAGGATGGGGGAGGACAGCAGGGCGTCGGCCAGACTGGGCCCCGGGGGCACAGTCACCAGGTGGGATCCCGTCCCCTCCTTCCCGTTTAGGGTGTTGATGAAGGCAGTCAGCTTCTCTGTGTTCACCTCCTGGGGTGGAACAGCGGGAGGGACAGGGCGTATATTAATTAAAGGTTCAATAATAAAGATCCCACTGCAATTTTTGTAAGAGTAGAGGTGTTAACCCCAGAGTTCTGGTCTGGTCAAATTCGGCAGTGGAAAATCCAGATTCAGAAAGGTAAGTCCTCCGGAGTAATTCGCTCCAATCACCTGGATGTGCTGTTTAGCACAATTCTTCAGCCAGGAGGTGGAACCAATTAGTGAAATCAGCTGTTCATGGGTGGAGTCCATGGGTGAAAGAAACACATGGCAGGGCTTTTACTTTCTGACCCCTGGACTTTCCTTTTCCGAATTCCCACAAAAGTTCTGACAAACCCAGAACTTTAGGGGGATAGTTTGGGGGGGTTCTGGGTTTGTCAGCAGGCAACCCGAGGCTGGTTAGAAACAGACCGTCTCACCTCCTCTCCAAAGTTGATCACGTCCACGTTGACCTTCTCCTTCTTCAACCGTTTGGCCATTTTGACCAACTATGGAGGAAGAGCGATGACAGAGAAGGAGGGGGAAAGAGAAACCGGTAAATAAAAGTGCGGAGCGCGCGTTCGGAGACTCCGCAGACGGACAGAAAGAAAGCGGAGGGAGGCACTCACGTCCTTCTCGTTGTCCTCGACAGGACTTCCCACGAAGGCGATGATGCGCATCTTGTGGTTTTTGCCCTGTCTGTGCTTCAGGGCCAGCTAACGGGGAGATGGACAGGCGGGTTAAACGCGCGGGGGCACCTTCCGGCACCTTCCGGCACCTTTACACACACCCGGGGCTGACCAGGAGGAGCTCAAGGAGCAGCCGGCACGAAGTCGTGAAGAGCGCGGGTTTCAGTTTAGAACCGCCGCCTGGGCCGTGCGCAAGGAACTGGCGGAAAGCTGCGCTGCTCTGCTTAACGTACGCATGTGTTACAGCACGATCTTAATATCGTACAGCATATCAGAGAACCATAACCATGCAGAATGACTTGTCCTTTTCCTGCCCGCACTGGCGTGCCGACCACATACTGTTTTTACTTTGCCAATTCGGAAACGGATCCTCACGGTGCAGCATCGTGCATGTTCAGTGCTTCCGCTGCACTAGCAGGAGCAAGTTCATGCAATGTATGGCAGAGTGAGTGTAGCTGTTGTGATTACGGTTCCCTTGACACGGTTCCCTTGTTGGTGTAGCATAAAGGATCCTGATAATGCACTACCTAGGGCAGTGTGTGTGTATCTATGGGGTCTTGTTAATGTGGTGTGTAGGGCAGTGTGCGTGCGTGCGTGTGTGTGTGTGTGTGCGCGCACGTGTGTGTGTGTGTGTGTGTGTGTGTGTACGTGTGTGTGTTTGTGTGTGTGCGAGTGTGTGTGTGTGTGTACGTGTGTGTGTGCACGTGTGTGCGTGCGAGTGTGTGCGTGCGTGTGTGTGTGTGACTCACATGGGCCACTCTGATGCCGGTGCAGAAGCTGATCTTGCCCCGGGGCTGAACCGCATGCAGCTTTGAGAGGATCCGGCCGGTGTCCGGGGTTAGGGTGGTCAGCACCTCACAGTTACTTTACACACACACACACGCACGCACACACACACACACACACAGAAGAAAAAAACCCATTAATATCATAACCCTTTTATCCACCTACAGGCTCTCGCACATAAAAAGTAACCTATAGAAACAGGAGGCATGGGGGGGTTACAGGGCATCACTGACAGGCACCTCCCGCCTGTACAGTACAGACGGGGGGTGGGGTGGGGGGGGGGGTGTTGAACCCTGGCAGACTGTCTGAAATGCATCCTGACTGTCATTAAATTACACTAACCGGGCGCTCCATCAGCTCTTAAGCACTCAGTACGGTTCCTTATACTGGCACTCAAGACCTTAAACCAAATTAAGCATCATTCCACTGGGATGCCCTCCAACCCCCCACCAACCCCCCACCGACCCCCCCCCCACCCAACCAACACAACGTTCTCACAACGTCACTGGAATGTTTTGTTTGTAACTTTGCCACCACATGGCAAACGTTGTGAGAACGTTTTGTGTTCGCTGGGCACAAGCTCACCCAGAACTGACTCTCTCATCATCTGCATTGCCATTGTCAGTGGCGGCTGTACAGTGGTATTATGGCGGGGTGTCATGGACAGGAACTCAAAGTGAGGGCCACAGGAACTCACTTTGCCATTGTGATGAGGCCCACGTTGTTCTCGGGGTTGCTGCGGGTCTTGGAGTGGCAGACGATGTTGACGGCGTCCTGCTGGGCCTGTAGTCTCGTGGGCAGGAAGTCCCCATTTCGCATGTATTCACTGTTGTCCACGCTGACGCAAGACATATAAAACGTGCGTTTAAAAAAATGTTTATTACTTTGTGTAAAAAAAAAAAAAATGTTTTAATCTATGACCTGTGAAGTTTCACACAAGCGCCTCTGATCTGTGGAACTAAGACCATGATACCCAGATGGGCCATTCTGAAAACAGCTGGCCACCAGACTCCACATTCCATTCCACTTAAAACATAGCTGCACACAATCTAGGCGGAACACAAGCACGGTACAGCTATCATAACAGAGATACTCCGTTTAGTGGAAGGATATGACACTAGGGAAGCATGGAAAGTGAAAACAAGCAAGCAAACAAACAAACAAAAAACTACAATTCAACCAGTATTGCTGCTACTCAAAACATTGAATACACTATCCAGACTTCGAAACTCTAAAGGGGTAACCTACAGGAAATCATCCAGCCAGATTATGAGACAAAGACACTGCATAAAAGCAGTCACAGGGAAATGGAGAGACTATCATCATAATAATAAGAGCCAGGACACAATAGACAACCCTAGAGGATCCTGAATCCACTGTCAGTGGGTCCAAAGCGATACACCTACAATTACAGGATTTCATGGATCACTGACTCGTGCCGGCATTCAGGCCAGCTCAGAAAGGATTTGAAGAGAGCGCTATTCGGGGGTTGGTGTTGGATGGGGGGGGGGGGGGGGCTGCTGTTGGTGTAAACAAGATGCTAGCAACGGTTTCCTCATTAAACACTTATTCTGCTGGCAGTTGAACAACTGCGTATTCCATATTTATTCGAACGGCAACGTTAAGCCATCGACGCCAACGTTAACTCCCGGCTGACTGTCAATCATATAGGAGGTAAACATAAATCCAAAATGACCCCACTTACATTGCTCACGTTAACGTTAATTTATTGCTAACAACATTGTACTCAGATATGAGTGGCGCTGTCAGTAACGCGACCAAGAACGTCAGATAAACTGCTACAATTTAGAAGTTATACATAGAGTACCTAGCTATCCCAAATCAAACAGATAAAACGACATTAAGATATCAAGCTAGCTAGGGAGGCGGAGGCATGAGTATTGAGGTTTTCTCCTTAGATAGCTAGCATTAGCCAGCCAGCCAGCCAGCTAATATTCGCTAGCTGTATATCTCTATAGAGGACTAGACGGTCACCTCTGAGTAGAATGGTAAATCAAACGCACTGCGAACAATCAGACGCTTATACAAAGGTGCATGTACTGTCTGACCAATATATTCAGACGGTTTTAGACACGTTCAAACACAGATATCTGGTTGTCACGGGCTGCCTGTCTGTAATGACTCAGGAAAATAAAGCACTCCCATTCTACTCGGCGCTTCACCAAACTCTCACGCAATTTTTCAACAAAAGGGCCCGCTTTTGACCCCAGATAAAAGTCGACAGTATAACAGTTAATTCTCAACCAAACCAGCGAACTGGTCCCGCGTAATTAGCAAGCAGGTATTGATTTAAACATATTTGTGCATATCTTACCAGACCATAGTACTCTCGAGCACCATTTTGGAAACTTTACCGTCGCTTTCTGACGGATCTTAAAACGCAGCTTCTCATTGGTCAACTAACCTAGGCTAATCAATGACCCGGATATGAATAACCGAAAACCAGAAGTATGCGAACTATGGGGGACGTAGTTATATACTTTTTTCCCCCAGAAACAATGCTGTTTTATGGACGCCGGTTTATAATCATAGATTTTCGAAGTTTCCCTTTTTGCGTACTCGGTTAATTTACAAGGATGTGATGATAGGCACCCGACCCCTAAAGTACTAGAGAATTGCTCGGAGTATACCAGTGGAAATGGCAGAGGTTTTTAATGGGCGGTTGGGAAACAGGTGGAGGAATTTGAGATAAAGTAATTTTTTCCAGCCCAGTTGTGCCAAACGGCTAGCATACCACCCTGGTTATTTCACAAACCTGATGGGACAATGTAGACACATGGACGACATTGCTGAGATACGTGTACTAGTAACTAGTAAGGTACCTCAGAAGTAAATATTCCTTCCTGCCAATATTTACAAATGGCTCAAATGATCGTGTATCTGATCAGGTGGGAACAGGTGTTTTTATTCCAGACTTCAATTCAAAATTGAGGAATAGAATATCGGATAGGTCGTCAGTATATACTGCTGAATTACTGGCAATAGTAGTGGGATTGCAATGGGCTGAAGAGGGGCATCCGGAGAGAGAGGTTAGTGGTTCAGACTCATCATCAGCACTGCACAGTATATGCTCTTATAAATCAAACAGAAGAGATCTGCTGCTTGAAAAAAATATGTCACTTTTCAGGCTTTATAGATCGGGCATTATAGTAGAGTTTTGTTGGGTGCCGACACATGTAGGTGTTAGGGGAAATGAAGGAGCAGACAAATTGGCAAAAAAGGCATTGAACAAGGAACTAAGGTCCCATTAGGCAGAGGGGAAGAAAAATCAATTATCTAGACGGCTATCGTGGCAGAGTGGCAGGAACAGTAGAATAATGGCAAAGATGGCAGATGGCTATAGAAACTGCAGAACTCCATTAGGGCAAAGCAGGTTAAGGTGAAAATAGGACAGAGGAGGTACTGATTGCCAGGATAAGGTTGGGGCACACTGATTTGAATTCTTCTTTCGGCTGACAGGGAGGTGGGTTGTGCGAAATGTGTATGGTACCGGAGACTGTCGAGCACGTCGTAGTGGCGCGTGGCCAATTCGTCAATGTAAGAGCAGTGTTATTTAACAGGATAGTGGAAGGCGGTGGTAGGGTCAGTGATATTAAAGACATTTTGGGTGAGGGGGAAGGTTTGAGTAGGAATTACAGAGCTGTGGTGCAATATCTTTTAGAAACGAGTTCGGGCTAAAGGGTCTGACTACTGGATCAGTGGCACGGTGGTGCAGTGGGTAGCACTGTCGCCTCACAGCAAGAAGGTTCTGGGTTTGACATGCTCTCCACATGTCCGTTTCGTCCGGGTACTCCAGTTTCCTCCCACAGTCCAAAGACATGCAGTTAGGCTAATTGGAGACTCTAAATTGCCCTTAGGTATGAGAGTGAATGGTGTGCGTGCCCTGTGATAGACTGGTGGCCTGCCCTGGGTGTATTCCTGCCTCACGTCCAATTGCATTCTGGGAGAGGCTCCAGCCCCCCCGCCTCAGGATAAGCGGGTACAGATAATGGATGGATGGATTTGACTAATCTGCTCCATAGTCCAGAATATTACGTGTCAGTAATGCATCTTCTACGCAGGTTGTGAGCTGCCAATAAATACCATTGAAGAAGTTGTTTTTTTGGGACATGAAACCATCCGTGGTGAGTATGCTCATTGCCTGTTTGAAGAGAGAGGAAGTAGGCTTCAAGGATTAGGCTGTGTTTACACCTATTGAATCCAATAATGCTTTATTCATTCTTAAGTTTTAAAATTTATTGTTAGTGCTCAAATATTTTGCTCTCATATGGAATCGATAATGATGGAATATAGTGCCTCCCACCATCGTTAAATGCGGTTTTGTAGGTTTCGCATACTTTCCTCTAAAACAGAACTCAGAATTTCAGTCCATCTAATGAAGTTATTTCACCAAAATGAATACAATTATTTTATAAATATGCATAAATAAGTAAAAAGGGGCCTGCTTCAGAAGAACTGAAGCTTACCTTCTTGGTACCAAACACAGTGAAATAATCTGTTGTAGTCATGCTTTGTTTTTAATAAAAAAGGAGGTAATTTACGACAGCAGTAAATAAATCAAATGTGTCTGAGAGAACAGGCATCTCCTCCTGCGGTTCTTCCATGGACACAAGACTCCATGGACAAAAAAATAAACAAAATAAAAATGAAAGAAAGTCTTGGGCATTTTGCCTCCCAGAGCAAACTTTTCAGTTGGCCAAAGTAATTTAATAATATTTATGAGCCATGCAATGATTTATTCATAACGTCATCTGACAAAAGCAGACTGATGTGAATAAGAAACAAGACACTTACTTTCTTCCTTTTTTTAATGAACTCGATTCAGAAATACAGTATGAAAAAAAAAAAAAAATCACCAGATCAATGAAATCATGGCGGGGAAAAAATGGCCAATAAACACTGCAAGAAAAGGCGTTGCCTTGACTCCTATATATATACATATACACATTTTATACAGGCAAGAGTAAAAAGATATTGATATTGTACTGGACAACAATCAGTAAAACTGTACGAACAGAGACGCACAGACGAGACTAATACAAATCACACAGAAACGCAGGCGAGAATATTCTTAATAGATATTATAGATATTACAATACTGTATAATCATCTTAAACTATAATCCACTGCTGAAATACAAAAAAAAAAAGAGAGAAAAAGTCATCACTGAACTTCCTGACCGTGTGCTCTGTGAAGTTCCTCAAACAATGACCCAGCTGGAATACTTAATGTTGCATACAATCATAAACATTTCAGAAAACAGCATTTCTGAACAAACCAAAAAAAAAAAAAAAATCAATAAATATGACTTAAAATCTCACAGATGGCCATTCATTATGTATTAGCCATGATGTACACACATTTTTAGTGTTCTGTGCCGTTTCAACTAGTTTTACGCGTAGGGTTTTCTGTACGATCATTCAGACACATTTAACTCTGAGGTGCCAGAAGGTTAAACTAAACTGAAAGTAACCCAACACCACGAACTAAAGGCTTCTGTGGGCCCTACCCTGTTAATACTGCATGTAAACCGAGAGTGTCGTCAACTGTTCGATTGAGGGCAGGGTCAAAAACCCTGGAGTCGATTTTAAGGCATTTCTGGTTCTTTTGAGAATCTGCTGAAGAGAGTCTTGGGTTTTAGGGACTTGGGAAGGGGGGAGCAAATAGATTTAATTGTGACAGTAATTTAAAAAAAGAAAAAAAAAGAAAAGATGCCCGTCATTCGATGGCTGCCCTGTTGAAAAATATGCGATTCAGATTATAGGGCAAAAGAGAAATAAGCTTGTGAAATATAAAAAGACAATGCTACAATTCAAAATGGAATGCAAAAGAAAACCAGTCAAGCGCTACAAAAGCATAAAGGGAAATCCAATCTATGCCCCTCCCCTCAAAAAAGATCCACGTCCCCATTTTTCTCATTCAGACACCCCCTGGACTTTGGCGCAAAAACGATCCTGCCACACTCTCCATTCGGAAAAGGCACAAAAGTGCAGGTTCCACGACAAAATATAACCCAGGGAAAGTGCTTGGTTGGACGTGCTACACATTTGTAAATCTGCCTTGTAATGGACCAAGGAGCTGTGTGCTTGGATAGTCCAACTAATCACTTGCACTGGGATGATTCATTTTCAAATAACCGGCTTCTTCCTGAAAACAAAAGAACACTTCAATTTCAAAGAATTCATTCCCAGGTCCAGTTCAACATACATGTAAATCATGAAGTAGACTACACGTTCTCTCTCCCTCTTACTCACTCATTCACGCACACACATGCACTTACACTTATTATCAGCACAGGCCAAGGACCCATTTGGGGGTGGGGAGGGGGGGGGGCATGTGACAGTCAAACCCCGTTTACGTCTTCCATTCAAATCTACTGGCTACAAGATTGCCGATTATATAATTCAGACGCCTTCCAAAACTTATGAACAGGACAACAATAACATAAAACACTTAACTTCAGTAGACAAACAGGGAAAAGAAATAATGACAGCACTGTAGTTGTATACAAGCAGTATGCATCATAGGGACACGCTGGAAGGTACACGCAGCACAGATGAGGGTTGTGGGAACAGGAGGGTGACCATTTGGTCCGAGGGCTTCAGGGGATTGGCTCGTGGTCAACATTCCGTCCAATCGGGGCGGCCGCGGCACAGGAAACGGGTGCCCTCTGCTGCGCAGGCACGTGAACCGAAGTCCCAGAGCCGGCCCTGACGCGGTCTCGTCCAATTACACGTCTTTATTTGGCGCGATGCTTTTAACAGCAGCCAATGGAAACCAAGACCTAAACATACAATCCACGGGAATACAGAAGACGCTGTGGTCATATCGCCCCCCAAACCAAGAATAAGGTCCCCCCCGTGTCTATTTACCCGAGCCACAACTGATACTGTTCACAGCAGAGCAGAGGAGTGAATGGGATTTCCCCCCCTTCCCTCCCTGTTTGGGGTTGGTCCTTCACTTGGTCCCTGGGGCTGCCTATGAGATCACTACCCGAATTGGGTATAAACTGTAGGGTAAAAATATCAGCAAGAGACGCATCAGAAAGCAGAGAAGGGAAAACAGTGAGGAATGGAGGGCGGGGGGGTGTAGAGGACAGCCCCCCCTCCCCTCCATTCCACACAGTGGGTGGAGTTTGCGGGTCGCGGAAGGCGTGTGAACGCTGGTCCGTTTCGAGAGGGCGGGGCAGTCACCTCCGCTACCCGGAGAAAAGCAGCGGTTTGAAGGAGCACGGAAACAGCCAGGTTTGACTGAGACAGTCTTACACAGCATGTTCAAGGCACATGAATGGGTGTGTGTGTGTGTGTGAGTGTGAGTGTGAAAGGCGGTCTGTTGTGTACTGAAAAGCATTGCTCTGCCCTCAAGGCAGACTGGATTTCATTGGTCCTCCTGCTTCGTCATCCGTCATCTCTGATTGGTCCACCGGATGGCTGACAAGCCGATGAGCTCGGCTGGCAGTGGGTATGCCGATACGATGCAGATGCGTGATATATGGAGATGAAATATGGCGAGACGACAACCCTACCAATGTGAGAAATAGGCAGGCGCGCACTGCAAAAACCAAAAAAATAAGTCAATACCAACAAGTATCTTTTTTAGACTTGAAACCTAATTTCTGTTACTTTTTTGCAAAATCCGACAAAAACAATTTACCTATGAGGTGACAGTTTGTTGTTCATTTCAAGATTTGCCAGTGGGGGTAAAAAAAGTAACTAAAAAATAAGCTAATACTCTCTACTTGAGAGAAAAAATAAGATTTTAAGTCTCACTGTAAGCTTAAAACACTTGTTTTGCAGTATGAACAGTATGAACGAAACAAAAAAAATTGGAGATCAGTCCACCGAGATCAGTCGGGAGCAGCCCGCTCAAGGGCAGACTGACTCGTCCTCGAATCGCCTGCGCGGGTAAACCGGTAAACGACGGCGGATCGGCACGGCGCAGGGGGCCCCAGCGACGGCCCCGAGCGAGCGTTAGCGACGGACGTGGCTATTTCGGGGAGGGGAACGGGAAGTGCTCTCGGTCACACGAGGCCAACGCCTCAAACAGGACACTTTCGAAACGAAAACGCATGCAGTCATTTCCAGGATGTGGACTCGCTCGAGATGTTTTTGACGGCCGTCGCTATTTTAACAGCCGCCGTCGTTGGCGTCCAGCGGGGGGGGGGGCTGGCTTCCCTCGAAGGACGCGCCCGTTTTTGTAACCGAACGGCGTGTGATCTTCACCCAAATGAGGAAACGGAAAAGGGGGAACTTGGAACCGTACGTCAAGGGCAGTGCTAATGTAGCCTGAGGACAGTGCAGCTGCGTTTCCAAAGCAAGGTCAGCCAGGTCAAGCCGAAAAACACTGAGCAAGTTAAAGCCCCTGAAGCCTACCGCTAAAAGACTCAGGCCCAACACAATGTCTTGCCCGACGATAGCGTGGCCGTGGAAACGCCGCCGTTGTCCCCATCGATCAAAATCTCCACCTACACGCCCCTGACTCCACCCAAAGGCGGGTGGTGCAAAAAAAAAACAGTTCGCAGACAATGGGTCAGCGGCTGCTGTGCTTTTGGAAGGGGGGAGGGGGGGCAGGAGGGAATCATTATCAAAAGAGAAGACAGGAAAAGGGAAGGCGAAAAGTTCCAAATGGTACAGGAGTGCTTCTTCATCTGTCCTCCTCCCATCCCATTTCAGCAACTTTTCCGAAATCCATCCTTCAGGTTTCTTTGAAATGAAACATTTAAAAAGTTGAAATAGTAGCCATCTTCAATGAGTGTAATCATAACAAGTCCAAAAAGACTTGCAGGGAAAAGTGGGGGGAAAAAACAAACAAAAGCAAAAAAAAAATACAGAGACCATGTTCCACTGAGCCCGGGCATTGCCCAGTCTCTCTGAATCGGAGAACAAAGGGGTGAGTGGGAATTGTAGTCCTAATCCTGGGTCACCCCTGCAATGCCTCCTGTTATGGCACAGAATCACAAACCCTCCCACTTAAGACTCTAACTCATCACAGCACAGCAGTAGGAGTCCACTACAATGCCCCTAACGGATTACTACAGTGCTACACTGACCTAGCTCTCTATACGTACTGTAGAAACAAAATTACACTATATTACTGTGATACAGTGAAACTCCAGGACAGTGCTGGCAAGTTCAACACAATGAAAAGCAATAGCTGAAGTCCAAACAAACAATAAAAATCACAGCGAAGGGAGAAACCGCGTTGAGTGTTTGAAAATTTGATTATTGTAGGAAAAGGCTCCTCCTGTCAGTTCACACATAACTAAGGCAACTTTCTTGAGATTACAATCATTATTCTCACTCCCCCTCGGCAGAAATGCGGCTCTCCACGCGCGGGGTCTGAAGACGATCTGTGCGGCCCGGGTTTTTTTTTTCCCCGCTGAGACGTCAGACTCTTCAGACCCGCGAATCGCGAAATGCGTTCGCGTGCCCAAGCCTGGACCCGCACCTCGGCGTCGCCCCGGCAGCCAGGGCACACCCCCCCCCCTCCCCAAGACAAAACGCCCTGTGTTGAGCCCCTGCCCCCCCCCCACCTCCCGGGGCTGGGTGTGGGGTTCAGACAGATGAAGGTGGCTGGTAGAGCTGCACTCATGGTGCAGCTGTGGTCAATGTCACAAGCAGCAGACTTGGTGTCAGGCAGGATTTTCCCTGCAGACTTGTCCACCTCTCTCTCTCTCTCTCTGCCCCTCCCGCTCTCGCCCTCTCTCTCTCTCCATCTCCCACCCTCTCACATTCTCACTCTCCTCACGGGTCCATTGCTTTCTTTCCTTCTTTTCACCTCCTGGCACTCATTCTTGCAAATAAAGTTCCCTCAGGAAAATGAGGGATTGCTCTCCTCCTCCCTCCTCCTCCTTTTTTCTTTCCTTTTTAGAGTGTCTCTCTCCGCACGTTCCGGTCCTTTCTCTCGCTCTCTCTCTCTCTCTCACTCGCGCCTTCCACAGGATCACTTTCGTTCTCTCTTCTTTCCCTGCGGGAGAAAAGGGGCAGGGGTTGGTGAGAGCAGTTCTGCACAATGCAAATGAACAAAGCCAACATCCCCCACCCACGTTAACCACACCTCCCACACAAGCGCACCCACCCACACGCACGCAGACAGGCACACACACACGCACACGCACGCACCTACACACAAACCCCCACCCCCACCCACACAAGACCACACACACACCCACCCACAGGTGCGCGTGCACACAACCGCACACAGGCTCCGATTCCAAACAAACCACGTCACCATGTCATCCACTATAAACCTCTCTCGGTTTCAGTACAGTAACTTGGGGTTGGGGTTTGGTATGGGGTTCGGGGTGGGGTGGGGTGGGGGGGGTAATTGTGATATGAACCGCAAGAGCAGCCCCAGTCCAGAAGTGCCAGGTCATCCTTCTAGACCTTTCCATCTCCTTTCCATTCCACAACACAGTCATTACTAACTCAAGGCTGCAGGCGGCACACGGCATACAGATTTAGTGAGCAGCTTAGCCAGAGTCTCTGAAGCACCAGTGTCAGTCCGGTTCACTCCGGGGGCTGCACTCACAGATCAGAGGTTGGTCTCGATGTCCTGGAGCGAAATGACGTCCTCCCTGCTGTCCTGCTCCTCCGCGGTGGCCGTGGCAGCGCTGGGAGAAAAGCCAGGGGTCAGGGGTCAGGGGTCAGGGGTCGTCGCTAGGCCAACAGACAGCCCGTTAACAGTACAGTACGGAACGAGACAATAAGGCATTCCCAAACCGGCTTCCTCAACAGAAAAACACTTCCTTTAAAGGACCGGGAAACCGGATTCGATACGGTGGTTATGTTCCCCAGAAAAGACAACTGATAGTCTTCTTAAAATGTACATTATAATCATTAAATGATAATAAACGCTATTAGATTATCGTGACCTGTTCATGACCAGCAGATCAGGTCGGGGTAGGCGTGTACCCTAGACTCATTAATATTCATATCCGTAAGATGAGTCACATGTAAACCATTCACCCTCGCTAGGTTGGAACAGGTTGTCCCGTGCAGTAACATTAGACCACCCAACTACATGAAAGAAAGCAACGTAAACCAGGCTTTACCATCTTATATTTAAACTTGCAGATCCTTCAATGCGTACTGTACACCAACATTCCACCAGAAAGCAGTCTCAAACTGCAGACATTACACTCAAATAAAGAGAGGATATGATTCCACACATCTAAGCTTGAGAGGTATGTAATTATTGCTAGCTAACGGCAGACCTACTTACTGATCCATCGCGCGTCTGTTCCATGACAACCGGTCGCTAGCAGCAACAGCTGGGATAGAGGTGAGGCACTGCGCCACGCACCAGCGCTAGCCGGTGCTTTTGTGGACAGTTAATGAAATCCTCCTCACAAAAATGGGCACTACAAATATTAACTGTCAGGGTTATTGCAATATTGCAGTGCCGTTTTTTCAGAAATGAAACCCATTTCTTGTGGGTCTCTCCATTTTTTTTTTTGGAAAAGAAAAAAAGTGGATCGTATTTCAGCATCCAGAGATGGGGCAATGTTCAGGCATTTTCAACTTAGCTTGCCCACACAAAAGTGTCAAGGGCACCATTTGCATGTAGAAGGCATTTCACAGGTCTTAGTGTTTCAGTGACTGTTATTGTACCAAGCTAACCTCGTCCACTGAAAACCTGGCATTTAGTAGCCAAGAGGGGGGAAAAAAAGCAAACCTTTTTTATTTTTGCAAGGAAATCATTCAAAAGTACTTCCGAGCCATTTGTAAATGCAAAGAAAGTGTTAAAATAACACATGAGCAAAGAGTTCACAGATTTCGGTTTCCCGGCCCTTTAAGAACGTTAATAGCGGCTCGGGCAGCTCGGTCGGCGAGAGAGCCGTTCGCAGCGCGGGAGCGAGCACCGCGTTCTCGGGTCCAATCCCGACCCGCGGCGGCGCCGGCAGCCCTACGGGGGGGCAGCGCGCGATTGGCCGCCCGCACGCACGCGCGCTGAGGGTGCGAACGGGCCGCCGCTGCCACGCCGCTCCGCATCGCACCCTGCTCTGAGCGCGTGCAGTGTGAAAAGCAGCAGCTGGCTGGCGGGCGCGCGTTTTTGAGGAGAACCGCGGAGGCTTCGTCCCCGGGCCAGCAGCAGGGGCCGCACGAGCGTGCTGGGACGTTGGAAATTGGACATTCGGACACTGAGATTAGAGACGCCAAATAAAGAATAAAAAAATAGTCATAACATAAATGCTACTTAAATTAAGTCATTTATAACTGAGAAATTTCATACACAAATGAACAGGTCTGCGTGTGCGCGTGCGTCCTCCTCACCTGTCGGGGGCGCTGTGGTCTTGGCTCTCTGATTTGTGCACCTCAACTCCGACTGACCTGTACAGACACAGAGAGGCGTAGATTCACTGGGGAAATTAAGGGGATTGCGTGTCCCTAACCTCGCCCGGACTGAAACTACATTGTGAGAGCACCCTTGGGCTGGGGACTGCGAGGTCCAGGAGGCCTTCTGTTTCTGCCAAAAAATCAGCAGCCCATTCGAACATTAGAAACCAGGTGAGGCAAGTTAGCTTTGCACGGAAATGATTTAAACTGATGGCTTAATCATGAAATGGCACAGCGGCCTCCTGACAGCGAACAGGAAGTGAGGCGGGCCGAGGGACGGATGACGAACAGAGAAGGACAGAGCGACGGAAACCCACCTGACGAGAAGAGAGGCGGAGCCAAGCCCCCCGCTTCCCAGGGAGCAGTTGGAGAGGGTGGTCTCGATGGAGTCACAGACGGCCTCGTCCACGGGAGGGGTCCTCGGGAGGAGGTCGGGGCGGCCCGACTGCATGCCTGAACAAAATAAACAAAAGAAAGAACACACAAACACACACAAGGAGTTAATTACCCAAACTGTGGCCCCCGTTGACTCCACACAATGCCAGTAAAAATAACGTCAGAGAGTGCCCCCGAACAGCCAACCAGCCTCATGTCCTGCACCACCCACTCCATCTTTCTAAACACCTACATTTTTCTGTGCCACCTGAAACACTGCCCAAGATATTTTCAAAGATGGAACTGAAATGCTTTCAAAAGTCAAAATGGATGCACGTACACTATAGCAGTGGACTGATGCGATTACCTTTGGAAAGTGGAAAGCAATAATTTAGTAAGGACAGTAACGCCGTCTTGTGATACACCTCCACCTTGTGATCAGCCACAGCTAAGGAAGCACTGCTTTCTTACTGTATGACCCCGACCCCGCCCGGACCCCCCTGCCCCAACTCACCGCTCTCGCCCTCAGCCTCTGATTGGCTGAGCTGGGACTGATAGCCTGGGCGCGCGTCCGTTCCCGAGCCGCCGGCCGCACTGGATTGTGGGACGGTGGACCCCATGGCGGTGTTGGCCCTCCTCAGCCCGCCCTGGCCCCCCGTCCGGCTCTTCTTCGAAGGGGAGGGCTTCACTGTTGGGGTGCAGAGAAGAGGGAATATGGTGAAGCGGAGATTTGGGGCGGGGGCGGGGGCGGGGGCGGAGGCGGGCCTTTTTTAGGCGAGATAACGGGCCGAGGCGGATGTTTGTGTGACAGGAAGGACTCACGCGGAATCTTCTTGAAGGCGGTGTTGCACATGAACTTCTGAAACCTCTCGGCGTAGAAGCCAGGTCTGTGTACAGACACCGTGTCCTGAGACAGGGAGAGAACACAACAGCCCCGTTTAAAACAGAGGCCCAGACCGCACTGAGCATGCTCAGATACACTCGGTCCTGAGGCAGAGAGAACAGCAGTCTAGACCGCACTGAGCATGCTCAGATACACTCGGTCCTGAGGCAGAGAGAACAGCGGCCCAGACTGCACTGAGCACACTCAGGCAAACTCAGACTCAGAAACAACGAGCAGTCAAAGGCACATGCTAATAGAGTCCTTCCAGGTTCACTCCTGGACCAAGGTGAAGAATGAAAAGCTATTGACTTGGAATTATTAGTTTAAACGGTGCAATCTGTAGAAAAGCCAGCTTTGACAATGCAAACACAGGGTTTGTGTAAAGATGTCAGCATGCATAAAATGAATTAACTTTATGTAAAATGAACTCATCACACAGCTTCCTGTGGAAGAAAGAACCACAGTCTGGACGCTGGAGAGCTCAGTGAAAATAAGTCTTGAGCGCTGAACGTTTTAAAGTTCCATCCCCGGAGGAGGCAGCCCCTGCTCGTATGAATTCACATTTTAATATGACATCGTGCTTCACATTGGCCCCATTTTACCAGCGGGGTGGGGGGGGTGGGGGGGAGCGGGGTTGCACCTGTCCTATTTTAGCCAAGATCTCATCAACACAACAAAGGCAAAATCAATAACGCCGTTAACAGGACTGCATAAGCACGAGCTGCAATTCAAAAACGAACCACCAAACAAAAAATCCGACCAACAGGAGTAGAAGTTAAGTGGACACGTGAGGATTTTAAAGACGCAGGAGGCTCACCCCATCATGGACCAGGGCCTTCCAGGAGTGCTCCAGTTTCTTCATGAACCTGGGGGAGAGGGAACGCCCCGGTCAGAACAGGGGAGGGGGCCAACACTGTACCAGCTGCCCAAAACTGGGGGTGTGACAGGAGGTGGCTGATACTGAGGTGGGCATAACAGTGCATTACTTTATAGTGAGTGTGTCAAAAAAAAAAAAAAAATATATATATATATATATATATATACGCTGTACTCTATATATCTAAACATATATTAATATGAAATTAATTAACACATAACCCATATCTGACTGTATATGGGTAAATTAATTTCATAACTTACTGTTCAATAAGTTGCTGCCAATGTGTTTGATATACAGTATAAAGTACAGTGTATATAAATTAACTGACACACTCAATAAATAAAGTAAAACATGTATTGAGTGAATTAACATTCTGTGGCCAAAAATATGGTGAGGGTAGGGTGCGTGTTTTCAAGAGACGTAATTAAAGTGGTCCTACAAGAATCGAAATTTGACAGTATATTCTCCATAGCATCAGAATAATGAACATGAACGCGCACACGCAAACACACGCACGCGTGTGCGCACACACACACGCGCGCGCGCGCGCACACACACACACGCATGGTAGGGTGTGGGCGTTCCTAAACGAAAGCGACAGGCCGCTGGGGCGAAAATGCCCCAAAAAACAGGCAGACAGAAGCACGGACGGGACACCGGAGGCGCAGCCGGGTTAGCCGCCCGGGACGCCCCGTACCTGTACGACTGCAGGATGTCGATAACGCCGATGTACACCAGCAGCCTCTCCCCTTTAGCGTTGCGTGCCGGGATGCCCCCTGACCTGCACAAAAACACCATCATCATCATCATCATCACTGCCGGTATCATAAAAATGTTATTACACTTTACTTTATCAAGTACATTTCATACATTATGTTCCAATCAACAGAGCAATTAAAAATAATGCAAAGAGGAAAATTAATAATGAAAATAATAAAATCAGTGTATGAAAATGTAATATGGAAGTGAAAATCTTAAAATAATACACTAAATGAATGCAATACAAACACAGGTATGGGGTGGGGTAGTACAACAGTGGTAGTATGGGGTGGTATGGGGTAGTACAACAGTGGTAGTATGGGGTGGTATAGCAGTGCCAGTATGAGGTGGTATAACAGTGGCAGTATGGGGTGGTATAACAGTGGCGGTATCATGAGGTGGTGTAACAGTGGCGGTATGGGGTGGTATAACAGTGGCAGTATAGGGTGGTATAACAGTGGTGGTATGGGGTGGTATAACAGTGGCAGTACGGGGTGGTATAACAGTGGCGGTATGGGGTGGTATAACAGTGGCAGTATGGGGTGGTATAACAGTGGCAGTATGGGGTGGTATAACAGTGGCAGTATGGGGTGGTATGGGGTAGTAATACAGTGGTAGTATGGGGTGGTATAACAGTGGCGGTATGGGGTGGTATAACAGTGGTAGTATGGGGTGGTATAACAGTGGCAGTATGGGGTGGTATAATGAGGTGGTATAATAGTGGCGGTATGAGGCGGTATAGCAGACACTCACTGATCTGCAGAGTCTAGCGGGCCCTTCCCGCTGGCCTCCCCCTGGATGGACTCCATGGCGGTGCTGAACAGGGCCTTCTGGCCCCGCCGTATGCGCTGGTCACTCTCCCCCGCCTGGTCCACATTGTGGATCCCCACCAGCAGGCTGTAGTCCATGATCTTAAAGCTCTGCAGCAGCTGCAGGGACAGTCACAGTGCACACACATTAACACAAGATTCAAAAAGAAACCGCTTAATTTGAATGAAAAGTTCAAAACACAATGTCACGCTCCACGCTTGTTCAACATGAGAAAATTAAAACAGATTAGCCCGTTCAAAAATTAATTTTGATCAGAATGCCAAAACATTATTTGTATCTTATTTCATCCTTCACAAACGCACGTGCACACACTCTCACACACACTCACAGCAGGGAGTCCCCTCTGGATAGTCTCGCACGCACGCACGCACGCGCGCGCGCGCACACGCGCGCGCGCGCACACACACACACACACACACACACACACACACACACACACACACACACACACACACACACACACACACACACACACACACACACACACACACGCACACGCTTTGCTTGCTTGCGGCTGTCCATCGTTGCTGTCACGTCACTTCCTTGAGGGGGCGGTTGGTGGAGTGTTGTGGCTACCGCTGCTGACTGCGGTGTGACTGGAGGCGGCTGTGAAGCCGATCCTTGACCCGCATGTCCTGCCACAGCTGGGGCACGTGAGGGCTGGGTCTGGGGATGCTTGGGGTTGTTGCACGTTGTGATGTCTGCGCTGTCGTTGCGCTTCTCTCTGGGACGTGCGTTTTGATTCAAGGAGGTCGACGCCAGAGTTCACGGATGCGGTCCAGGCTCGGCGGTCCATGGCGTTTGCTTCAAGGGCCCCTGGCTTTATTTCACACTTCTTAAGTGACTCTCTAAGATGGTCCTTGTACCTCTGTTTTTGGCCTCCAGATTTCCTGCTGGCTCCCAGGAGCTGACCATATGGGGTCTGTCTTGGGAGACGATGTTCAGGCATCCTAATGACGTGCCCGACCCAGCGGAGTTGGCGCTGTAGCAAAGTTGCTTCCACACTGGTTGTCTGGGTACGTTGGAGGATGGACGTATGGGGTATGCAGTCCTGCCAGGTGACTTTTAGGATGCGCATGAGGCACTTGATGTTAAACGATTCCAGCTGGCGTTAGGGGTTCCATGCATCGGCATCGTACAATAAGGTGGAGACACAGACTGCTTGGTAGACTGCTACCTTTGTGGACAGCTTTAGGTTGCTGCTCTCAAAGACGTGAGAGTGCAGTCTGCCATAAGAAGAGGAAGCACGACTGATTCGCGCTTGGATGTCGTCATCAATTTGACAGTTTGATGCAAGGATGCTGCCTAGGTAGCAGAACTGGTGGACCAACCTTTAGTGGCGTGCCGTGGATGCTGAACACTGCGGGGCTGGATACAGGAACTTAAGTCTGGACGATGATTTCTGTCTGGGCAAGGAGGGCGCAGTCGTCTGCATATTGAAGCTTGTGTATGGTGGTGGTTGTGGTCCTGGTGAAGGCTTATAGACGGCGGAGGTTGAAAAGGTTGCCATCAAGGCGAAACTGAAGCTGGACCCCATCATCATCGGCTCGGAGGGACCTGTGTGCCAGGAGAGTTACTGCTGCCAGAAAGAGATTGAAGATAACTGGAGCAAGTACGCAACCCTACTTTACCACAACCAGTACAGGGAAAGGTGGGGATTTTTGTCCGCCGATGAGCACACAGGCTTGCATGCCATTGTGCAGCTGTTGTAGGACACTCAAGAATTTGGGTGGGACCCCAAACTTTGTGAGGATGCTCCAGAGTGCCTGACGGTTAACCGCGTCAAAGGCTTTGGCAAGATCCAGGAAAGCGATGAACAGGTCATGGTTTTTTTCTCTGGCCATCTCTTGGATCTCTCTAGCAACGAAGATCATCTTTTCTGAAGTCACACTGGGTTTCAGGCAAGATGTTTTCCGCTGGGTCAGGCAGAGCAGCATGACCCGTGCTAGCACCTTCCCAGCAACCGACAGAAGGGAGATGCCACGGCTGTTCCCACAGATGACTTTATCTCCTTTCTTTTTATGGATTGTGATTATGTTTGCGTCCTTGGGACCATATTGTGTGGATGAGTTTGTGTAGGTTAGTTGTGAGGAGGTAACCACCTTTCTTTAGAGCCTCGCCAGGGATTCCGTCAGGACCAGCACTTTTGCTGTTTTTGAGGCACCTTACTGCTGCAAGGACCTCAGTGAAGGTAGGTGGAGCGTCTAGTTCTTGTACTGGTAGGAGATTTGGGAGTTTGTCAACAACAGAGAGATCAGAAGGGTTTTGTTGGTTGAGGAGTCCATTGAAGTGTTCGGCCCAACGTTTGAGGATTTGTTGTTTGTCCTTGTAGAGCGCTGAGCCGTCTGTGGACCATACTAGGGAGATGGTGTGTCTCTGAGGTCCGTGTAATGACTTGACTGCTTGGTAGAAGGCGTGAGTGTTGTTGGAGTCTGCAAAGGCTTGGATCTCGTGGGCCTTTTTGAGCCACCATTCGTTCTCCATGTTTCGGAGCTGCTTCTGAGTCTCTGCACGAATGGCCTTCCACCATGAGAGGAGGACGGAGGACTGTGGGTTCGAGATGTGGGAAGTGTAAGCCTTACGCTTTTCTTCCAGGAGATGTTGAATTTCAGCAGAGTTGCTGTCAAACCAGTCCTGATGATGTCCTTTTGGTGAAGCCTAGTGATTCAGATGCTGCTGTGTGCATGGCTGAGCTAAGGTTAGCCCAATCATGCTCAATACACACACACACACACACACACACACACACACACACACAGACAGACAGACAGACAGACAGACAGACAGACAGACAGACACACACACTCTCTCTCTCGCCAGACAGTCCCTCTGGATGGTCTCTCTCACACACACACACACACACACACACACACACACACACACACACACACACAGACAGACAGACACAGACGGACACACACACACACACAGACACACAGACAGACACACACACACACACACACACACACACTCTCTCACCAGGCAGTCCCTCTGGATGATCTCACACACACACACTCCCTCTCACCAGGCAGTCCCTCTGGATGGTCTTGCTCAGGGCGTTGTAGTTCTCGGGCTCCATCAGCAGGCCGTCGGGCAGGTCCTGGATGAAGTCCAGGTCCTTGTAGGTGGGCGAGGCCTTCTCGCGCTCCTTGGCCGAGGCGCGGCGCTTGTAGGTGGAGCCCTTCAGGTCGTACTTCAGGTGCATGTGCACCGAGCGCGGCAGCAGGTTGTTCATCACCAGGATGCGGATGTTCTTCCCCCCCGCCTGCACGCAGTACAGCCCGTAGAACTTGGGCAGCAGCGTCCGCTTGTTCTGGTTCAGGTTCTGTGGGGGGGAGGGGTAGAGGGAGGGGGGGAGGGAGAGGGTGGAGGTAGAGGGAGAGGGGAAGCGGGAGAGGGAGAGCGAGAGGCAGAGAGAGGCGGAGGGAGAGGGGGAGGGATAGAGAGAGGGAGGGAGGAGAGGGGGGATGGGAAGGCGGCGGGAGAGGGGGAAAGAGGGTAGAGGGAGAGGGGGTCAGGAACTGCATGTTGAACAACGCATAGCTTTCCCATTTTCCATTTTAAGCTACTGGAGGTGGAGTCAATGTCAACAAAGATGGATTGAAGTCATGGATGAGTTCCAGAAGAGGTGGAAAGTCCAGGGGTCAGAAAGTAAAAGTCCTGCTGTGTGCTTCTTCCACGCACAAGCTCAGTCAGCTGATTTCACTAATTAGCTCCACCTCCTGGCTGAAGAACTGTGCTAATTAGCAAATCCAGGTGATTGGAACAAAATACTGAGGAGGCCTTTTACTTTCTGAACCTGGATCATCCACCACTGGCTTCCACTTTTAACATTTCAAATAGCTTTTACTCTAAACAACTTATTTTTCCTCATCGATATTTTCCTCATCTTCGTTTAGAACATGAGAATGAAACGTGTTCAAAACAAAGACAACCATGGGAAAGAACTGCATCTTTTAATACCTTCATTCCCAAAATACTGCATAGATGTTGCACTTCTTTATTTGATCGTATTTTACTAATTGTATAAAAACAGTGAGCAGTGCGCTCTGTATAGCTGGAGAGGTAATGGGAAAGCTTATTTTCTCTTTTAAAAAAGCTCCCAACTCCCAGCTGAACACTACGACATTCAGGCCACAGCGTTCCCTGTCTTTATTGTCATTAAAGCTTGCTCGATTCAATCGGAAAGCACTTAACTCCGCTTTGACTGAACTGCGCGCGCCCACAGCCCCGGCCGGGTGCGTCGGATCGAACCTCGGAGGAAAAGCTCGCCGCCTCACCATGAAGTAGCCCGGAAGCAGCTTCTGCAGAAACTCCGCCTCCTTGTGCTGCACGGTCTTGATGATGAACTCGTCGTCGCTGGAGACGTAGAAGACGGAGCCGCTGGCGCCCGAGTTGGAGAGCTCGATCAGCGGCTCGTTGCAGAGCGAGTACTGCGGCGACAGAGCGGACGCAGGGTTAGCGGACGCAGTGTTAGCGCCCGTGCTCGGACGCGCGAGGGGGGGAGGGGTCAGAGGAGGAAGTAAAGAGAGAGGTTACCAGGTAGTCGTCGGGCCGGATTCCGAAGAGCTCGCGGAAGTAACGGAAGGCGATGGGGGCGTAGGTCTTAAACCTGAAGTCGCTGTAGCGATGGGCTGGGGTCAGATTACTGCCCTCGCTGAGAGAGAGAGGGGGGGAGGGGGGAGGGAGGGGGGGAGAGAGAGGGGGGTGGGAGAGAGGGAGGGGCAGAGAGGGAGAGAGAGGGAGGGAGACAGAGGGAGGGGAGGAGGAGGAAGAGAGAGAGGAGGAGAGAGGAAGAAAGTGGAAGGGAGAGGTAGAAAGAGACCGAGAGAGAGAGTGTCATAATGTCATAATTCATGTCTCTGCATTATAATGTGTTTATATGCACTGAAATATGTCATGCCAATAAAGTATTCTGAATCAAATCGAGTGGGGTGGGACAGGGACCGACAAAACGAGAAAGAGATGAACAAGAGCAAAAGAGATGAGTTCATCGACAAGTTGGGTGCCACACAAACAAAGGCCAGTGATGTCACCAAAACTCCCCCTACCCCCGCCCAAAAAAAAAAAAAAAAAACCACACACAGAGCAGCACTGAGCAGTCATTTCCAGTCCAGCCGTCCTGTTCTCTCCCAGCACAGGAAGTACCAATGCGCTGCATGTGTCGCAGGGTAGCCTGAGGTCAAGGCCACACGCACGCACACACACACACGCACACACGCCATGCACGCACACACGCATGCACACACACACGCATGCACGCCACAGTACATATTCACATGCCAAGCGCATACGCACAGACACACACACACTCCACGCACAGACCACGCACACACAGGTACACATGCCACGCACACACGTCATGCACGCACACTCCACGCACACAGGCACACACACGGCACAGCGCCGCCCACCTGGGGAAGAAGATGCTCTCCACCACCACAAAGTCCTGCATGAGCACGTCCCGCTCTGCCTTCTGGCTCAAGCTGCCCACGGTGTGGGTGATGCCCAGCTGGATGGCACCTTTCAGGGCAGAGGAAGTGGTCTGGGGAGGGGGGGGGGGGGAGGAATGAAACGCATTTTTAAATAAAGTGTGGAGGAAGGGAGGAGGAGACACAGCATAACACGGCCTCAGTTTGCGAGTAACAGAGTTCACCTCCCCAGTGCTGGGCACACAGCGATAGGGAAGGGAAGATTCGAAGATTCCTGAGTATTCAAAAAAAATAAAATGAAAAGAGTGTTGTTGAATTACAAAAAATAAGTCCGTCAAGGGCCGTACAGTACTTACAGTACAAACCACCTGACTCTCTAGGATGACCTCATGCGCATCCTTCAGAACAGGAACGATGCCCCTTTACACACACACACACACACACACACACACACACACACACACACAGTGCGCAGATGCTGGTTCCAGGAATCTGAGCGAAAGGCAGTTTTGCTGTGCTTGTCAGAGAGCTTGTCTCCATTAAAAAAGCCCTGTGACGCCAGCAGCAGAGGGGTCCCAGTGCACAAGCTAAGAGGCGTGGCCTCAAATCCTCCAGAGCCGCCGAGTGGCCAAAGACATCACTGGAGCGATGGCCGTTCTGCTCTTAGCCACGCCCCTTCATGAATATTCATAAGCTGTAACAGGACTGGAAATTACTGCTACCAGGCAGAACCTCCCTGTACTCGGAAGATAGAAGGAGCGGTGGGCCGATCCATTTCAGAATTTTGCTCCAACATTTGCTCTTAATTATTTAACGAGCTCAATCATATCTTGAGCTGACATTCGCATAAGCACCAGCTACAGTCACAGAGTGCAAGTGTATCCTAAAGATTTTACTGTGCTCAAGCACAGGACCGAACCAGAGTAGTTCGTAGAGCTGTCAGAAAACTAAAACTAAGGTAAATGGCAGGGTTATTACAGTTTTTAAATTTTCATTATTTTTTCTATTTTGATTTATATTTATTTTCAATTGATTTCAATTTCAATTTATTTTAAGTTAGTTTAAAGAGTTGGTTGGCTAGTTTTAGTTTAGTTTTCATTTTTTGGAAATGCTTAGTTTCTGCTTTTTTTTTTGCGTACACCATTTTGTTAGTGGCAAAGATCAGAACAGTTTACATGTTTACATCAGGTACTGCGTCAAATGAACAATAAATCTTTTCAATGTTATTTTTAATTAATTTAGCAAACCATCGCAAACAAGCCTGAAGCCTTGAACGATTTAATGGAAAACCAAACCGCAATATACAGTAACTCTGAGCCTGTTGAGTAATCCCAAACTCCCCAGTATTGTTGACGTATCGCAAAGCAAACCCGGCAGTGGAGTCCAGAGCAAGGCGACTCACAGTGGCATTTCCTCATGCGCCAACGCGTGACAACGAGGTGCCCACAGACAGAGCAGACGATCACCACCGCGGCACCAGCTTGTGAAACAGCGTTCAACAGAAAACAGAAAATTATTCGCCGAAAATTCTCACTCTCTAACCCGGCACGTAAATTAACAAAAAGACCACAGCTAAAAACTAAAAACACTTCAGGTGTATTTGAATTTTATTTCAGTTAGCTTTACAAGCGGGTTTGGTCATTTCTGTTTAGTTTTTTTTTTTTTTTTTTTAAACTCTCCATTCTATTTTTATTTCAGTTTACAATAAGGTTTTTTTCCATGTATAGTTCTTGTCTTGGTTTGGATTTTAGTTAGCAATAATAACCTGGGCAATTGGCTGGAACGAAAACCAGCACCCAGACCAGGCCGGCAGGACCGGAGTTGAGCGAGCCCAGTCTAGAGAATGATGTGGCCCGTCTCTAATGACCTTTGAACTCTGACCTTCTTGTAGGTGGTCTCGCCCGTAGGGTCGACGCCTCTGTGTCCGATGGTCCTCTTCATGGTCTGGGAGGTCCCCGACGAGCCAGCCGTCTGGTAGTCAGAGAAACCGCGGGGAGAGACGGAGGTAGAGAAGGAGAGAAGAGAGAGAGAATGAGCAACAAATTTTTAAAAAAAAGGGAGAGTCCGACTTCAGCAATTTGTCTATTACTGAAAAACACATTATGGGGAAGTTTCTATCGCCGGTTTTGCTTCCTCACATATTTGGCAAGCGCTCAACAGGGAACAATAGGCCGCTCTTTTTTTCTTTTTTTTTTTAAACAATCCTTCGTGAACTCGGTGGAGAGAGAGAGAGAGAGACAAATAAACGGATATCAGAAGAGAGGATCGTTATCCGCAGCACAGGGGGCCGTACACAGTACACCTGTGCTCGTTTACGGAAGGTGACTCGGCCGTGCTTTCCTAATCAACGCGAGGCTTACCCGTGAGCCTGGACTACAGTACCCACCTGTCCTTTCACTTCCAACCAAAAACCGTGCTGCAGACGAGCACAGGATGTGGGCGACACAGACACTGATGTCTCATCGGAGGGGGGGGGGGGGGGGGGGGTTACAGTGAGGGCCACTGAGTCAGGACCTGGGCCACAACAGCACACTGCAACCACGCTGGCGGTGGGTGAGGCCAGTTCCCGCTCATCACTGTAAAGTGCTTCGAGCGTTCGGAAAAAAAGTGCTGTATAAACGCACTGATTCATTCATGCATTCATCCACTGCATTCCATTCTACACAGCACCCGCTGTATTACAAGGGGGTAAGCCTGCCTAGGCTAACGGCTAGTTTAGATACAGGCCAGGCGGGGGGGGGGGGGGGGGGGGCAAGTGGCCATGGGTTATAAATGTCCCGGGGCAGGGGAGTCCCAGTCGAGGCCGCGGGGCAATCAGTCTTACCTCAGGGGCAGCCGGCTTCCAGATCCCACTGGACCCTACAGAGAGTGACAGAATTAAAAAGAGGAAAAGAAAGGGAAATGGGGGGGGGGGGGGAGGAGGGGGGGGGGGATTTACACACAGTACATCAGAAGACCTGCCACAGCTGCTCGGGGAAGATAATGCGACAAAAAAACGCAACGCAAACAGCATAACACAAAGCACTCGAGATAAAGAGAGAGCTTTGTGGACTTCAGCCAGTGTCAAATATCAGACTGTTACATTTGACTATGTCAAAAGAGACAATTACACTGTTCTACACCGCCCTACCATAGCTGCATATTTTCTTAGATGACCACCCTGAGAGCGTAAAAAAATAACACATTTTTCCCCCATTTTTTAAATCCACAGTTTTGAATTGCCTGTAGTGGGAAATCTTGGCCTCAAGTCTGACCGTTTTCCACTCTGCAGACCACACAGTACTACAGGAGAGGGCAAGCACCAATCAGCGAAGAGAGGGCTGCTAGCACCAATCAGAGGAGCCACACACCACTCACAGGCAATAGACATCCTGTGGACAGCCGGTCCATCAATGGGAGAGACTGATTCAGAGGTAACCCAAGGAATTCTGGACGAGTTAAACACAACCTAGCCCGCGGCAGTGTGTTCCAGTGAGGTCATCACAGCCAGAACACAACATGGCTACAACCTCAACATTGCGATATCTAGTGCTGTGATCAACAGCCACAGACTCAACACTGCAAGGACTAGTGAGGTCATCACAACCAGAACACAACACACCCACACTTAACACTGATGTCTAGTGCTGTGATCACAGCTGGAACTCGACACAGATTATATAACAGAATATCTAATCGCTTCACAAGAACAAATTTCGCTTGTCATTCACGAGCTTATCAAGAACTTCAGCGCCAATGTCAGATTACGTAAAACAACCGGGCTAATTACATAATTAAGGGTAGAAGTTGGCAGGAAGTCCAGAGACAGACACAACCCTCCCTCGTCCACCCCTAGTCTAGACCGTTCCACCTTCCCTGCTCTTGAGCCTAAAGCACCTTTGTAGAAAGTCCGTGGGAGACAGACCCCACCCCCCCCCCACCCCCCCACCGCCACTCCCACTAACTTCCGGAAAATTCCAAAACAGGCAGTGGGGAAAACTGCAGGCATCCTGACTTAATGCGATGCCTCGTCTGGTTCGGTCAGTAAAAACAAGTAGCCCCGCGGCTACACCATCAGTAACACCACACAAGCGCGCTCCGCCTCATCCAATCAGCCGCAGGCTTGTAACCAAAGCGACCGCTATAATGAGTCCTTACTTGCCCTGCTTATACTTCTCCATGTTAACAGAAAACCAGTCGATGCTCTGGATTGAAAATGCAGCACTTGTGGGAGGGCATCAGTTATGGTAAGACGAGGCTCGCAAGCATAAAACACGCCGGCGTTTCAAACTGAAAAATAAACAAATAAACAGACAAAACGCCTGAAGGCTATCGTACAAACGTAGTTACAGCAGCTCACAAAGCCAAACGAAAGACAACGAGGAGGTTGCAAAATGCATGCAATGTGAATAATAGTGAAAAATAAATAAATAAAACCAACGCAGCATAAAGATGCTCTCAGTGTATTATAGAGAAAAAGCAGCAGTGTACTATGAGCAGGCTGTGGCTCTGGGTACACAGACTGCTGTGCACAGGTGCTTCGTTGCGCCGTGAAGAACTTAAGGCAAGGTGTAGCATTAGAAAAAGTGACATGCTTAAACACACACAGGTGACCGTGCACGCGCACGCAGGCGCGCACGCACGCACACACACACAGGGTCCCGGTGCGTTCGTGCTCCAGTTCAAAGAGCTGTTTATAAAGAGAGCACGCGCTCTCTGGGGCAAGAACGACGTGCACGCCTGCCCGCGAGCAAACACATTTACGCACACACACGCGCACGCACACACACATAAACGCCACACCACCATGCAGGTACCTCTGCGAGAGGCTACTCTCCTCCAGAACTGAGTGCGCAAATCTGTGGAGCAATTTTGAGGCAGTTAAAACAGGATCAGTCACATAAGACAGGCCACTCTCACGCTGCTCAGCCTTCTACGGGCTTACGTACGGGCCAGAAAACGTCTGTGCGCACACAGAGAACCTGTGAAAATTTTGGTGGACACCAACAAGCAATACCCAGGTAGGATGTGTCAAAATTCTTGACATTTCAGGCAACCCCACGCTCTCACGAAGCAATGCGCCTCACGCACACCCACTTTTTCCACACGGAAGAGGCAGCTGAACTATTCAAAGCGCTCAAAATATTTACATTTAATTTGCTTCCGTTTTTCGTCAGTCGGATTCACACGACAGCCTGAACCAGTTTGCTAAACCCTCGCAGGACGTGCTTCGACACGGCGTGCCGGTAAACACCTCTCCGTGCCCGTTACCCAAATCACGGTCCTCTAGGGCCGAACAGCTGGGTTTTCCCACCCTCCCTTCACCTGGGAGTCAGGTGTGAACACAGACTGGCCAATCGGGTAGCACTAACTGTTCAGTTAATTACCTGGGAGAAAAGAAAACCAGGATTCAATTTGGATTCGAGGGCCAGATTTGAGTACTCGCACTCTTGCGCGCGTATCCGTCGTCACAACTGCAAACCTCTCGTCGTCGGCCCCTGTATGGAGCAAAGGCGTCACATCGACCGAATTAAGCTAATCTCCTGAGTCAGACACACCGAGAAGCGGGTCACGCTATTTTCATCATGTGAGCAAGACGGGTGCGAAGGGGGGGGGGGGGTACATGATTTGTACAGCCCGTGGATGTCTACAACCCCAATACAGGGCCCAGATCCCATCGCTATATTCTTGCAGTCTGCAATATCTGCGGAAAAGGACCAATGAAGAGATTATCATTCCAGAGACGCTGTTTGCTCATAAACCTACGGCCACAGCAGTGTTTTGCAGGCTCGAATCAACGAATCTGTTGTTTTGTGGCGCTCCTGACCAGAGGTTTAAAAAAAAAAAATAAATAAAAAAAAAAAAGGTATGCAACAGTGATTCTTCACGGTCACAAGTTCCAAACAAGTCACCACTTCACTGACATACTGCTTCACTCGTTCGTGTAGTTGGGGACGACCAGGAAACAGAGCGATCAGAGACAGAAAAAGCATTTATTAGTCTGAAACATTAAATGAAATACGGTAGAGAACAAGGTGTCCGATAATGTTGATTTAAAGAGAGCTGAAATGAATGAGTTTCTCATTGCCTTACTATGAGCACAGGCAATGCACAAGGAATTTACAGTCACACTAAATCGATTCGCCCTGGGAGGGTGTACAGGGACTGAGGGGGTTGCATTATTTTACAAAACATTCCCAGAACATGTTCTACCCAAATATGCGTTAAAAAAAATCTAAGTAAAAAAAAGGGTCTAAAAAAGGCACTGAGGGCGACCCAATTAGACAACCCCAAGGGAATGCATTTTAATTTCAGCACTTTTTTTTCAAACTACCAAGCCTCGTACGAGATTTCCCAAGGGATCGTTCCGGTAAATGACTACTAGCGAACGTTTTTTTCCCAAGCAACAAAAACGTCTCGAAAACATACATGAATACATTAAATTTCACTTCTTTTATGTAAACCGCGGACAACGTATTAAAACATGACAATAAGTGCATAAGACCTAGCTATAGGTTTAATTCTGTTCGTCAGCTCATTAACATGCACGCATTTTAACTAATATTCTAAAACAAAGAAAACAGTCGAGTTTTTGACAGTTATGTGTTGTCCGAGGCTCGCCATCTGGCTAGTTAGGTCGCCAACGTAACTTCCTAACACAGAACAGGCAAAAATATAATGAAGGCACGCCAACAAAAAATAATGTCCAACTGTCCATCCAAAAGATTTTGTCTGTAGGTCTGTAAACAATCGAACTGTTATCTACCCAATTCGGTGTTTACTAGCGCCCACCTGGAAAAGTTTAAGATTAAACAATCAGACCACCACGTTCACTCGATTAGTTAGCAATGTTGCTAACTAGCAAGTTCGCAGTATGCCGAAAAAATGACAGAGCTTGTTGGCTTGGCTATGCCACCGAATGGCCTGAAATTCGCCAAATAATTCCCTGTCTTGTTAGTCAACTATGCCATTTCAAAGGCACGTTTGTTTATTCGTTATTAGTTACCTGTAGGACCCACGGATCCCGAGGCAGCAGTACCGGCTGACGCCATTTTTCGTATTGTTGGCCTGGCTTCTGTGGGTTTTCCTTCTCCGGATGCGCACAGGGACGGTCGACCAGCACTAGTCTATCCTATTGAGTTTTATCCCTTCGCGGCGACAACGTTAAAAAATAGTTTTGGCCTTCAATCCAGGCAACAGAACAATAAATCGTGACAGAGCCACTTGCAATTAGCGAGAAGCTAATGAGATGTCTTTGTTGCGAATAGTTGTAAACTTGCTTGGAACGTCAGCTATTTTGCCAGCTAGCTAACATTGCCGCGGCTAACTGAGCTTGCAAAACAGCTAGCTAGCTAGCCAACCACGCACGGTTAGCCAGCTAACTAGCAATTAGAGGCCAGCGAGCTTGCCGACAGTGCTAACTAGATAGACAAAAGCCAATTACCACACCAGCGACAATTCAAGGTTAGTTTGCAGCCAGTACCTGCAATCTGTTATCTAGCAATGCATAAACGACACGTACATAGCTATCTACAACACTCAGCAGGTTAGAAAACAAAAGGCTGACAGACTTCGCCCTCAATCATGCACTAAATATGATCATTTATTGGGCTAACGTCAGCTCCCTGGACAGGCAGTTTAGATTAAATGCAGCTAATAACTGGTGGGCACGATAACGCTATTTTGCTAACGTTGGCTAACTTGGTGCCAGCCTAACTCCACAACCTCACAATAGCTAAGCTCCGCGGTTTGTTTTCCTTCGTTTCCTCGGAGATACGGAACGCTGCCTCCCTGGCTTGTCGTAGCATGTCCAGCCCCAACCCCACCGCCACTTTTCTTTCATCACACCATTGGCGAAAACCCGCTTCCAAACGCTCGCACGCCAACCCCGCTTGTTGAACAGCGGAAGTGACGCAAATCACGCGCATGCCATCGGAATATTTTAGTTGTCTTTTTGCAGGCACAACGTCACGTTTCAATCCGTGCGTGTTCTGCGTTCATGAGTTAGGCTAAGGCAAATTTACCTTTGCAAATCGCCCCAAACGTATTACAACACCACATTGTAATTTCGGGCTAAAAGGTGACTTAGAGGTCTTATTTCAGAAAATTCAGAGGTCAGATACTGAAAATCCGAATTTAAATAGAAGGTGTTATTACGTCACGAGCAGTCAATAATGCCGGTGTATGATGTAAATGTAACGGTGATGGTGTCATAGCTTGATTTGTTATTGAGCATCTAATGAATTATTGAACATAATTATGTCGCTGGGATGAGTTTAGCATTATGGGGAATGTTACCCCAAAATGAAAACAAATGAATGAATTAATAACAAAAGAAATACAAGAACAGTCAGTGCCAGTTCTATCATGTGGCTTACTTTCCACATGATAGAACTGGGACTATTTGTATAACTCTGTGAGACACCACATTAAAGATTTTTATTGTGATCAACTAGTTTTTGCGATTCCACTGTAAAAGCAGTATTTATTTGTTTTTAAATGATCAGGGGCCTGTATCATGAAGGAGGATTATTGGGTCAGCTGGATAACTGCACTGAGTAAAACCCCAAACAGCTCTTTTTACTTCAGTCCATGTTCCAGATTTTGGAGGGTTCCACATTTTGCTCAGCGCAGTTATCCAGTTGAGTAATCCTGTTTCACGATACAGGCCCCAAGGTTTGTTAATCTGCTGGCTCAGTGCCAAATGCATATGTAGCACAACTGTTTCTGTTGCGCTGTTTCTGTTCTGACACTGACCATACATATCTTCATTATTTCAGGGACCGTCGGAGGAGCTGTTAGCTCAGTAAATGTAAAGGTGGGACTGGGGTAAGATTAGTTAACACTCAAACTCAAAACAGAGGATATTCAGTCTTTTTTTTTAAACAAAGTAGTTGGAACATAAATCTGTAGGATATTCCTAATCAACAAAAGCAGCCATGTTATAATTCAAATGTATTTTTTAAAAAATGATTGTAATTGCACTGTTTATAAAATGTTATGCTAATTAAGGCATTATTCATGATTCATGAAGTTATGCCAACATTTTCAAAATACAGTTCACTTCTTAACAGGTTTTTTCAA
Source organism: Anguilla pacifica (assembly GCA_039654925.1). Taxonomy (NCBI): domain Eukaryota; kingdom Metazoa; phylum Chordata; class Actinopteri; order Anguilliformes; family Anguillidae; genus Anguilla; species Anguilla pacifica. The sequence continues at coordinate 51,068,111 of CM077291.1, forward strand.
AGCTATTGAGAAAAGAATTTTACTTTAAAATATGACTTGTGAGATGTTTTAAATACTTCAGTATTTCTTAATTTAAGCGGTCATGTGTTTGTACAGCGAGGGGTATAAGAAAATATGGTATGGATAGACTAAGAAACCAATTTTGGGGATAGAAAAAGAAATAATTAACAACACCTAATTGTGCCTAATTTACACAAACAAATCAATAATTTGTCAATTGCATAGAATAAGAACCGATAATAATTTTAACCTACTGTTGAGCTGAGATTTGTTTGTCAAGCAATCATAAATCATCAGTTTTTTTCATGCTCAAACTGTAATGCTTGAAGATGTGCTTGTTTTGGTCAGAGCTGGCATTATCTTTTTGCTTATCTTTTAGGCTAAGAACATTGGTCTAGAACAGATTGTATGGTCCTAATCCTGGAGTAGCACTGAACTGAAGTACAGCATTCTGTTTTCTTTAGGTTTAAAATACAGCACTCAGGATGAAGCACAATCAAAAAAATTATTGTTGTTTATATCATATGTTTATTTTCATATCTGTTAAGAGTACATAGTGTTGGTGAAGCATATTGTATGTACTGGATTACTTTCAGGAATTTATTTTTACATGTTGAAAGTACATTTTCACTTTTGAACCAACTAAAAAGGAAAATGTAAAAGAAGAAAAACAAGTGGCAGCATAATATAGTAGAAGAAAAAGAAGTTCTGAAAAAATAATACCTGCAATAATTCCATTTGAATCTCAGTGACTTTCCCCCACAATATATTCAGATAGTTTATAGTTTATATACCAATTATATCAGCCCATTAAAAGTGAGTTATGTTTGATATGCCCAGTTTATAGAAATCAGTGTTACTAGAATTGTGTGTTAAGGGATGCTTAGTCTTCTGCCAGTGGATCCAGAAGAGATCTTACAGCCACAGTTTCCATGCCTGAGATGACCTGGAGGTGGCGCCAAAACGCCACAATTCAGCTGTACAAAGAGAAATAATAGAGGCACTTAAATTTACCCCGACTGTGGAGCTTCATCTTGGAGCCGTGTAACTGGAATGAGAACAGGGTTGGGGGGGGGGGGGGTGATGACGCCACACCCAATGACATTAATGCATTTGAGCATCATCACTTTGGAGACGGTGAGTGAAGTTAAGTCTTAAGCTTTAATAAACCCCTCTGAATCCGGTCTCTCTTCTCCTCCTTCAAACCAATCCTTCACACCCCTCATTGATTCTTCCTTCCTTCCCTCCCTCTCTGCCTATCTCCTTTTTCCTCCTTTTCTCCAGACTGACCCCCACCCCCCTCCCCCCCCCCCCCCAGCCTGTTCTCTCCATGACCTGTCGCCCACATATGCCCCCCCTCCACCCCCCTAACATATCTCCTCAGCCCTGGAAGATTCTAGAGTCCTGCTCGTACCGAATGCACTCACGTCTGTTTTTGGGGCACAGGGTGCTGGTAGGACGGATTGGGGGCCCACTTCGCGAAGCAGCCGAAATCGACGTCGTTTTGGCAGCAGTGGTAGAATCTGGTCTTCACCGAGTACTCCTCCTCGCAGAATTCGGAGAGCGCCGTCTCCCACTGCGAAGGGCAGGGGGTGGGCGAGTCAGCGCAGCAAGGAATACGCGGCCCCTCCCACAAACCTTCCGTTAAAATTTCATTATTTCCTGTTTGCTGTGTTTCCCCAATGGTGGGCGGGTTAGTCACTTCACACAGTGATAAAAACAACATCCCCCCAGCACAAAACTATTTCTTTTTGCTTTTTTTCTGAATACATTTGCACACGCACACACACTCTTATTTGTGTTACAAAGCCCTTCTTTAGGTGCCAGAAGAAGACGATGGCGGCGGCAGACCCTGGGGGGTGCTTTTGCCTTATCTCCTCCGAAGGCCACTCAGGTCAGCAGGACCGGGACAAACTCAAAACAAGGAGGAGAAACAGCAGACGAGAGCATCTGAGGTGCGTCATGGCCGCCGAGCGCGTGCACACACCCCTCCGCTAGCACGCGGTGCGAACGCGGCACAGGCGCGCAGTAGCCGCCGCCGCCACGCGCGGTTTCGACGCAGGGACTCACCGCTCCCCGCGCGCATTTCAGGGTCAGGGCGTCGTCCTGAGTCCCGTAGCTCCTGCAGCAGTCCCGGTACAGCGCCTCCAGGTTGTTGACGGCCGTCGCTCGGCGCCACAGGTAGCTCTGCCCGGTGCTGGGCAGGGAGTCGAGCCGGTAGGAAGGGCGATGGAGCCCGTTATTGCAGATGCCCGGGAGGTTGTCCTTGCTTGGCCGACCGGGAGGGAACAGGACGAGGTGCTCCATGGAGAGAGGAGGGGCTTGTCCTGAATGAGGTAGGGGTTGGGGGGTTGGGGGGGAGGTACAATAAGAAATGGCAGTTAAAACAATCGGTGATGCCGACTGGGTCTCACGAACACACATAAAACAAAAAACAAACTCTGACATGATTCTGAACAAAAAAAAAAGCAGTGAAACTTAAAGAATGGATTTGGCAGTGGATCAACGTCACACACAGGGCTGCATCTTCTTTAGAGAGCACTTGTATTGTTAAAGAAAAAGCAAATTAACAGGCGAATAGATGTTGACGTTTCAACCACATCTGGACCTCTTCCTCAGAGTGAAGACCTGTATTTTCCTAAAGCAAGAGAAGAATTAACACAAACCCTGCCCCTTCATTGCGTGCCCATACTGTTGCAACACCACTCCACAGTGAATAGGTGCTAATGTGGGACGTTTCTATGACCAAGTCTATAATCCCTGTTCTGTCATTCACTGTTTTCTGGGAGCCCGACCTCTCGTTTATGTTCACTGCTTTTCTGACACACAGAAGTAGGTTCCCTCAGACAGGATCACGAGCCTAGCGCTTGCGTTTTGCCGAAGGAGAATGGCACTTAGACAGGTCGCGCGCAGTTTAGAGGCAAAAGCTCGCACCTTCTGATGGCACGAAAGAAAACAGCAGGAGCATGACCACCCATAGTCCTCGCAGAACGCCCCACGAATCCATCGTCTGATCTTCTCGCTTCGTCCCTGTCACAAAAAGACGCCCGCGGCCGCCAAAAGAACCACTCGAAACAAGCCTGTCGCTGTGGAATAGCAGCACAAAAGAACGCCCAGACCGAGAGACAGCGCTGGTCCCGTCGTACTGGCCATGGGAAACGCGGTCGCGGTATTTAAGAGGAGCCGGGTAAGGGTGGGATCTACTGAGAAAGGAGGAGAAAAGGGGGCACATTTTGTGTGGGGTGTGTTTTTAGAAGGAGGACGCATCGAAGGAGGATCCTCGTCCGAGAAAAAAACAAGCAAAAAAAGTGCAGGACGGACTAAATAAACTCTGCATCACAGAACAAAGCAATGAGCCAAACAGCATATCTCTCTTAGACAATGTGAACTCTTTGCTTTACAGGTTGTTCAACTGCTGAGCTGATGGCAACATACATTACCCAAAAATTGGTTGAGCTGTCATATCTTAGCAGTGACTCACTGGCTTTGACAAGCAAACATCTGATTGGCTGAAATAAGTCAGTGATTGACAAGTCAACAGCAACTTCAACTTCCACCATTTCATCAACAACATGCCAAGCCCCCCCCCCCCCCCCCCTCAAAAAAAGTAATATGTCATCCAAACTTTTAAAAATTAGCCCAAGGAGACACAAAAGCGGGCTAAAAATTAGATGACTTTTAGTTTTAGTGACCAATCACTCTAGCAGGACACTATCAGTTCTCTTTTAATCTTTCTGATCAATCCTGCATCCTCAAACTCCCGGGTTCCTTTGTCCACATCCAAATGTGAAAACCTTTGCAGCTCATTTCAGAGATAAGATAGATGCCATTAGAGCTGGTATCCGTCAAGTAAATAATGCTGATGACAATATCCCAGTACTCTAACACCATGTGAGGAAACTTTGGAGTCTTTTGTCCTGGTTGATGCTGATATGTTGAGTAATGGGGCATCACAATTGAAACCCACCTACCTGCTGCTATCTCTATCCAATCCCCACAGCCTTTTTTAAAACAGCATTTTTTTAATCTAGGTGGCTGAGGAAGTGGTAAATGGACTGCATTTATATAGCGCTTTTATCCAAAGTGCTTTACAATTGATGTCTCTCGTTCGCCAGAGCAGTTAGAGGTTAGGGGTTAGGTGTCTTGCTCAAGGACACTTCGACACGCCCAGGGCGGGGTTTGAACCGGCAACCCTCTGACTGCCAAACAATCGGTCTTACCTCCTGAGCTACGTCGCCCCTGTGTAAACTATTGCAAACTATTCTCTTCGGATCGTTTTCCCATCTTAAGACCATTGTGGCTGTAGTCAAACTCATTCTGAAGAAAAGCAATTTAGACTCCGCTGCACTCAGCAACTTTAGACCTGTGTCAGATCTTCCATTTTGAGTAAACTTTTTTAAGAAACCTGTGTTTATTCAATTAAATGAATTCATGAACTCCAACTACACCCTTAAAATATGTAAATCTGGAATCCTGACCTATCACAGCACTGAGACGTCCTTAGTCAAGGTTATAAAAAACCATTTCTGATTGTATGAAAAGTGCTATATAAATAAAGTTAGATTGATTGATTGATTCTCATTACTGAGACATGTCCAGTTACAGAGATGTCACAGTAGCGGCTGTATCTTTTCAGTCCTCAGTCCAACAGCTGAGCTGCACAGTCAGGTCCCCTAGCTGAGCTACGCAGTTAGGTCCCCTAGCTGAGCTACGCAGTCAGGTCCCCTAGCTGAACTGCGCAATCAGGTCCCCTAGCTGAGCTGCACGGTCAGGTCCCCTAGCTGAGCTACGCAATTAGGTCCCCTAGTTGAGCTGCACAGTCAGGTCCCCTAGCTGAGCTACGCAGTTAGGTCCCCTAGCTGAGCTATACAGTCAGGTCCCCTACCTGAGCTGCACAGACAGGTCCCCTAGCTGAGCTACGCAGTTAGGTCCCCTAGCTGAACTGCGCAATCAGGTCCCCTAGCTGAGCTACGCAGTCAGGTCCCCTAGCTGAACTGCGCAATCAGGTCCCCTAGCTGAGCTACGCAGTCAGGTCCCCTAGCTGAGCTGCGCAATCAGGTCCCCTAGCTGAGCTGCGCAGTCAGGTCCCCTAACTGAGCTACGCAGTCAGGTCCCCTAGCTGAGCTACGCAATCAGGTCCCCTAGCTGAGCTGCACGGTCAGGTCCCCTAACTGAGCTGCACAGTCAGGTCCACCAGCTCAGCTGCGCAGTCAGGTCCACCAGTTCAGCTGCGCAGTCAGGTCCACCAGCTCAGCTGCGCAGTCAGGATCCCTAGCTGAGCTGCACAGTCAGGTCCACCAGCTCAGCTGCGCAGTCCTTGTGTCGGACGAGTTCACTTCAGGCACAGTTGGCTCTGGCAGACTGTAGGCGCCTGATTGGCCAGTCAGCGAGCTTTCCTTCAGGGAGTGAACAGCCATCATTCCATCCGCGTTAGACAAATGGGTTTAGAAATTCCACGAAGACAGCAAGATCATTAAAGGACATGATTTATTTTATCTTATTTTATTTTAGTTTTTTTAGGAGCCTGTTTTCTATCAGACCAGCCCAAATGTTCCAACCGTGTTCCATTCCACCCCTCCCAGAGCACTGATTTTGAGATAAACAGCACTGCTGGGGAAGGAAGGGAGTAGTTTTTATGGTGAAAATGAGGGCACACTTTACCCAAGAGATGCTGGGAAAGAGAAGCTAAAGGAGATTGAGGGAAAGAAGTAAAAGGTCCTCTTCAAATTCGCTTCCATTTCACACATTTTAACACTTTCTTCTTATTGCCCCAAATTACATAATTTCTTAAAAACAGATCGCTTTTCCCAGAAGTAGAAGTCACATTATAAGCTCAAATTACACCATAATACTTATTTTATCCAAAAAACTGTGTGACACAAAATGGGTAGGGAAGTGAAAAAGGAGTCACATCTCCTGAAATTTTGAAATGCTGAATGATGAAAGTTAAATTTCACAGGAATGAGAATCGTCAAGATAATTTACACAGGCTACATAAATACAGACACAAGCAGCCAACAAACAACAGCACCCTTCAGTGGAACAGGAACAACATTAACTCCATTTCACATGACTTACTGTAATTTTTCTAATTAAAATGTTAACTTACGAGAGACCATTGCTGCAACATCCATTATTATTTATTATAAATGGTTTTGGTCACCATAATTGAATAATTGAATTTTACTTAAATTTTGAATGAAACTTTAGGCAGCTTGTTACAGAACAATATAGGGTCTGACATAGGCAATAAAAGTTTTCTATACAGAACTGTTATGCGTTGCATCCTGTTAATGTGTTAAGAATGATGACTAATTACAAATGCGGAATCCATGCAAATCTCAAAATATTCCATACTCTCAGTAGCTCACTATGGAAACCGCAAACCACGATACTGTAGTTAATTCCATATTAGTAAGGCCTGTTTAATCGCTTGTAAAACCAGCAACTGATTATATGTTTGCAGATGGCGTGAATATTAAACTTATGAACTGTTTAGGTCGATTGATTATAAAAAATAAAAAAAAATCTTTATTTTGTGTCTTTTCAGAGAACGCCACATCGTAGATAACGTATTACCAGCAGGGGCAGTGAAATCATACATTACGCATGGACACTGCCTCCCTGTGGCAATAATGGGGAATTCAAGAGATAAATATTCCTGAATGTTTGTTCGTTTTGCACATTTTTGTGGGCTGCAATCCCAAGCCAGTAAGGTAGGCGACCCAGTTTAAAGTCTCCGTGCAAAGATGTCCATCTCCAGCTCTCTGAACAGTTTCAGTAAATTAGGCCCAATACAATCACACCGACAATTTATGTCAGGCAGCGCTTGTAAAATAGACTTCAGTCTCAACAGGGTTTTTAAAATAAAAGACAAATAAATAAAATAACTAAATAATAAAGCAATTAAGTCCCTTCCTGACGGGCATTCATTCATAACCTGTCTTTGGCTTTCAAATTCTCCAACATCATGCGTCACACCCAACCTGACTGACACCTATACCATTCATAAGACCTCCAAACAGAAGGAGCACACCTACAGGCTCATATCAGACTGCACTACAGTAGTTCAAAAACATATCTACTGTACACCCACTCCTGTTTTAAAAGCTAAGAAAGGCTTGCGTAGATATATGATGTTTACATCAGGCAACTGATATCAACGGCTGTCCGGTGGTGGTTCCATTGTTGCGGCACTGGGTTTGGCATTCAGGGCAAAGATCAGCAAGGGATTTGCCAGCTTTGAGGAAACAACAGCCCTCAAAAGATTCTTGGCGTGACTTCTGCTCCAAGCCATCTGAACGATGCAAAAAATATTTTTCACGTATCAGGCTAAATAAGAATTTAAACAGGAGGGCGTTATTAATAATTGTCACATTAATATGACATTCCATTGGTCCAAGGCAACTTTCAGACAAATCACATTTGTACTAATTGAAAAATAAAGAAGTGGATGGTCAATAAAAAAAAAAAGTGTCAGTCTTCAGTGAGTTGGCAACAATGAAATGGAATTTTCAACATTTGGCAGTGGTTCTAGTACTTCTCCAAAACCAGGACACACTTACTGAACAAATACATTTCCTGCTACCGTCACCTTCTTTAAATATAGTTTTACATGTTTAAATATGGAGTTATAAAGTTTCTATGTAAAAACAACTACAAGTAGATTTCTCCCCCACTGACTATGCTAAAACAGTTACACTTCCTTTTACATGCACACTGATTTTACTGTTCTTCTTCATGTGGGTGTGCTCATTGCTGCAACCAAAATCATAAAATCACAAAAATAATATTAGTAATAATTAAAAATTTATTGTCAAATTTAAAAACATTGTTGCATTTTCCACACAGTCAAAATCTGTTTTATATTTTCACGGTAACGTGACAAAGGCCTTTATGAGAAACTGCCAGAGCTTGCATGCAAACGTTCCAAATGTGTACAGAAAGAGGCGTTCCCTGTTTAACAGCTGCCATTGCACATCTGGACAGACGCGTGCGCTACGCGCGAGCGCGATCGCTCGTTTCTCTGTCAAAACAACCGCGAGTACACCAAGCACCCAGCAACTAATGCAGTGCATTTTCCTAGCGAAGCGTTTAATGTGACTGGTGTGAATGTCTTCGGAAAGTTTATAATAAACTGGAAAGAACGTTTTTTTTCTCTCTCGTATGTTATTTTTTGGATATTTGGATAAAAGCGTCTGCCATATAAATGTCATGTAATGTAATGTATGTATCTCAGGGTCCACATCAGCGCACCTCTTGTGATGCATCGGTCCCAACGCACAGTTTGGGAACCACTGGAATCTGGAATGTTCCCCCGTACTACTAGCTAAAACGCTGAGAAAACAGCTGCATTAATGATGCTGCTGTTGATTGTGATGTCACCGTACCGTCATTTTACCTTATGATTTACCTTACGCATATGCAATAGGGAATATGCTGCATTAAAATATGCAGTATAAGTGCCCATATTTAATGTGAAGAGTTGCAATAAAATACACATTTTTTAAAAAAATTAATATTTTCCATTTCCGTAAGGGGATAGCCATTGGGGGGAGGGGGGGGGGGGGGATATACAAGAATGAAAAAATATCTAAACTGTCCACGTTCCTCCTCAGCCAATCACTTCGAATTCCTTCATCAATTTCTGCTTGCCTAACACCTCAATTAAAAAAAAAATTTAATTTAATTTAGACAAAAATGACTCTTCAGACTCTTCACATGTAAGTGGCACTGCTATAATTCTCTAGCTTTCAAGCTAATTTGTTACATTGCCCATGTAGCAACAGCATAGCTTCCCTGGTTCTGCACGTGTCGAGCATTGAAATGTTTGCGTGTAGTCAAAGCACCCACACTGTAGTTCTCACATGAATCACTGAAGTGGTCAATCTACGCCCTTGGGCAGTGCTCCCAATGTAGATTAACTAAAGCCATGGCAAACACTCTTTGCTCCAGGTTATTATTCTCTGGTGGTCCGTTATCAGTGGTATCTGATTAATGAAGTTCTCTAAAAACAGTTATCAGTTTTTTTATATACCACCAGTACATTTACATGTACATTTATTCCCCATTCAGACTGAAGGTGAACTTCCACGCTCATTTGATGTTAAGCATGTGTTAATTGACACCGCACACAGGGAGTTACAATCCCTCTGCTCAGATTGTAATACAGGGTCTCTCCAACGGAGGACTTGCTCTGTCCCATTGTGCAATGTATGATGGGTATTCATGGGGTCACTACCGACATTTCATTTTCTCCCCCACTGTTGATGTTAAGTATTTGCATGCTTTTACAGTATAGATGTACCGTTTTACACACTGATGCAGGTTTCACTGCTGTTGTTCTTATTCACGTTGCTATGCTCATTTCTGCAAAATATATTGTAAAAATGACCAAATGATATTAATGATATTAATAATAATTAGTCATTAGAAGGTGAATTTATTTCAAATGTAAAAACATCGCTGGATTTTCCGCATAGCTAAAATTTGTTTTGGGTTTCCACAGTAACGTGATAAAGGCTTTGATAAGAAACTCTCGAAGCATCTCAGGTGTGAACAAATTAAGGTGCAACCCTGTTCCCCGTTTGAGAGCACACCCTGCCAACATCTGGACAGAAACATTTTCCACGTGCGGGCGCGGTCGCTAGCTCCGCCAAGGTTGCTGGGGCTGCGCTGATTGGCTCCCGTGCGGGACCCCAAACCATTTAAGGGCCGGAGCGCACCTGGCACCTCCATGCCAGCCGTCCTGCTCAGGTAAGTCACTTCTGACTCTCCACTGCACCTCTGCAGGGAGCCAAGGGACTCTCTTTAATCAACTTAAACTTCTAGTGGCAGTATACGCTCCATGAAAATGCAGATTCAAAGAAAAGTGCTTTCTTTCATTGCCACCTGCAAGATTATCCATATTAAATATCATATGATGCATAAAGGAATTGTGCATATATGAGCAACTACTGAAAGTTTTATTTTGTATTTAATCATTTTTTATAACGTGTATTAAGGATGGTTGTTCTGATGTGCTGCGTTCCTTATACATACCTCTTAGAATTGTGGGGGTGGCGTGCAGCATTTGGAAGGTGAAGCGACAGTTCTTTGCACCCTGATTTCAGCCATGGGGATGAAAGGGTTAATGTCTTGTGTGGCCCTTCTGCTGCTCTGGGGTAAGTACTCCATCATTTGACCTCACACCTCTGTAACCATGGTTACAGCTGCAATAATGTGGCTCAAAACTAAGGATGTTAGTTTCTATTCTCATATTTCTAATTGCAAAAAAAACTAGTGAAGTGAAAATATACTGCGGCACACTACAAAAGCCTCAGTGTTACAACAGCTCTACAGACTATGTTTGAAGTGGGAAAAAATAAGTGCCAATACTCATGTGAGCAAAAACGTTCTGTTGCAGCTGCCGACATTTGCAGAGATATACTGTTGGGGCAAGAACGTCATTTAACAAGAGCTAACCTACAGTTTTACAAGCAGTTTGTAAATAGTATCAAGTGGATACATTTTGTCAAAATTCTAATCTCTAAATCAATGCAATAAGAACTTATCTTTATTTTAGTAAAGGTTCCCAAATACAAATTGGCAGCTTAAAACTAATAGTCCCATTGTGGTAAATAACTATAGCTTGGGTACCTACATAGACTAATGAATTAACGGTAGCCTACGCATACCGGCAAAAATCAAAAGTGAGTACAGGCCCACTTCACGCACTGTCCACGGAGTTTATGTAAGTCCAACAGGGACAACGTGTAGCCTACTGCAGGGATTATCAAATCTGGCCCTCGGATCCAAATCCAGCCCTGGTTTTCTTTTCTCCCGGGTAATTATTGCTACTGATTGGCCAGACTGTCTTCACACCTGACTCCCAGGCAAAGAGAGGGTGGAAAACCAGCAGTTCTCAGCCCTCGAGGACCGTGAGTTGCTGATCCCTGGCCTACTGTTTTAGAGTTTGAAGAAGGCCTACTCCGGAGTTGATTTTACATAGAACGTTTCCCTATGCACGACAGGAACGCCGTGTGCAGTTCTAATCGGGGGAGGAGTTTAGAAATGTAAACAGCTCCTGGGTGTTGTATCCAAGTGAGATTTGAGAGCGGGTTTTCACTTCACTGTGCATTCTGATAAGAAATTGGCTACGGACGTCACATGATTTCACGCAGACCAGCTCTTCCAATCAGGCTGACCACGACAACACTGCAGTCATCAACAGTAATGGGTGTGGTACTTCTAGCTAAACAGGCTGACTAAATAAATCGAGTTTAACTCAGCTGTCACAATGGTATTAAAACCAAGTGGGAACCTTCCATATTGATAAGGACACGTAGCAAGACATATTCATTTTATGTGCCACTCAACTCACAAAGCTAAAATGCTAGACACGCGGGCTGGAGACGTTCAGCAACAAGCTGGTCGTCTACTTTATTCTCGACTCTGCCTGACAAATACGGTTGAGGGATTACACAGATGCACTTACGCAATGTTCTGAGTTTCTGCGACATCAGTCCTATTCCAAAAGGCAAACACAACACGACACAAGCTGGCAGGATAGTTTCGTACTTTGAGAATGTAATTAAGGCAAAACACATGCCAAAATGAAGCAAGACACACAATAGAGAAAGCAGCTGTATCTGATAATGTTACTGAGCTGAAGAAATTTCTTGCCGTGTTTAACTACTACAGATTGTTCACTCACTGCTTGTCCACAGTAGGCTAATTAACTACATGAGAAACATCACTTTTCCAGTGAAATGGTTGTGGTCTGAAAAAATGTCAAGTGCAATCGCATTGTAAATGCATACAAGAGCATGATTTTAGACAAATGTCAAAATGCGCATTAAATCTATAGTAGAATTCTTTAGAAGCAATGTACCTTGTGGAACTGGCTTGTAAATCACTCACTCACTCACATTCACTCACAGACTCACTGACTCACTGACATTTAGCAGATTGAAGATTCTCCACAAGGGGAAGCTATTGTCACTCATGGTGTTGTGCATAAATGACCCTGTGTGTGTGTGTGTTCTTGGCTGGATTCGGTTCCACTTTAACACAGTACCTTTTCTTGCTGTCTTTCCTCGATGGAGCTATTTTGTGATTAAATATGTGGCCTGCAACAAGTGAACATAAGAGGTGCTTTGCAAAGGAGGATAGACAAGGAGCAAACCAGAACAGCCCTCACAACATCATGGCAACCTTCGCTCTGTGTGTGAATATTTTTTCATTGGATAACATTGGAAGGTTCATAAATAATTCAAAGCAACATTACCCTAGCTTATCTTGAGTCATAATAAAAATGCACCAGCTGGTCTTATTAAAAAATTTTTTGCAGCGTCTTTAGTGAGGACTGTTTTGTGAGAAAAAGCACAACCACAAAATGTGTCGGGAAAAGGATCAAACGAAATTCAGTTCTCAGTTCTTAATGCCTCCTCTCATTCCTCAATGTGCTCTCATGAATCATTCAGGAACCTTCCAAATTCATCCTATGAAAAGAAATATTGGGACTGTCCCATTTCTCCGCACTTGGCTAAGTGCACTTGGGTGCTTGAGATGTGGAACATACATTTGAATATAGTGTGCAAGTATGCATTAAGTGCCCAAGTGCATGGGGATTTTTAATGCAATTGGAACACACTTCTTGTTCTGTGGTCCCTATTTCAAATAATTTATTGTAGTCACACCGCTATCAATAGCTAGTAATAGCCGTGCATTGCTTGATGTGGGCTTGCCAAGTACAGACAAATTAATAAAGTCTGCCAATGTTATATTCACATTAACATTACCATCATAATGCTACCAGAAGAATAAAATATAAAGTACAACATTTGCATCTTTGAAAACATCTTTGATATTCCTTTGATGGCATTTTCCTCCAGTAAACACACAAGCTGGCAACCTTGTGTGTGGCATTTACAATAAATGCCACCAACTTGGTGCATTGTGGGTCTGTGTACTTGGCCAAATATCGTTCTGGAGCTTTCTTAGCATAAGTCTGGATAAAGTTCACATCAAGCGTACTTTTAAGCGTACTTGAGAAATGGGACACACCTGCTATTATGCTAACCACATGAACACAAACACTGAGTGTCCAAGTGTGCAAGTGTGATCAAGTCTGCATATTGGGACACCCTCATCCTTTTGACAGCTTTTGACAGCTGTGCACTGACACATCCTCTCTTATTTGCATGTGGAGCAGTGCATTGTGGGATTCCCTTTTTGCTGGGAACTTGCAACTTATACTCTTGGCAGGAGTGAGGAGAAACAAGGGAGCAAGGAAACATAATTGCTCCTTCCTTTTTCACAAATTGGAACAGAACGCCACTTTGGGGTGGTGGCGATATTTCATCCTGGCATTCCTCCCCAAATTTTTGGGAAGGGAACATCAGGAAGAAACCATAAAATCTGAGTGTTACTCCAGCCCCCCACGCCCCCCCCCCCCCATACCTGATTCAACACAAACCTTTGCTACAAGGCAATGCGAACACACTGCCAAGATTGGAACACTGGACATGTATTGCATTTCCTAAGTCAGTGACCCCCCTGCAACACATAGGCACAGGTTGTTTGAGAGGACAAGGATTTGAATATTCTCTCTTTTCTTTCTCTATTTCCATTTGACGTCTGGCTTGGATTTACGGTGTCTTTCAACCCTAACCTCCGCCCCCTGACCCCCCTCCCCCTCGCTATTTCCAGGCCACTGCTCTGCTGGACCGGCAGGAAGAGAGTTTGTCACAGTCTTCATGCAAAATTACTTGTGGGTGTACGGCGACGCGAGCTACCTGCTCGAGGTCTCGGCCCCTGTGACACTGAAAGGCCCCACTGAGGTCCAGGTGACTGTGCCCCAGCTTAAGTATGTCCAGAAGCGCACGATTGGGCCCGGTGAGGGCGTGACATTCCAGCTGCCCGCGGACGTTGAGATGGTTGGCAGCGGGAAATCTGGCAAGACTGTCCGGATCGAGGCCACCCAGGAGGTCACAGTGATGTCCCTAAACTACAAACCCTTCACTTCTGAGACCTCCGTGGTCTACCCTGTGACAGAGTGGGGGACCGAATACTATGTATACACCCCGGCAGGCACCCCACTGGGCACCTACAAGGAGTTTTCCATCACCAACCACAAGGCCCGCAACTTGGTCGAGGTCTACGTGAAGGACCACACAAAGTTTCAGGGTCAAGTGTACCGAGCAGGGAGCAAGCTTTCCTTTGAGCTCGAACCCTTCGAGAGCGTGCAAATCCAGAGTGATATCGACCTGACAGCCTCCAGGGTGGTGTCCAAACTTCCCGTCGCCGTCATCACGGGACACACCTGCACCTGGAAGTTCACCAGGTGCAACCACGTCTATGAGCAGCTGCTGCCCGTCAGCAGCTGGGGGAGGAGCTTTGTGGTGGCGCCGCTGGACTTCAAGGACCCTGATGGTAGATATGACAGCGTTGTCATCCAGGCCTCCCAGACCACACGTGTCACCGTGCAAGAAGGCGACAGCAGCAAGACCGTGACCATGAACCGTGGGGATACCGTTCAGTACCAAAGTCGCTGGCCAGTTCCCATCCACATCACCGCCGACAAGGGAATCCAGGTCTTCTTCGAGTTCAATGGAGCCGTAGTGGATCAAGGGTTCTTGTCATGGTTTGGCGAAAGTTACGACCCATTCCTGATGACCATTCTGCCTGTAGAGCGCTTCTGCACTTCCTACACTCTGGAAGGACAGCTTGGCTTCAACAACATGGCGGTCGTGGTGGCTCGCACCAAGGACCTGGAGGGGTTGACATTTGACAAGACTCCATTTCCCAAGAGCCTTCAGTGGAGGCCGGTGACCGGAAGCGAGTACTCATGGGCTCAGATGTCCTACCCTAAGGATGCCGGCCTCCACAGAGCGGCCCATCGCAGCTCCTCTTTCGGGCTCTACAGTCTGGGCTTCGCACGTATGAATGGATATGGGTCCCCAGCTATTTGTAACCCAGGTAGTGTCCATAAATGGCGTCCCCTGCGATGATAGTTAGCAGTCAAACTTGCATTAATCGATTTACACCATTGGTGGTAGCTCCTGATAATGCCTTCACTTCATCAGTGCAGAAACACAAACAAATTGTAGCATCAGGTTTATATTAAAGTGAAATAAAGTGCGAGAGCAGTGACACACAGCAGTACGCTTATTGTAATAGCTGTTCGGTAGGCACAAGACAAACCATGACTATCACCCGTCGACATGGCTGTGACGGTGTTTCCAATAACACACAGGCCTCAGAGTGTCTTCCGGTATTTATGAGATTTGCAGACAGCATATTTCAATTCAAACTGAATTAATGAGTTTTTTTTTGCAGCATGTCTTCTTTCAAAGGCAATTCGGGGGTTATCTACCTAGTCTACATTAGCCATTGAAACAGAACGATCAGCTGATCAGTGATTAAGTTTTGCGATTTATAAGGCTGAACAGTTTCAGCTCGCTGTCGCAACAACAGCTGATACAAACTAACTGTTAATACAAAGAGTTCAGTATCACCTTTCCACCATTTTCATGTAGGTCATTAAATATCAAGTTCCGCAACCCAATTTTTTTTCCATTTTATTACTGTCAGAAAATGATCAGTTTATGCCAGGCTGGATTTCTCAATGCGGCTGCCAAATATATGCAATTTAATGTAAAAACAAAAATTTCACAAAATAAATTTAGAATGCACTATAAACTCTAGAAATTGTTCAACGGCACAACTATTTTTTCTCTCCACAGTCGACTGCAGTATGGTGAACTGTGCACCGAATGAGGATTGCCAAATGAAGGGTGATGCTCCCTCCTGCGTCAAAAAACCACCTGCCCCCAAGATGGGCACCTGCTTGGCCATGGGGGACCCCCACTACCGCACGTTCGACGGTCGCTACTTCAACTTCATGGGAAACTGCACCTACACCATGGCCAAGAGTTGCCACACGGACAAGGACCAACCCGCCTTTGAAGTGGAAGCTCAGAACACCCGCCGCGGCAAATCGCCTGTCACCTCCATCAGCAAGGTCATAGTCAAAGTCTACGGTTACGTAATCAGCATTCTCCGTGGCAACGTTGGACTAGTCAGGGTAAGTAACAATGCCACATCCCAGTGAGGAAAATCCAAAATATAGACGTCAAGAGGGGAGAAAATGTAGGTTGAGAGACATTTTGACAAAAACAAAACTAGGTTAACCCCGATATAGCTCAGGTTTTTACCTGGATAAAGCCTAGTTATGTCCTAGCCAGACAAAAAAACTAATGTGGCCCCCTCGGCTCCCACCTTCCTGTGTATCACTACTATAAAACATAATGCCCATCCCCCACCATGTGTTGTACATGGCAATTCAGTTCTTCACCTTTTTATTTTATTTTATTTTTATTTCACCTTTATTTCACCAGACAAGTCATTCAGAACAAATTCTCATTTACAAAGGCGGCTTGGCAAGCGACAAAAGCCACTTAAGGGAAGGGGAGGTGGGCTAGAAGATAAAAGCATGTTAAATCCTTTGTGGTTCCCCCCAAGTTAATTAACCTCATTAAGAAGGTACCATGCTTAACATAGTAATATACATCCAACTCAGGGGCTACAATAATACATGAATAAAAGGGGGTTACACTCACAAAGGAACTTGATGTCCTGACAAATTGTACTGCCTACAGCCAAAATAAATGCAAAAAGGTAAGGCATACTGTAAAATACAATCCATCACCATCACATCCAATAACATTCAATAATCTTCAACATACAGTTTCCTAAGTGAGCACATTGTTTAAAGTACATAACATTCTCTCCAGCATTTCTTACATACGGTAAAGGTAGCTCACCTTTGGTAAACAGGTTAATCAAAAACAGATAATCCCCTGTGTACTACTGCTAAAGGTGTGTCAGTTTGAACCCCAAACTAAAGTTAAGTCTACTTACAGGTTTTGGAACTCTATTCTCTTGAGTGTCTATTTGCGTCAGATCTATATATTATTATGTCTGGGTCCTTCGCTTCCACTGGGGTGGGAGTATTGTCCTCTTTAACAGGAATGGGAGTCTCATTGTCTTGATCATCATTGGCAAGAATGTCAGGCAAGTCTAAGATGATGGGAGTTCAGAAGGTTTCTGCACCCTGTTTGTTTAGTTTATGCTAACTTTCAAGGCTTGCTGATTTTAAAATCAGTGGGCTAAAACTGGACACATCCAAACAAGGTGAATTTCGGTAGCCTAGTTAATCATCTGAACCACTGTCACAGTAATCGCCTGCATAAGAGGCAGTGGCCTTCTCAATTGCTTCAGCACCAGAGGTTTTATTTTGTTCCTTCTGGAATCTACTCCTGGTTTTCTGGGGCTTACTACATGGACCTGCTTCTGGACAGGTGTCACCCACTAACTAACTAATAGGAAATAGAGGATTTTTACTGGCCCTCTTCTGGCTTCACCTGATAAGTAGGCAGTCCAGTGAACCTATTTTCAACAATGTAAGGTTCAGACTTCCAGTGGTTGGCGATCTTGTGTTTTCCTGGCACCCCAGGTGTTCCTGATGCCTTACTCCCCTGTCATGATGAGCCTTCTTGGCAGCATTGTTCTGCCTAGACAGGTTTGAGGGAAGACGGTTGTCTCCATCCATCATTATGGTCTTGATTAAAAAAACCCCAACCTAATCTGCTAAGGCTGGCATCTGTGGAGCAGGTAAGGCTTGTTCGGATCAGCAAAAGAGAGCACAGGCGCATTCGTGAACTGTTGAATAATAGTTCGGAACACCCTCTCACTCTCTTCAGTCCAGCACTCTGCACTTGGCTCCCCATCTTTGAAGTAGGGGCCTCCACTGAGGTGTCTGGAGTTATTGTCTTTCCTCTGAGGTACATAACCCATATTCAATTCATGCAGGGGTTTCACAATGGTTGCATAGTCCTCCATAAACCAACAATAATACCCACAAAAGCCTAAAAAGACTGCTGAACTTTAAGGTTCTGTGGGTGAGGCTAAGTGGCAAGGGCTTCGATTTTGGAAGGGTTGGTGCAATCACCCTGTCCGACACAATGTGGCTGAAGTATTTCACCGATGTTTGACCGAATTGACAAGTGAAAGTTTTACTCCCCCTGCCTGCAAACAATCTAGGACTATTAGCAACTTCTCTTTGTGCTCCTCTGAGGTTTTTCGAAATGCAACCAGGTCATCTAAATAGACAAGAACTTCCAACAGATTCATGTTGCCAGATGCCATCTCCTTCAATCTCTGAAAAGTAGCAGAGCCTCCTGTCACTCCCTGTGGCAGTCTTCAAATGGATAAAACCCCAGCGGGCAAAGGGGAAGGTAGTTTTCTCTTTGTCTTTGTTACTCGTATGAATTTGGTAATAACCACTCCTTAGATCAAGCACCAAGAACCATTGGCTTCTTGCGAGACAATCTGGTGCATCATCTACACGAGGGCCAGTGTACCGGTCTAGCACAGTTCTTTCGTTAAGAGTGCAATAGTCAACACATAGATGGACCTGTCCACAACAACAATAGGAGAAGTGTAGGGGCTATGCGACTCAGAGATAATGCCTGCACTCAGGAGCTGCTGTAGGTGCTTCCAGACATCCTCAACATCTGCAGGAGCTATCCAGTGAGACCTCTCTCTGAAAGGGGGTCACACTGCCTTTTCAATCAAAAGATTTTCACCTGAACACCTAGACAGTGTTTCATTGACTTTTCACCAATTTTTCACCGCCCAGTGAACATTTATGTGGTGAAAACCCAGCTACATTTGCTTGAAAAGTCACTAGGACATAGCCACACTGTATCCAGATAAAACCTGATCTATATTGTGGTTAACCTAGTCTGCTTGTCAAAAAGCTTATCGACCTAGTTTTATACCCCTCTAGACGTCTGGATTTTGACATTTGCTCATTGTGTACCAACACATTCTTGTAATGACTGATTAAGATTAGGAAAAAAAAAAAGATTAGTTACTGATCTAATTTAGGGGAGTATAAGGGAATTCCATAGGTAGGTGTAAAACACAAGTTTGATCTGAACACTCCCGGGGTATGTCTGAGAGAGCATTCAGTGTGTAACTGCACATTACTAATGACCTGTTTAATTAGGTTAACTACGAGGGCTGGGGCCTCCCCATCAGTTTGGATAAAGGCAAAGTGGTGATATCCCAGAGCGGGATGTCCATGTTGCTGGAGACGGACTTCGGCCTGACGGTGCAGTATGACTGGGATCAGTACATGGTGGTGACCGTCCCCGGCAGCTACGCGGGAAAGGTGTGCGGCCTCTGCGGCAACTTCAACGGCAAGCAGGACGACGACCTGGCCACTCCCGCCGGCTCCCAGGCTAACGATGTGGTGGCGCTGGGCAAGAGCTGGCGAGTCCATGGCGTGGCGGGAGATGATGGCAACTCCTGCCAGGATGAGTGCACGGGCAAGTGCGCCAACTGCAAGGGCAGCTTCTTTGAGAACATGGAGGCGAAGCTCTTCTGCAGTATCATCTCCACGCTGATGGATGGGCCCTTCCGGAGCTGCCACACCATCTTGGATCCCAAGATGTTCCATGACATGTGCATGTACGACTTCTGCATGGGCGAGGGGGCGAAGGAGTACCTGTGCGACTCCCTGCAGGTCTACACCGACGCCTGCCAGCGAGCCGGGATCAAGGTGTACGACTGGAGGAACCTGGCCGGTTGCCGTGAGTTTATCAGGCACAGGGACTTATGGGAGATGTAGTGTGCACATACATTTTAGTGGGTTGTAAAAAATTAACAGGTTTTTGGATTCTAATAAGATATTTTCACATACCTGGAACTTAAATTTACTCAAGAGGTCAACAGCATACCTCCCTTATTTCATGTATAATGTTACCTGGCAAGTTCTCTAGATATATTACTTCACTGCAAGCCCAGACTAAAGATTACCTTTCTTTCCAGTGGCAATCATTGTCAATCTTATTATATTATTGAACATTAAATGCCAAACAATTGAAGCTGAGAACCCTTATAACTTTTTGATGCCCTAAAACAAACTAACTAACAAAAAACTAAAACTACTGAACACTTAAATATAAACAGATATCCAAATCAAAAGACAAAATACAAAAAGAAATCAGAAAACCTTAAAACTAAGCAGAAGTGGTAATGCAGTAATAATAGACATAAAAATGAATGAATGCAATTATCAATCCAACCTCAAACTCTCAGCTGCGCACCTTAAAGGTCAACTTAAGTACTATAACCTGAAATCCACAAATGGTCTGTTTCTTTCAGCCAAACCCAAATGTCCAGAGAACAGTCACTACGAGAACTGTGGAAACGCCTGCCCCGCCTCCTGCGAGAACCCCAAAGCGGCCTCCAAATGCAAGTTGAGCTGCGTGGAGACCTGCGTCTGTAACCCGGGTTACCTGTTGAGCGGGAACCAGTGTGTGCTCCCTAACCAGTGTGGCTGCATGTACGAGGGTCGCTATGCACAGCCCGGCAAGCCCTTTTGGGGTGACGACAGCTGCACCAAGAGCTGCCAGTGCAACCCGACCAGCGGTAAGGCCGAGTGCCACCTTACGCACTGCCCGTTCGGGAAGCAGTGCGCGGTGGTCGATGGGATCAGAGACTGCCACCCCACCCCCTACGCCATCTGCCGGGCCGCCAGCGACTCCCGCTTCCTGACCTTTGATGGCCAGCAATACAACTTCCCGGGCACCTGTGTGTACCAGCTGGCTGGCGTCTGCTCCAAAAAGGCCGGCCTGGAGCCCTTTAACGTCTTGGTGCAGAGCGATGTCCTTGACAACAAGGCAGGCTCTGTTCCCAAGCTGGTGGAGGTCAATGTCTATGGATACTCCATTGTCATCAGCAAGCGGTACAATAAAAACACTGTGAAGGTAGGCATTCGCTTTTCCCTGTGTCTATGGTTCCTCGAGATTGTGATGTCACTACCTTTCCAACACTGCAATATCCCATTCCCTCCCTTTAATAATACAGATAAACGAGGAGATTGTCACCCTCCCAGTAAATCTGCCCGATAAGAAGGTGCTTGTCTACAAGAGCGGCCTGTACGCTGTGATCGAGACCAGCTTCGGGCTGAGGGTGTCCTTCGACTGGGCCGGCGTGGTGATCGTCAACGTATCCATTGCCTACGAAGGTGCCGTGTGTGGTCTGTGCGGAAACTACAACCACGAGGCCCAGGATGACATGAAGATGAAGGACGGAAAGGAAGCCACCTCCACCAAGGTGCTGGGTCAGAGCTGGCGGGTGGCGGAAATCCCCGGCTGCGTTGATGGCTGCAGGGGTACCTGCCCCAGCTGCGACTTCACGCAGCTGAAGCAGTACGAGTCGCTGTGCCACCCGTTGCTTGACCCCAAGGGGCCCTTCCACAATTGTCACCCCCTGGTGGACCCCAAGAGCTTCTACCAGGACTGCCTGTACGACCTTTGCCTTGAAAACAGCAAAGACAGGCTGTGCCACATCTTAACTATTTACAACGATCGTTGCCAGGACAAAGGCGCCAAGATTGAAGCATGGCGGAATTCTTCCTTCTGCAGTGAGTTGGGCACCCGTCTCTTAATTCTCCCGCAAGTCTGAACCTTTCTCGCCTGTATTTTGGGCATTAACCGCAGTTGACCATCTCTTCGACCCCAGGCTACCCATGTGTCACGCACAGCCACTATGAGGTTTGCGCCGGCTGCTGCTCGGCTAACTACACGACCTTGGCCTTGCCCACCGGCTTCAAGTTTTATTGAACTGAACAGTTTCAGCTCGCTCTTGCGCTCAGAACTGCTCATACAAACTGTAGTCATTAATACATAGAGTTCTGTATTGCCTGTCTGCTATTTCAATGCCGGGCAATAAATATCAAGTTTCACAACCCAGTTTTGTTCCACTTTAAAAGCCTATTGGGAATATTGCGTTTGCAGTTTGATGCGTTTAACCTCCGATGGTAGGATTAGTAGTGCAAATCAAAGAAGCTATTGTTTTATTGTAATCAGGCTGGATTTCTCAATTTTGCAAGAGGGACTGATCAAGATTAACGATCACATGTCAATCACCAGAGCAAAAATTATTTGCGTTGAAAAATAAGCACTGAATAAAGGCACATCCACTAACGCTAGAAATTATTCCAATGAGTTTTACCCCCAAAATATTTTTCTCTCCGCAGAGGACTGCAGCATGGTGAAATGTGCGCAGAACGAGGATTGCCAAATGAAGGGTGATGCTCCCACCTGCGTCAAAAAACCACCTGCCCTCAAGATGGGCACCTGCTTGGCCATGGGGGACCCCCACTACCGCACATTCGACGGTCGCTACTTCAACTTCATGGGAAATTGCACCTACACCATGGCCAAGAGTTGCCACACGGACAAGGACCTACCTGCCTTTGAAGTGGAAGCTCAGAACACCCGCCGCGGCAAATCGCCTGTCACCTCCATCAGCAAGGTCATAGTCAAAGTCTACGGTTACGTAATCAGCATTCTCCGTGGCAATGTTGGACTGGTCAGGGTAAGTAATAATGCCACATCCCAGTGAGAAAAACCAAAATATAGACATTTGGAGGGGGTGAAAAACTTTGGTTGTGAGACATTTTGAGATCAACAGATAAGGTTAACCCCAATATAGCATTGGATTTACTGAGATATAGCAGATTTATGTCCTAGTAAGCTAAAAAAACTAACTTTTCAACCAAATGTTGCCAGATTTTCACCTGAACGTCCAGCCAGTGTTTCGTTGACTTTTCACCTCCCAGCGAACACTTATGTGGTGAAAACCTGTATAAATTTTTTGAAAAGTGAAAGTTTTCTAGTTGACTAGGGCATAGCCATGCTATATCCAGATAAAGCTTGAGCTACATTGGGCTTAGCCTAGTCCGCTTGTGTCAAAATGCCTCTCAATATAGATTTCTACCCCTCTAGACATCTAGATTCCGGTTTTTGCTCACTGTGTGCCAACACATTCTTGTAATGACTTCCCTTAGTGTCTGAAAAAAAGAAATGCTACTGACCTGATTCAGGGGAATATAAGGGAATTCCATAGGTATGTGTAAGATACAGGTTTAACCTGAACACTCCCAGGGTATGCCTGAGAGAGCATTCAGTGTGTTTACTTGTCTAATTACCTGTTTAATTAGGTTAACTACGAGGGCTGGGGCCTCCCCATCGATTTGGATAAGGGCAAAGTGGTGATATCCCAGAGTGGGATGTCCATGTTGCTGGAGACGGACTTCGGCCTGACGGTGCAGTATGACTGGGATCAGTACATGGTGGTGACCATCCCCGGCAGCTACGCGGGAAAGGTGTGCGGCCTCTGCGGCAACTTCAACGGCAAGCAGGACGACGACCTGGCCACTCCCACCGGCTCCCAGGCTAACGATGTGGTGGCGCTGGGCAAGAGCTGGCGAGTCCATGGCTTGGCGGGAGACGACGGCAACTCCTGCCGGGATGAGTGCACGGGCAAGTGCGCCAACTGTAAGGGCAGCTTCTTCGAGAACATAGAGGCGAAGCTCTTCTGCAGTATCATCTCCACGCTGATGGACGGGCCCTTCCGGAGCTGCCACACCATCATGGATCCCAAGATGTTCCATGACATGTGCATGTACGACTTCTGCATGGGCGAGGGGGCGAAGGAGTACCTGTGCGACTCCCTGCAGGTGTACACCGACGCCTGCCAGCGAGCCGGGATCAAGGTGTACGACTGGAGGAACCTGGCCGGTTGCCGTGAGTTTATCAGGCACAGGGACTTATGGGAGATGTAGTGTGCACGTACATTTTAGTGAAAAATTAACATGTTTTTGAATTCTAATAAGATATTTTCGCAAACTTGAAACTTACATCATATATCATGCTAACTGGCAGGTTCTCTAGATATATGCTTCGCTGGAAGGCCAGACTGATTACCTTTCTTTGAAGTGGCATTATTTTTCAATCTTACTATGTAATTGAACATTGAAAGCCAAACATCTGAAATTGAGAACCCTCGTAACTTTTTGATGCCCAAAAACAAACAAACTAACAGAAAATTAAAACTACTGAACACTTACATATAAATAGATATCCAAAACAAAAGGCAAAACAAGAAAAATTCAGAAAACCTTAAAACTAAACTGAAGTGGTATTGCAGTAATAACAGACATAAAAATGAATGAATGCAATTATCAATCCAACCTCAAACTCTCAGCTGCGCACCTTAAAGGTCACCTTAAATCCTATAACCTGAAATCCACAAATGGTCTGTTTCTTTCAGCCAAACCCAAATGTCCAGAGAACAGTCACTACGAGAACTGTGGAAACGCCTGCCCTGCCTCCTGCGAGAACCCCAAAGCGCCCTCCAAATGCAAGTTGAGCTGCGTGGAGACCTGCGTCTGTAACCCGGGTTACCTGTTGAGCGGGAACCAGTGTGTGCTCCCTAACCAGTGTGGCTGCATGTACGAGGGTCGCTATGCACAGCCCGGCAAGCCCTTCTGGGGTGACGACAGCTGCACTACGAGCTGCCAGTGCAACCCGACCGGCGGTAAGGCCGAGTGCCACCCTACGCGCTGCCCGACCGGGACACGGTGCACAGTGGTTGATGGGATCAGAGACTGCCACCCCATCCCCTACGCCACCTGTCTGGCCACCAGCGACTCCCACTTCCTGACCTTCGATGGCCAGCGATACAACTTCACAGGCACCTGCGTGTACCAGCTGGCTGGTGTCTGTTCCAAAAAGGCCAGCCTGGAGCCCTTTGATGTCCTGGTGCAGAACAATGTTCGTGACAGCAGGGCGGGCTCCATTCCCAAGCTGGTGGAGGTCAATGTCTACGGATACTCCATTGTCATCAGCAAGCGGTACAATAAAAACTCTGTGATGGTACGCGCTCTTTTTTCCTAAGTCTATGATTCCTCAAGTTTATGATGTCATTTCCTGTCCAAGACCCAATATTCCATTTCCTCCCTTTAACAATACAGATAAACGAGGAGATTGTGAACCTCCCAGTAAGTCTGTCTGATAATAAGGTGCTTGTCTACAAGAGCGGCCTGTACGCTGTGATCGAGACCAGCTTCGGGCTGAGGGTGTCCTTCGACTGGCTCGGCGTGGTGATCGTCAACGTCCCCAGCGCCTACGAAGGTGCCGTGTGTGGTCTGTGCGGAAACTACAACTACGAGGCCCAGGATGATATGAAGATGAACGACGGAAAGGAAGCCGCCTCCACCAAGGCGCTGGGTCAGAGCTGGCGGGTGGCGGAAATCCCCGGCTGCGTTGATGGCTGCAAGGGTACCTGCCCCAGCTGCGACTTCACGCAGCTGAAGCAGTACGAGTCGCTGTGCTACCCGTTGCTTGACCCCAATGGGCCATTCAAAAATTGTCACCCCCTGGTGGACCCCAAGGGCTTCTACCAGGACTGCCTATTCGACCTTTGCCTTGACAGCAGCAATAGCAGGCAATGCCCCATCTTAGCCGCTTACACTGCCCTCTGCCAGGACGTGGGCGCCAAGATTGAAGTATGGCGAACTCCTTCCTTCTGCAGTGAGTTGGGCGCCCATCTCTTAATTTTGTTGAGAGACTGAACCTTTCTTGCCCGTATTTTGGGCATTGATCGCTGTTGACCATCTCTTCCACCCCAGGTTACCTATGTGTCACGCACAGCCGCTATGAGATTTGCACCAGCAGCTGCCAGGTTAACTGCGCGACCATGGACCCGCCCACTGTTTGCAAATCACCATGCCGGGAAGGGTGCCTCTGCGACGAAGGCTATGTGCTGAGCGGGGAGGACTGCGTGCCTTTGAGAGAATGTGGCTGCAAGCACGAGGGCAGGTACTACAAGCTTAACGAGGCCTTCTACACTCCACAATGCGAGCAGGAGTGCACCTGTACAAAGGATGGCAAGGTGAGGGGGAAGGGGTGGGGATATTTTTTGGTTCCAGAGGAGGGTACAAGGCTCAGGTGCAAACTGGAACAGTGGGAGACATATTTAATTGACTCAATGAAGCATTTTACTACTACAGCGCTACGTCTATCTTTCAGACTTACACATTATATTACTTGTTTTTCAAGTAGTATCCACAGGTTGTTGCAAAAAAAACTTGCATGTAAGGTTCCTTTCTCCATATTGTCTAGTCTTGAGCTCTTTGCCCTTTCCTGTTTTTTCCTGTGTTTTTTTGGGGGGGATAAATTAAAGCCATGGTGTGTCGCGTGATTTTTCAGGTGGACTGTAAAAAGAACACCTGCGGGGCCCACAAGCAGTGCCAGAAGAAGAACGGCGCATGGGGCTGCCAGCCCGTCGGCTACTGCAGCATCTACGGCGACCCCCACTACCAGACCTTCGACAACATTAGCTACACCTTCCAGGGCACCTGCACCTACACCGTGGCTCAATTCCGCCACCCAGATAAAACTGGTCTCCCACCTTTCTCGGTGGTGGTGGAGAACGAGAGGTGGTATGGTATGGCTGACAGCGGCACCGTCGGTGCGTCCACAAAAGTGTCTGTTGCCAAGCTAGTGGCTGTGGAGGTGTACGGCTTCACCATAATCCTGCGGAGAAACCAGGTTGGAATGATAATGGTGAGTAAGGCGTAATATTTATTTATTTAAACTGCAATTGTGTTTTCTTTCTACGTCTCTGTATAATAATATCACAAGGAACATTAAGCGGAAACCACAGGGTTTCTGTACAGTTTGATCAGTGCACATGGAAAATAACAGTCTAAAATAAAAAACACAAACAATAACCTGTCTCAATATTGTGATGCCTGTATTGAGAAGCCATATATCAAATAAAAAACCCTCAACTGGAGAAGACTTACAATAAATTAAAAATATTTCCCTCAGGTGAATGGAATAATGTACAACCTCCCTTTAAGCCTTGATGATGGGGCGGTGGTAGCCTTTCAGAATGGCATGCATGATGTCATCAAAACAAACTTCGGCCTGGAAGTGACCTACGACCTTGTGTACAAAGTCAGCGTCACCGTGCCTGACGACTACAGGGGAAAGACCTCTGGCCTCTGTGGCAACTTCAACGGCAAAAGGGACGACGACTTCCTGCTGCCGAACGGCACCTTAGCAAAGAGCCTCCAGGTCTTCGGGGCGGCGTGGAAGGTGGCTGTTCCGGGCGTCATCTGCGACGACGGCTGCAACGGGGACTTCTGCCCCAAGTGCGACGAGAAGAAGAAGGCCATCTTCGAGAGGGACTGCGCCCTCATCACGAAAGACTCTGGCCCATTCTCTGCCTGCTTCGGCGTCCTCGACCCCAACTCCTACTTCAGGGACTGCGTCTACGACGTATGCATGTCCGGCGGGGACCGTCACGCGCTCTGCGGCAGCATCGAGGCCTACGTGTCCGACTGTCAGAACATGGGGGTGTCGGTCCAGAACTGGAGGTCACCCAACTTCTGTCGTGAGTGGCCAGCTCACTGAGTATGCCTGCCTTTGCAGGCTCCTGTATTAGCTCTACATGCATCTGCATGGAAGGCCAACAAAATGTTATCAGTCATTTTTAATGTTCAACCTTAAAGGACTACACTCTCTAGAATACTTCTCTAAGCTTATTTATTATGTAGATGTACGAAGCTTGAAAAGCCCTCATGTTTCGGCACAAGCCTTCTTCAGTGTGCTAAACAAACAGGAAATTCTGAAAGGGCCAGACTCCATGCAGACAACTTTTCTGTTTGCCCATTTTGCTCTATCATTTCATTCTTTGTGGGATCCAGTAGCTAGTTTAGAGTTGAGCAGTTTTGAGTCGAGTGTGTTTCATTTTCTGTTCGTTTTCGAGCTTACCCATCTCTCTCACCGTTTAAATTCGTCCATTTGTCTATGCCCACCCTTTCATTTTTAACTCAAAGGTCAGGTCTAACTGTGCTGTTCTGCTGTTCCAGCGCTGTCCTGCCCGGCTAACAGCCACTATAAGATCTGCGCCGAAACCTGTGCCACTCCCTGCCCTGGCATGCCTAAAATCAGCTCCTGCCACAGCACCTGCGCTGAAGGGTGCGCCTGCGATGACGGGTACTCCTTCAACGGGACGTCCTGTGTGG
Organism: Anguilla pacifica; assembly: GCA_039654925.1. NCBI lineage: Eukaryota > Metazoa > Chordata > Actinopteri > Anguilliformes > Anguillidae > Anguilla > Anguilla pacifica. The sequence continues at coordinate 51,096,051 of CM077291.1, forward strand.
AGAAGGACAGGTGTGGCTGCTTTTCGGAAGGACGAACCTACAAGGTAAGAAAATCAAGCGCCAATCAGGCGCCGATGTACGAGAATGGGACAGGATTGATACAAGACTGCACACAGTATGTAATGTTCAGTGTTAAGTGTCAAGTGTCAAGCTCGCATCAACAGGGCGGACACGCCAGTTAGCTCAGCTTAAGTATCAAGCTCGCTTTACGGAGCGCACACACTAGTTAGCTTAGCCTCAAGTATCAAGTGTCAAGGTGGCTCTATGGAGTTGACACACTGGGTAGCTTAGCATCAAGTGTCAAGCTGGCCTGTTCCTCTTTCCTGGGACCCCGCCCCTTATCTCATCCTGAGCGCAAAGACTGCTCTAGCCTGTTTCCTCTGTCTGAATCGACGGGATCGCTCCAGTCCTGTGCTTCGCTCCATGGTCATGGACTGCTTCAGCCCTGTTCCTCCCCTGCCCATGCCTTGACACTGTCTGGAGCTCCAAATCCATCATCCAGCTCCTCTAAACTGCACTATTCTGAACTATACTATTTGGCCAGCTATTATTCTTGTTAGCGTTCACCTCAGCTGTAACCTGCTTAACTCGTTTTAGTTTCTGTCTGCTGTTTTTTACCTTATGTATTAGCTATTTGGGGCCTGATGTTTGCTCTATTTACTCTTTTTGCTGTTTGTTGTCTTGCTACTCTGCAAAGTGTCTTTGTGACATTTCTCTGTAAAAAGCTCTATACAAATAAAACTGAAATTGAATTGAATTGAGTGTTAAATCAACTCTTGCCATTCAGTTGCAGAAATAAGATTTTAAGTCAAAACATAAGACTAAAATGCTTGGTAAGATTGACTTGTATTTTGGTTTTCGCTGTGCGCTTTATTGTGCAGTCATATGAGACATCTGTCTTCCTGTTGTTTTTTGTGCATGTGCCCCTCCCCCTCCCCCTCCCCCTCCCCCCCGTTCAGAGGGGTGAGTCAGTGATCTCCAAAGACTGCCGAAAGAAATGCACCTGCGCAGCCGACGGGCAGGTGCAGTGCCACGCGATGTCCTGCGCGAGCGACGAGAAGTGCCTGGCGAAGGACGGCGTGCTGGGCTGCTACCCCACCCAGTGCATGCTCCAGGCCGGGGGCGTCTTCACCGAGTTCAGCGGGATGGGCGGCATCCTCACCTCCGTGGGGGTCTACGAGCTCGTGTCCGTCTGCCCCCGGGGCACGGAGGCCGAGTGGTTCCGGGTGGTGGTGGACGTCCGCACCTGCGAGGAGTCCTCCCTCCCCGCCGTCGTCGCCGTCTACGTCTTCTTCGAGGACCTGTTCGTGTTGGTCAACAAGAATCACGAGACCTGGGTGGGTTGCCGCCGCTTACTGTTTCTGAGGGGGCAAGGGCCCACTCAGTAATTCTGGTTGCTAAAAAAAAAATGCTTAAAGCTTACAACATGTAAAAAAGACAAAGATATGGTACTATAGTATAGAATTATTATACTAAATCATTATAATAAAAATAACGATTATGGTCCACATGAAAAGCATGTAAAAAAAAAAAGAAAAATAAGTATTTAAAATAAGAGTCGGGCCAACACTATTTCCTTGTTCGAGGCTGGGGCCGCTGCCCCTCCTCATTTATATAAACCTTAGCAGGGACATTGAAAGTGTATTAGTTAAATTTGCAGATGAAATAAAACTGGGAGTTTTAGCTAACAGTTTGGAATCTGTAATGTAATGTAATGTAATGAATCTACTAAAGTAATCCAAAAAGATTTGAACAGAATCCAGAAGTGGGTGGAAACCTGGCAAATTAAATTCAACGTGAAGTTCTACATATGGGACATAAAAACATAAAGCAGGACTACTTTATGGGAGGAACAAAATTGGAATGTGCTCGATTTGGAAAAAAAAAACATGGGAGTAATGGTTGATTACCATCTCTTTTTGCAAGATGAAGCCTTTCAGGTTCTAGGCACTGTACTGTAGCAGTAAAAAAAGGCCTACAGGATGCTGGAATATACAGCCAGAAGTATTGAGTATAAATCCAAGGATTAAATTCAAGGAAGTTGTACTTGTTTTATACAATACCTTGGTCAGGCCATACTTAGAGTGTCTGTGACAGAAAATATGAATCAGCATTTCTAGATGGTTTTTCTATGGCTCTGTATGGAGGAGTCCGGTATTGTCAGCAGTCTGCAGCAGGCCAAACTCCGTTTCTAACCCTGTTTCCTCTCATTGTCCCTGGCACTCAGGTAAACGGAAAGAAGGTGACCCTACCCAAAATGCTGCAGAACGAGATTTCGGTGAAGGTCTCGGACAAGGTGGTGGTCATCGAGAGGCGGTCGGGCTTCCACCTGACCTACAACGTGAAACAGGAAGTCAGCGTGAGCGTGGGAGCCCACCTGACAGACAAGCTGTGCGGTGCTTGTGGGGAATTCACCGGTGACACCAACCTGTTCTCCATCTTCAGCAAGCCCTCCATCCAAAGCTACATGGACAAGTGGAGAGCACTAGACTTCCCCAGCTGGTGAGTCACAAGATTAATTATCATATTATCTGTATTTAGAATATGAGTGTCCCCACACTGTAGTGGAAATAAGACACGGTCACGACAACAAGCAATTTTATGAAAAAAACAAATACACAAAGAAAAGAAAAGTAAATAATCATTGTTGAGTGCAGTGAAACTGTGACTGAACTGTGTGGCCCAGTCTCTAAGAGGATACACATTGCCACTTTATGGGACTTGCAGCCATCTCGTACACATGGTCATTTTTATGACATTTTAATGCAAAACACCATGACTCTGAGAGAGGGGGAAAAAAAACAAGAAATGGAATTCTCGTAATTTCTTAATATCCATATAAAATTTGTAAATAACGTTGCAAGCTGGTCCAGATGGGACGTGTGGTTATAGGCCTGTTTTTGAGTGCCGGGACATAACCCCCGGGCCCAGAAGGGAACCCTGGCTGTTCTAGCACTAGTGCAGTTGCCAACAGTGTCACAAACAGCGGCGAATATAATATATGATAAACAGGCAAGGCAGCTCTGGAGCGGGCCCTGAGGGGTAGCTCTCTTCATTCCGCAGCTCTGTCTCAAAGTGTTTCGGAATCCCCCCCCCCAAACCAAAGGGAAGTCAGCGGAGTTTCACCACCTCTATTTGCAAGAGTTACTCTGAGCCCCCTCAACCTGACGCTACAACAATATGACACAAAACAAAATCACACGCTGTATCTCTTGAATAGATTCTGTATAAGGATGACAGTGAATTTTGTGCTAAATATGTTGTGTGTGTGTGTTTGTGTGTGTGCGTGCACACGCATGTGTATGTATGTATGTGTTTAGCTTTGAAAAACTGACTTGTTTTTTTTTCATTCTAGCGGCTTGTCGACAGCTTCAACCAACATTTTGTAATGAATCGGCGTTCCATGGAAGTATGCATACAAATATCAATATACCAAATTTGAACCAATAATCACCAAGACTTGTGTGTTGTATAAATTCATTTTCACAGTAAGAACAAAAAAGATTTTATCTGATTATCTTCCATCTGTTCATTTTCTTTTTCTGTATTTGTGTAATTCACCCTAAAAATAAACTGTTTGCAATTAGGTCCAGTGTTTTTCTACCTCGAAGATTGGGGTAAACCTATAGATTCAAAACGACAGATGATTTATTTCAGAGAGCATTCTATGGTAAAAACACAATTCAGCCAGTTCAGCTGCTTAAGCACAAGGCTGATTCATGAGTTATGAATTGCTTTATATACACATATATACTAAGTTTGAATTTAGCCACCTGGACACCAACACCTTTATATAGGTAGCAGTCATTCACACATTGTCTCAGTCAATGTGCATCCAGAACTGGTTTTTCCTGTGTGTATAAATATCCATATACCTCCTTCCGGTTTGTCTCTCCCTCTCCCCATTTCAAACTTTGAATGATGTTTCATCCTTAATTTTCATTGGTCTTCTATCTCTTCACGATGTCCCCATTAAGGGACTTTTTTTTTTTAAAGGGGGGGGGGGGCGGTTGGGGGGTGGTTACAACACCCTCATTCAGAAGCCGGGTGTTATCCTGTCTCAAGGACTCAAAAGCCCAAGACCAAATGCTCCAAATGTACAAATACAATTTACAGCGTAGTCTTAATAAAGCCCTCTTTCAAGTGCACCTCTGTTGTGTGGAAATGTGTTTCTGTTGAATGGGGGGGGGGGGGGGGGCAATCACGCACTCATGTGCCAACAGCACAGAAACATGGAGGACTGTGGGTGTACGGGTCTGTGTGTGTGCGTGTGTGTTTGTGCGTGTGTGTGTGTGTGTGTGTGGGGGGGGGGGGGGGGGGGGGGTTACAATCCTCAAACCAGAAAGAAAGGCTGTGCCTCATTTGTAATTCTGTCACCAGTATATGGTGTGTTCATGCTTCCTTTTTGGTATTTTTGCCCTGCCCAACTGCTCAAGAAAGTAGGCTATTCTCCGTCATATCTGCCTTGAATTTAAAAGGGAGTGGGGCTTGAAGAAAACACATATCTGCCGCCGACATTTTCATTGAAATGACGCAGCCTTGACATCACACCATCTCAGGTCCCGGTGACATAAGCCACAAACGGCAGATTTGCAGCAAAATCTGTTTCATCCGTTGGAAAACGCGGCTCCGGCCACGTGGCATATAAATGCACAAACAGACAGAAAATACAGTTCTTACCTTCCTTGTACGAATGGGCCAATCAAAAATAAATATTATTTTACTCATGATACGCATAACTGAATGTGCAGGATACATCTAACCGCACTTCTGCCACCATACAGGTTACTAACTACGGCATTCTATAACACGATTTAAAGCACAGCACCTGTCCTCCTATAGCCTACAGTCTGTGCCCATCAAGTCAGTAAACTAAAGACTTCACCAGTCTGAGTTACTTTTGGTCACACCACCACATAATTCCCTACCTGAAGGGGCCACCCTCCCGACCACACTTGTTTTCTAACCTACATTACAAAAAACGAACAACAGAGGAAATCAACGAAGGCGTATTGATGAAGTTTCCAGTGGCTCGTAGTGGTGGGATTATTTTGCGATTTGGCGCCACCCTGTGGTTAATCAGTATGATTGCTATACAATGGCTGCTCGGGCCGTATGTTCGCATCCAAATTGCAGGAGTGTCTGGATGCGGATGAATCTGATATATAGGCACATTTCTATTGACAGAAAGTTTCCAGAAATATATTCGTAGGCATATTGTCAGTACCAATACTACAAACTGTGGTCTGGAAGAAAATAAATACGTGAAAGCGTTAAAAAAAGCGAAGGTGTTTCTTTCAAATACGCTTATATTAATTAGCTTCCTGCCCTGTCTGTGTGAATTTCCTATCCACCGTCCTTAATTTAGGTAACCATTTTTTCGTGTTTTTATTTTTATTTTTTAATTTTTTGCGTATTATTACATTTGCCTATCTTGGCAGATAACAACCTAAAATACAAGTAACGGTGGCTGTTTGTATCCAGATTCGCTTAAAACATTTCAGAATTCATAACTTAGAGATTAATCAACCATTATTGATCGTGAAGACAGTAATTACTACATAATATCGTCTGATACAAGTATTATATAACAATGTTTTATTTCATTTGTAGATTAGTTGACATGTTTTAGTCGCGGATAGAAAATAAATGGGTACATAATGAGAAGTAAGCATAATGTAATGACCTGCATAATAGAAAACCATAAATAATAAATCACTTTTTATTGTCTGAAGACGACACTATCTCACAAACTGTACTGAAATGGCCCTGATAAAGATATTCAGTCGCCTGCTTGTTTGTCAACTGTAAACAGTGCTGTTTTGGTGATGATAAGCTTGTTGCCAGGAAGTGCTACAATGCAACGCACCGTGCGTTTCAGCATCTTTTGTGCATTATGAATCAATCAATTGCAGACTCAGGCCAGTTAGTCTAGGTTGTGTGTGTAATTACCCATATTATCCCAGTGAAAACACAGCTGCCTGACGGAATTTGAATGTGTATATGACACGAGCACGGCGCAAAAAAAATATGTTGTGGAGGTTCCTTTCCGCCTATAACAGGGAGTTGCATTTTGCAGTCGACTGTACTGCTCATTAAAAGATTCTTTTTACAACATTGGTTTTTCAATTCTTTCATCCTATACGATGTATTTGTTGCAACACTTCTGCCAGAATAAATGTTTGGGTTTGTCTTTTCTGTAAGGGAACGGTAATCTCAAAGCAAATATTTTCTCAGATCGCCTCACGTCCGCTACCTTCCTTTTCAAATCCCCCTTTCCGCCTGGTTCCCGTGTTATGTTTGAGAAGTGTTGTGTTTGACACAACCAATGACAGTGGGTAATAATATTGGGTCACGTCCCTCTCGGCACTGCCCTTGGTAACCTTGCGCCTGACTCTCTCGGTGCCCGATCCGTGGCAACTCGAGTTTATCAGTCTGTATCGATCATTCGGGCGGCAGCTGCTGTTCTTTCACAATCTCAGTGTCAGTCCTAATCAGCGTCATGGCAACCCCTCGGTGCCAGCTGACGCTGTCCCGTAGGCTATAACAGAAAGAAACGAACAGGCATAGATGTCTCTGGCATATGTATGTCTGTTGATCAGACAGGTGCGCATGCAACACCATTTTCCAAACCTTGGAACCCATCCATGGGCCTCGCACGGGGGTTTACGTGATACACGTGAAAAAGAACTTGCTGTAGGTCATATGCACTTCCCAAAGACATTCGCAAATACACAGAAAACGTTTACTAATTAAATGTGTCCTGGCTGTGGCTGGAAAGTTTTGGACACACGTGCTTCCATCAGCGTGTCACTCTTGCGAGCCACTTTCCCAGATACTGCCGCAGTACAAGCCGCTCAGTTCAAGTGTAGTTTCTTGCTTTAGACCACAAACTCCGAAATGCCCCGATACCTGCTGTTATAAAACCAGCGGGACATCGGAAACTTTTGTGAATATCTAAAATACTCTTTATGGCACAAAAACTGTCTGGCCTACTCAGAAATCATACAGTGAAACTGAAATAGCATTTAAAAACACCCCAGAAATGTGAACTATCTCTTTAACTCTTTAAAGAGTGATATCACAAATATGCAATTAGAATGTTCTTAATTGAACATTGCTAACTAATGTAACAATAACTAGCGGTAATTGAAAGTAATGGAGTTATAGAACACTGACTTTGAAAAGAAACATTTAGGAAGAAATTCCAAATACACAAAGTGCTAAACATTCTCACATTGGTCCAGTGGGACACAGCTGCCCCTCAATATCAAATAAATAGAAAACTGAACTGACTCCGTGGGCTCTGGTCACATTTGGCGAACATACCCAATATGAAATATGCCTCCCACTAAGAATATCTGCTTTCATTTCAGTTTGCTATCTTGCAGAGGGGTAGCACATTCGTCAGCTGCTTGCGGTCACATTGTATATAGGTAACAAGGGTAGAATTATGGCTTAAATGTGTTTGACTGAGAGCAGAGCAGTGGCTGAGATTGTTTTTACACAGATACCCCGGTAATGATGTGTTGTTATGTATTGACTGAATATAATCTAATGAGCAATCTCTCAACACCCCCCAGCCCCCCCCCCCCCACCCCACCCCCAACACCCCCACATCCCATTGCTACAACATAACACCACCCTAGGGCTTATAATTATGGACACAATTACAGAACCTATGTTCCGCCCCAACGGATTCCACAAGGTCAGTGTTCTGGGGTGTGGGGGCATGGGCGTGGGCGTAGGCAGGGGCTGGGGGCAAGGGGATGGGTTGTAGGAATGAGAGCAAAGGGGATGGAGAGAGGATGGGGGTGGGGGTCAAACAGAAGGGAGGAAGACCAACACGACCAGCACACAAATGGTAACGATGTTCAACATTCCGCAAAGGACTGTGGGTAGTAAGGCAGACCAGACCCACAGAACTGTTCTGTGACCATAACTGACACACTCATCTTTACATTACCCACAATGCTGTTGGCCCCGGAGTAAAGCTTGCACAGCCGCGTGTGACACTGACACGAGAGCTTGGCAAAAACCAACCTCGGGAAACGTGACTCTTAACTGGAGGCAGAAACCAGCAGAAAAACGAGTGAGCGTCCAGTGAACTGTGCTGGTGCAAGTCTCCGGCATCAAAGGAAGGAGATGAAGTTGAGGACGATGGTAACTAACGCCGGTGTGCCCCATGTCTGGCTGGTTACGACACCAAAGCCAGAATTCACTATCTGCTTTAGAGATACTGACCTTGGGTTAACAAGAAAACCCCACCCTTCAAAAATCATATGCATTGCATTACATTACATTACATTACATTACATTTATTTGGCAGATGCTTTTATCCAAAGCGACGTACAATAAGTGCATGCCGGTCAATTGGACAACTGCAAATCACAGGTCCGATAAGGTACTCATTATGTAACAGTTATCCATAGCCATGAACATCAAGTCCAGTTCACAAAGTAAGCATAAAACAATGAAGAAATGAACATGTAATAAAAATATGGACAATATTTACCAGTGTATATCATGGTAAGGCAAGGACCACGGCATGCCAAATGGCCAAAAACTTTCAGCGCCATCCACAAATAAATGGCGGCACAGCGATTTTAAATGGGAGAAAAGAGCGAGGCGACAGACTTGGCGAACGGTAACCCAGGGTCCAAACCGAACGGAATTCGATGCCATTGATCGGGCTAATGGAATGGGTAGGAACAGCCTCGGGCGACGCCCATCAATACGCCGTTAATTAGCCGACGAAAAGGGGACAGTGTGCAGAAGGTGCGACCCACACAGGGCACGGGGTATAAATACACGTCCCAGACCCGCCCTGGGACCAGAGCACCCGACGCTACACTGACACTCACACTCACTACTGACACTACTGACACTACTGATCACTACACTAGTGCACACGACCAGCTCGACACCAGACAGGACCGCACGCTTACATTTTATCCAACTCATTTCATCTGGCTTTTTAATACAGGAGCTGCGCAAGAATTATAGCGCAGTTTGGAGACCACACACAGGACACTATGCCATTCGACACACACCGACGGGGAATGGCTACCTAGCCTGGTACACGAAGCAGAGTTTAGTGCTGTGTTGTAGTAGTGATAGTAGTGGATTAGTAGAGTAGTAAGGTAGTAGTAGAGGAGTGTTAGGAGTTCATCCATCCCACAGATTAACAGGATCATCATTGAGGAATAACCAGCCCGCTTTGGACTGTGAGTCTTGTAGGGTGTATCTGTGTGTGTGTGTGTGTGTGTGTGTGTGTGTGAGAACAGCCCTATTCATTCTTTAGTATAGCCTTCCTCTAGAATGAATGCTTTATCCCTGAGTGATTGCTTCCCACTTAATTTGTAATCCCTGTGTATCTCCTTCCCAAGGAATGTGTAATCCCCAAACCATGCTTTCCCATCCTTGAGTGCACCCATCCCATTAAATGTGTAATCCTTGAGTATCTCCTTCCCACCAAATGTGTAATGGTTCAGTATTTCTTTCCCACTAGATGTGAAATCGTTCAGTATCTTCTTCCCACTGAATGTATAACCACGGTGTATCTCCTTCCCAATAAACTTTCCAATTAATCTGAACAGAATGCATGATCCCCGATTGCTGGTTGTGGGCCTGCGCTCTGTCCTTTTTTCCTCCTAAATCTTTACATTTTCTCTCCTTTTCCTTCCCTCTTCTAGTCGGTCCCTCGCTTTTCTTCCTCATTTTTGTTTCCCTCACTTACCAACCGCTTCACGCTCTCTTCCCAAAATCAGGAATCTCTTTCGGAAACCGACAAACTCTCTGCTCGCCGGAGAGCGAAGACAGACCTCCTTTCCGGGCCAGGAGCTGTGTGATATGTTTGATATTCGGTTGTTTTCCTGTGTAGCACATCAACTAAATATCAGACATATTCCTACAGATCTTGGGCATAATTCTACAGTGGAGTCACATCATCACGGCACAGCCAGACCAGAAGACTCTGACCCTGCCTGGACGACGTGTAATATAGTGTCATCCTGCTATGTATCGCTGTCATGGTAACAATGCTCTGTCGTGTATTTTTTAGTGCAGATATAGGACTGCTATACTGATTGTCTGTCCCGACAAAGTACTCTTCTGAATTGCGGCTTACTTTCTGTGTCTCTGCACCCTAAGTGGAGAATGAAACATAGCTCTGCTGGGCGTGATGCCTTTTCTTTTTTTATTTTAAAAATTATTTTATCATGGATTCCTTATCCAGATGTTCAGAATTTGTTTGGTCAAAATATTTTGCATGTTTTTAAATCTGCTTGTTCTAAACACTTTCCGATTTTTAAAGGCACTGTATAAATGCTGCATATTATTATTATTATTATTAGTAGTAGTAGTAGTAGTAGTAGTAGTAGTATGTATGTATGTATGTATGTATGTATGTATGTATGTATGTATGTATGTACGTATTACTACAGAATATACAGAATAATCTGGATAATATATTAAAAGCAGCATGAAAATTTGTATATTAAAACAAGCAATTAAATAAACTAGTGTCACACTATAACACTATTATTGTACAAAAGTTATGCTCGGAACAGTTGTACCTACAATGGCTGCAAGAATTCTCCCCTTTAATGAGAACAGATGTGGCCTTCATTTTCCACTGTCTGCACGCCCCGACTAATATACTATAGCATGCGGCTGTACTGTGGAGACTGCCCATTAAGTACTGCTTCAGTCAGCCACCGGGTGGCAGCAGAGAGCCACAGCGGCCCATCATTGGATGCTGGGGAACTCCCGGAAGAAGAACGTCCCAAAGATACATGTATTTCAGTGAGCACTGTATTTTACAGACTATTTCCGTCCTTTTAATTGAGTTGTGCCATAACCCTGGTATCTTTTTTAGCCATATGAATTAATAATTTCCTGGGACGAAAGATATACTGCATATCTTTAACAGACATTGATACTATTATTAGATACATCCTTTAAAATAATAATGCTATAAACACACTGTCACTTTATTACATTCAAAGGGTGACACAAATGCACAAAAACGTGTGCGCGCTCACGCTCACACACATGCACAAACAGTAGTGTCAAGCATGCAGCTTGGTGCTAAAAAATAAACTCCCAAGCTGTGCTTTAAAATAAAGAAACAATATGTCACCACACACAATTCATGTCCTTCTGCTTTGTTCTATCTAAGATCAACTTGGCAGTCCGCATGACTTTTCAAGCATTACTGGTTAGGTCATACACGTTAAGTCATTAGACCAAGTTGTGGGGCTGCATGTAATTTCTGCAAGATAACACAAGAGGGGGCTATAGCATGAAGCCACGTCATCAAAGGCTTCAAAAAATTATACGACAGGTCAGCCTTTCTTTGTGCGCATACGCTTGCCATGGTTCACTGTGTGTGTGCGTGTGTATGTGTGTGTTATCAACACATACAAGGCAGGGTGTGCAAACAGGCAAAACACACACACACACAAAGATAAATGAAACAAAAGATAAAACTTGAACACACGTGCATGCACATATGCAAACACATAACAAAAGACTTACAGTCACACAGGCCTAACTGTGACTTCTAATCTGGACAACCTATGGCTCAACTTTGTGATTTGAGAAACAACGCAAAGAATGAAAACGTATACTTAAATCCTTTCTGATCAACAATGTCTGTAAATTTATGGTAAAATATGAAGCATTCTGAAATATATTGTGCCAGAATACACTGCTGACAAAAATTTTGCAAGATCTGGTGCTTACATAATGCATCCCCACATATTATAGAATACATCTGACAAAGCGCTTAATTTAATTTCACAATAAATTATATAATTTATAGAATAACATAAGCAAGACAAATTATACTTGATTTGTCCTCTAATATGTGTAGCTTTGCTCAACACACACACACACACTCACTCCTGTAAATGACATTCATCTAATAGATCTCAATTACCCAATTGCCCATTGATCCATTGGCTAATTACAGTGGTAAGGGGCATAAGGCAAAACAACTGTACTGCGGTCAGAAGGTTATCTGTGCCAACACACATTGTGTGCACAGATACACTGAAAGAGAGAGGGAGAAAGAGAAAGACAGAAAGAAAGCAAAGGGGCAAAAGAAGAGCTACAGAAAGAGGAGGAGGGGGCGAGGCAATTGTGCGTGTCTGAGAGACAGATAAAGAGAGAGAGAGAGATAGAAAGAGATGTCAGTATAAATACCTGGGGGTTGCACATGCTACTGTAGTTCAGACACTCGAGGGGGTGAAGACGGAAGGAGGAGGAAGAGAGGGAGAAAGAGACTGAGACCCAAACAGACAGACGAGAAATCCAAAAATCAGTAAGGAGACCTTTTATTTCTGGGGGAAATTGAGGGAGGGGGGACAAAAGCGACAGCCTTAATGAAGAAGCACTTGAGAAAGAAAGAATAGAGAAGGAGGTATAGTCACAGGAGAAGAGAGGAGAGAATTGGAGGAGAGGAGGCCAATCAAAGCAGATAAAAGGCTGGAAGAGGAAGAGAGGAGGGGAAAAAGATGGAGAAATGGACAAAAAGAGAAACAGGCAGGAGAGGAGATAAGAGAAAGATGCAATGGAAACGCAGGATTCATAAACAGAGGGGTCGGTACAATGAAATACAAAGAGGTTTTTAGCAAAAAGCAGAAGAGATGGGGAGATGGGGGGCCAGGGAGACGAGAACAGGAGGCTTTACCATCTTCTCTTTCTGAGAAAGCCTTTTTCTTACTTTTAAGTTTCCTTTAGTGATCTGATCTGAGGCCTTAAAGAAAACTCACACACACAAAAAAAAACAACAAAAAAGAAAAAACAACTAAGATTGTAAAACAGGTAAAGACATTAAAAATAGATTTTTACTATAAGTAAAAACAGAGGGGGGTAAAGAAGGAGAGAGCAGGGAGGGGGAAGTAGCGGATGACAGTTTGGAGAGTGGGGGGGGGAACTCACTGTGTTGGTCGCGGTTTCACAGGGAGAGATGAGGGGAGCGCAGAAAGACAGGCTGGTTCTCATGGCAACGGTCTGCCTGCTGGGCACCGTGCTGCCCTGTCTCTCCATCTACACCGGCGGGGAGTGCTACTTCAACGCCAAAGGTAAGACCTGAACACACTACTGAACACTACTCAACACTACTAAACACTACTGACACACTACTGAACACTACTGAACACACTACTGAATACTACTGAACACTACTGAACACACTACTGAATACTACTGAAAACACTACTGAACACTACTGAACATCAACACTCAGAATTCTACACTGACTTTCAACACTCACGATTAACACTCACTGACAAAATAACACGAGCAATCAACGCTCGCCATCAACACTGACGTTCAACACTTACGATTAGCACACACTGACAAAATAACACGAGCGATCAACACTCACCATCAAGACTGTGGATAACACTAGCTACAATTATTTACATTCCACTATATTCCATTTACATTAACTGAATACTGGAGCATAAGACTGTGTGTATGTGTGTGCATGTGGGCTTGTGTGTGTGTGTGTGTGTATATATCGTGTTAAAATGTGATGTATTATGTTGGTGCTAATGTGATGGGACAAGTAGAGGCTTTGAATAGAACTGTCAAATCATTTAAAGACTTCATTTCCCATGACCACCTCAGGGAAACATTCTGTCACGGGTCATGCCACTGAACTGAATGGCATTCGTGCGCATGCAATTTGATTAATTTTTCGAAAAGAACGCACATGCTATATTTGGTGGCGTGAGTGTGAATATGAGTTTGTATATATGGCATGTATGTGTGCGTGTGCACACGTGTGCGTGCGTGTGTGTGTGCGTGTGCATGCGTGTGTGTGCTTTAAACTGAAAGATCCTGTAATTGTTTGCCCTGGGGGTTGGTGTGCAGCGAAGTGTGAGCATCAGGACCGGGTATTTGGGATGGGGGAAAGCTGGCTGACTGCGGAGTGCCACCAGTGCGTGTGCCTGGAGCCTTTTGGAGTGGGCTGCTGTGAACTGTGAGTACCCCACTTTCAGGCAGACACCGTACACCCCCAGTCTCTCCCCACCTTCCACGTCTCTCTTTCCCACCAAGGGACAATAATGTGTGCCTTTTTCATGAATAGGCAGTGTAGTATATAATATATAATATATATTATATGTGGCATGGCAATCAACATTTCAAATATCTAGGAATAATAGTTTAAAAAATATATAATAATTTTACACAGTGGAATTTGCATGTTCTGAATTTTCTGTTATTTTATTTGGAATGGAATGAATGCAAATTGTTTACTTAACTTTGTTAATGCCAGCTACTTCACCTGATGTTCCCCCTGGGAAAATAATTCTATTATATTCCTTTTTCATTTTTTCATATGAGAATATTTCTATCATTATGTAATATATAACGTCCCTCGGCTTCAAAAGGTTAAGTATCTATGATGGACTGACAGCGACGCCACTTCCCTGTTTACTGATTATTTTGCCTGCGTCTCTCTGCTGCCCCCTAGTGGCTCACAGCCTGTTGACTACCCAGATTGGTGCGAAGTGGTGCGGAAGCCAGATTCCTGCAACATTGCCGTGGTGATGCGGGCCAATCACAAGCTGCCGTGTCTCTATGGTGGGCGGGGCCGGATGCGACCTGGGGCGGGGCCAGCTTGGAAGTCCGACAACGACCCCATGTTCTGATCTTTGTGACGCTTAGCCCAGCACTAAACCACCCGAAGCAGACACATATGCACTGATACACAAATATATCAGATCTGTATGGTAGATGAATCAACCAAAGCGTTTAACCAGTTGTCAATTCGTTTTTTTCCCCCCATTATTTATTTGCTTATCACATTTTAATCCACTGTCTTGCAACTTAATAGCTTTAATAAGGAAATAGCCATTATGAATACCCATTTGTATAGCTGGGTATTAACCAAAGTTATGCATTAGAGCAGTGGTAACCAACCCTGCTGCTGGAGATCTACCATCCTGTAGGCTTTCACTCTAATCCTAACAAAGCACTGCTCATTCAACAGCTAGAGATCTCATTGAGCTGCTAATTAGTAGAACCAGCGGTGCCAAATTAGGGCTGGGTACTAGATCTCCAGCAACACAGTTGGTAACCACTGCATTAGAGACTCAGAGACACTAATTTAATGCCTCGAACCTGGAAATCAAACTTAAAACCAACTGGTTGTAAGCACAGTGGTCCCTTACCACTATAGTTTTAAAAATGTGTAGCCCAAAATGTATGCAAACACTCTGATGGTTTTTTATGAGTGGCATTTGGGAGGGATAATATGCCCAAAAACAATGTCAAATACATTATCAAATGGACTAACGACTGTTTGTCTATTATTGTCTACTGCCCAGCCCACTCTGAATAAGTGCACAAGTACAGGACTGTCATTTATTTTGCCATACTTTACAAACACACTGATCTTCTGTTATATAATCTGTATTTATAAACACAAATGTTAAAACATGCAAATATGTTATGCCAAAAAAACTTCACACAATGATCTACATTCTTTTTTGAATGTATGAAGTATGAAGTACAGACCTATTGGCAAATGGTTTCATGTGTTTGGACAGTTTGTTTTTTTCAAATATATTTCTCTTCAGCCAAGTGTCAAAAACTTTTAAATTATTGAAATAAAAATATTCCAATGAAACAGTATTGGTTTGATTTTCACTGCATTTACATATTTGTACAATATTTAAGCAGTTTTCCAGTTTTTTTTTTTTTTTTTGCAGGTAAATAGACTCACCAAGTTGCATGCTTACGACAGCACATTTCTGTTGCGGCTGAGCGTGTGATTGGTTAATTAAAACAACTCACCTGAATAGCTATTTCAGTTGTACGGCGGTTCTGCGGTCTTGACGTTTAAACCTGTAGCTCAGCACGTTAAAGTTGACCCTCGAGGACAGGGGGTGGGCAATTCTGGTCCTGGAGGGCCGGTGTGCATGCAGGTTTTCGTTGGCACCATTTGCTCTGGCTAAATGAGCTAATAGGCTATGTACACTGACACCGGTCCACTCCGTAGGTTAAATCTCTCATACAGGAACACACAAAGGCTGTCATTCATGCGCTTATTAGGAAATACTTCTGAAATGTCAACATGGTGTAAAAGTTAGGGGTAATTAAGTAATCAAAGCAAAAAGTTATCATGAAAACCAGAAACAGCTACAGCTCTCATTGCCCACCTCTGCTCTAGTACCAGGATCAGACCCCTGACCTAAAGGATCCGAAGCACACACACCCAGAAAAACAGCGGTGTGCGGTAGTTAAGCGTTGACAATATTTCCAGGGTCAGAGTCCGCAGGTTTCTGCTGGGAAGGCGCCCCTCCACCTCACTGCTCAGCAGCGCCTCCTCTGGCGGATCAGGCACCCGCGATCTGCATGAGCCAAGTAAGCAGCAGCCGTTCCGCTCACCTGGAGACGCAAATGTCGCCTGGCTGTGTTAGTGCGCCCCCACCCAAAACTAAGGTAGGCTTCTGCAATGGGACAGGCCCGCGGCTGCGGTGGGGCGTTATGGATGTAGCGATTTACCGACATTCCAAGGGTTTTAAAAAAATGTCGTAGAGACGTCGCAAGTCAAATTACGGTCGAGCTGATTGAAACCTCAAAAAAAAAAAAACCAAAAGCCAATCAGCGGATTGCTGCTCAATAAGACCACAATAAGAAAATGGCTGACCTGAATTGATTGCAATACTGTTTTTTTTAAATGAAATTTTCTATTAATCTAGTCACACCATGTGCCTGTTGAAAGTGTTAAACCTCAAGATTCTATTCTCTATATAAGCTACTTTACGATGCCACTGTTTTAGCAACAGCGGCTTCTTATTTTGTACCATGCGGGGTGGAAAAACAAGCTGGGCTTCGGAAATTCGCAGACGAGGCTAATCACGGTTAAGGTGGTATCGTTATCACGGCAAGGATCCAGCCAACAAACTCCATAGCAATTTTTAGTCCCCAGAAATGTGTTAACTCAGAAACATCAATAGAATGTCCATTGTGTACTTTGGAGGAGTTATTGTTGTCTGTTTCACAATTACATACACGGTAAAAAAAAGCATTTTATACATAGGGATGTTATTATCTCTGGTTTGTTTTGACTTGCTGGAACAAAATGGGTCCACCTACGAACTTAACTGACCAGTACGGCCCAAGCAGTCCCTCAGTATAGCCAATCGGACTCGCAATGACTCAACATGGACAGTATAAATTCTGCCGAGCACACAGCCAGCCAAGTGGCAAGCTATTATAGTGACGACTAAAAATTGAAAATTACATTTTGGTGTACAGACTGTTAGGCTCACATAAAAGGGCACGCATTGTTTCTCTAGCGTTTACGAACCATAACTTTTTTTCAGTACGGACGCTTAAAATGTTTGCCACTATCATAAAAAAAAATTGAGACCCTATGCTTAGGAACTTGTTTTACAGAAAAAATGTATTAAGCAATGCCAACTCTGAAGGTGTCCTCTGGTATATTTGGATTTCTGTATATATTTGTATCTACTGTATATTTGTATCTGATATTTTGTGTCTACTGTAAATTTATATCTGATTGTGCTACTTTGTTGTCTTTGATGCTGCAACAGTGCAAATTCCCCCCGGGGATCAATAAAGTACACTACTACTACTACTTATTACATTATTGGTTATTACATAAAAAAATGTAATTATTGCATTATTGGGAGTTATTATACGATTGGTAGTTTATTACATTATTAGTTGCTACAGGGCTATAAAAAAACTAAGATATTGTTAGAGGGTGAATTATTTCCACATGATTTTAAAAACTCTTGACGGGTCAGAGCTGTTTTGGCGGCACAAGGGGGGCCTACAAAATATTAGGCAGGTCGTTTTAATGATCGGTGTATATAGTACTTTACATCTCTAAAGATCTATAATATCATTTGGCTACCAAGTGTCAAATGACCTCTCTGAACACCCACATACACACAGCTTAGAAAAAATAACGTAGAATGCTCATTTTTGGTATTGTCATCAAATATGATCCAGAATTTGTCCCGTGTAGTGACTGTGGCTCCGTTGAGTTCCGGAGCCCACCAGGCACACCCGCAAACATCTGCAGCCTCTCAAAAAAAAAAATTATATGTGGAAAAAACACTTCCACTGCTTTTGAGCTTGTCATCTTGGTTCAGTAATATTTAGAGTCATCCCGACTCTTGGAAACCAAACTCCCAAGGGGTTACCTTTCAGAAGAGATTACGCCTGTTGTCAAAAAGGATCAAGTAACCATTTCATTTTGGGTACGTCATTCTCAGACTTGTGTTAAAAAGGGGGCATTACAGAAGGGGTTAAATAGTTTTTTATTTTTAAGTTTAAAAAAATTATTGTTTTCCTTTCTTCCATCCAACCATAAATGCCACCATTTTTCCTGTGCAGATTCATCATGCTCATTTTTTTAGTTCTTGTAGGAAAAATGCAGCAGGAGGACTCCCAAGTTGAACTTTTGCTGACCTCAAAAATGGTGGGTAACTCTCCTCTCCCCCCACCCCACCCCACCCTCTCTCTCACGCACGCACACACACAAACACACACACAAGTGAAGAGCAATGTGGCCCAACAGCATGACAGTCAGCCCAACCCTTCTGTCTGAGCCGGTGGGCGTGTCCAATTCAACCTGTCACTCATTCCCGGATCAGACAGGCACTCACTCACGCATCACTGCCCAACAAACAAACAAACCAGCCCAGCAAACGCAAACATGAATCATGATCCTTTATTAAAAAAAAAAAAAAAAAAAAAAAAAAAACTCCATCTTTTTGTCATCATCGTCATTACAAAGATGCTCTGCTACAAAAAGGTTCCAGTTTAAAACAGTTGCTTTTTTTATCATATTCCTTTATTTGTTCCATAAATTTTAAGCACTGAAGTTTATTCTGTTTGCTGTATAACATTTTCTTGAAAGAATATCGATAAAGATAAGTGTGGTACATGTATGACCTCTATTCTCATCTCCCCCATTTGGCCCCTGAACACTGGGCAGTGGAACTGGACACGAGAAGACTGAACCCACTCTAAGATTAACCCCGCCCCTTACAGTGTCTCACGCCTTCTGCAAAACGTGATTGGCTCATTGCAGTCCAGACAACGGCTGCTGATTGGCTGAAACATTATCCCTGCCGAATTTCTTAATTTCTGGACCCAAATAAAACCCTTCTTGCCCACCAACCCGCCAGACTCCACAAAGGGAATAAACAGTCCTGATGCAATGAAACCCATTAAGTATCAACACAGCATTTTGAGGGAGGGGCCCTATTTTTGGGAGAGGGGCTCAACAACAAAGACAAAAAAAAGAGATATAAAGATATAAAGGTCATAAGAAACATATCTGTCAGAACACAGGGGTCAGAATCCAGTCCTCTGGGGCCGCAGTGACTGCTGGTCTTTGCAGTGTTTCAGCACCTGTGATCACCGATTGGCTAAAGAATCCGCCCACCAAGTTTGTTCTCACAGCCTCTAAATGGCTGCCGATGCAAAGGACACCACAGAAACCGGCAGACGCTGCGGCAGGAACAGGGGGTGTGAACTGAGGGGCGGAGATTTGGAGATTTGGGAGGGGTGGGGGCGGGGGGGTGAAACTCACTCTAGCTGGAAGTGCTTTTCTCCTGTGCGTTCTCTAGCCCTGCAGGTCATTGTGGTCCCATTAGTGTCGCCCCCTGCTGGAGAAACTAACTGCACGGTGGACAGCAGGATTGATAACAGAAAAGCAGCTATGGTGATGCGGAGATAACATCGTGCTCCTCAGCCACCAACTCTACAGCTTTTACCGCTGCAAAGGTAAGACGCTGGTGAGCTTTACTATCCACTGGTGAACTTTACTACTCGCTGGTAAGCTTGATACCTGCTGGTGAACTTTACTACTTGCTGATGAACTTAACTACCCTCTGGAAAATGCATGAAATTCAGGGATGGAGACGAACGGCACAAATCAGGGGCAGATGAGAGTAAATGGGGCGGGAGGGCTGCGGGGGTGGGGGGGATGGGGGTGCAGGGCGGGGGTGTGAAATGGAATGCGTATAAAAGGAATGTGCTGAACAAAATGAGGCGACCCCCTCCATACACCACACAAACCCCCCACTCCACCCCCACACCAGCCCCTCCCCCTCCATGGAATCCGAGTACCACAACACACTGAATCAGCAGAGAGAGAAAGAGTAGGATGGAGGGAGGGAGTGTAAGTGTTTGCATATGTAAGTGTGTGTGTGCGTGCGTGTGTGTGCGTGCATGTGAGTGTGTGTGAGCACGTGCGTTTGTTTGTGTGTGTGTGTGTGTGTGCAGATCAGAAGCTGTTGAGGTCCTGCAAGGTCTGGTCCAGGGTAGCATGGATCTTGAGGTTCTCCTCCTTGGCATCGGCCAGCCTCTCTGAAAGAGGATAAACACACACAGCACGCACGCAGACACGCACGCAGACACGCACACACACACAGCACGCACGCACACACACAGACAGACAGACAGACAGACAAACTTGAGATGGGGACAGCATTGGGAATCTCTGGGAAATCAACTCAATTCATAAAAAGTCTGAAAATAGGCAGAATGACATACAAACTAATGACCAAAAAGAGAGAAAGAGAGGGAGGAGGAAGAGAGAGAGCAAGAGAGAGAGAGAGGGGGGGAGGAAGGAAGAGAGATGACACTTTGGCGAGGGGAGAGAGCATGCAACACATAAATCTCCCCTAGATTAGTTTTAGCATGCAACACACAAATCTCCCCTAGATTTGTTTTCTTTTAAAACTGAGTAACTCATTTAATGGGGAACATCCCGGGAGCTAAACTAGCACTGGGCTAACCAATCACAAGCGCAGGAAGCACATCCAATTCCCCCTGGGTTCTGTCCCCATCTACGCAGAAGCAGATTCTGCGGAAATTTTGAAGATGTCTGCCGCAGGAAGACGGGCCTCTGGGTGAGCCACAGCCCCGCCCCCAGCGTCCGCGCAGCAGCCGTAGCCGCTGGTTTGGTGACCCACGCGATGGAGCGTGTGTATAAGCTTCCTTACAAGCCGTCAGAGGCCAGGAGTCACACCACTCATTTTTGAAATGTCACGCTTTCTCACATTTCAATATTCAAAGGGTTGCAATAACGAATTGAAAAAAAAATCATATTTACTCCCAAGCCCCGAGGTTCTGTAGATGCAAGCCTTGTGTATTTGTGTCAGGCCAGAACGAAGCAGCGTTTGTGTGTGTGTGTGTGTGTGTGTGTGTGTGTGTGTGTCTGTGAGTGAGTGTGTGTGTGTGTGTGTGTGTGTGTGTGTGTGTGAGAGAGAGAGAGTGTGTGTCTGTGAGTGTGTGCGTGTATGCGTATGTGTGTAATACACACGTCCATACTCATGCATCACAGAACGGGAAGCAGCGCTATTGTTCCAGACGATTATTATTGGTTTTGTTACTCCAGAGGCGCGATGACTCAACACACAAAGACAGGGCGGGGTCCCGTGAGAAGGTCGCGCCCGAATGACACGACGCGAGGGAGGGGTGTCGCGATCGCGCTCTATGACATCACGGAACGCGGCGTTCAGCAGGGAAGGCCCTGCCAGGCTCAAGGTCTCAGGAATAGCTGCTCACAGGCGTCGCTTGACATTTCAACATCAAAGCCAGAGAAATACATTATTGTTTGGAGTGGGTGGCGTTGGGGGGGGTGGGGGGGGGGGGTTGGTGGGAACATTTAAAATTCCAGCTAAGATGGCAGCGCTGATGCACCGTGTTCAGGCCTGCGGCGACTGATCTGATCCTCGCCCGGTCCCAACGCCACGCCAGAGAACTCTGACATCGCCATGGTTACCTTTCCGATTAGGGTTAGGGTTAGGGTGATACAGAACGCAGAAGTGCCATCGACGAAAGAAACGGCCAATTACAAAAATTTAAATTCAAAAGAATAAATTTGACTGCATGAGCATGGTCATCTCATGCATTGATAATATGTTGTGTAGAAAGGCAATTCATCATAACAGTGCGAGTCTATTTTAAACAAAGTCCACCCGCAAAGATACTTTACTTGGGCTCTTCATAAGTAATCCCTGCTTAATTTTTGGCGTAATCTTGGATGAGCCCATCAGTGCCTGCTGTCTCGCCTTATGGTTTTGTAACCGGTTTACCATTTCAACGCCCCTGTACTCATCCCCCTCTAGAACGCCCGGGGTGATCTACCAGTCAGGTGTACGGGACGGACTTACAGGCCTGTTTCTGCCCTCTTCTCTGCTCAGGTAACTGTTTAAGGGCGGCCGTGTAGCATAATGATAAAATAAATAAAATCAAATTAAAAGCTGCGGGTTCATTTCCCAGCTGGGCTACTGGCACTGTACCTTTGAACAAGGTCGTAAATCACAGTAAAAATAATAAAATGTTTGAAATCCAACTGGTTTAATGGACCATTTGTCTTTTTTTTTTGTTTTTTAAATGTGTAAACTGCTCTGGATAAAAGCATGTGCTAAAACGCTGAACTGAAATGCCAAAACGCTTTAACAAGCTATGTTACATCCGGGTTTTAAATACACTTCTCTGGCTCTCCTTCTCCCCTCATACTACGTTGAAGCCCGCATGCATTCTGAGCGGTTTGCTTTTCAAAGACCCTTTACAGCCACCCTCAAATTTGCTTCTCTCATCTTAAACCTCAGATTCATCCACTCTGGAAACCCTCACTCTTAAGCTTAATAAACTTCACTTATTTTGAACTCATCCGGGTTTAGTTTTTTATATATGTATTTCATTATACTGGAGTAAGGACACTGTACAAGACCCGCCCACCTCAGGATAGGCCCCGCCCCCTCTGTGGAGGACACCCGCCCCCCTCAGGTGCAGGGATCACTATGCCACACGGCTGCCCATGGGATAAATAAAGCTCTCTGCAACAGGCTGCAGGAAAGCGGGACAATACACTTCCTGTTTATGAGCCTATCACAGGAAGCACATCCTGTTCCTCCTCCCGGGGCTCTGCCGTTGCCGTAGAAACAGGGCAAATGACAGGGGTGTGATGGGGGATCTGGGAGATTTGCACAGCTCTGCAAAAAAATGACAACGGAAAGGAAATAGCGGCTTATCTTAAAATTAAGGGACGAGTTAGGAGGACTATTTTTGGTTTTAAGGGCAGAGACCTGGACCAATGGGGAACCTCTTTCAAAGACTTCATTACATCATTTTATTTAGTGGCTTAGTGGACACTTTCACCGACAGAAATTTTCACGGCAAACTCCCCGCCATTTATCCAGGCAGATTTTTCCTGAAGTAGCTCAGGTAATGTGCCTCCCTCTGGGATTTGAACCCGCAGCTGCTGTCAGCGCACCTTAGCGGACATATTGGATTTTAGATGGTTCATTATATTCAGTATGTAGACTATATTATGTCTATGTTGCTTAAGTCAACTCGGGTTTCGTAGCACTAAGCTGAAAAAAAAACCTGCACCCATACCGGCCCTTGTTCGGATAAGACTGGACACCCCTGCCCTAAACAGAGGAACACCAAAAAATATCAGAGGCAGACTCTGTGGACATTAAAATGAAAACGTTCAGACTGCGTGAACAATAACCATCGCACGGAGAAAACGTCACCCGGGCAAAGATACACAAGCGCTCGCTACGAGTTGGAATCATTCTGGATGACCTACACGCCGCTCTCTCTGTAGCGGCAGTGTGTCGGGGGGTGCGGGGGGGTGGTGGAGGGGGTTTGTAGATTCTTTCCGCACGCCATCTGATGAACGGCGACTCCACAGAGCTTGTGTGTCCAGGCCCTGTCACACTCACACCCGGACTGCTGCTACTCCGGAGCCAGTACTACCACACAGCTAATACAGAACACATTTCATCCTGCTTTTATTGTGCCTGTGTTGGCATTTTAAACCTTGTTTTTATCTGCTTTGGAAAGCACTTTGTGCTTTATGCTTGAAAAGTGCTATATAAATAAAACGTATTATTATTATTATTATTATTAATATTATTATTATTATTATTATTATTATGTTTCTCTTCTTGAGCTCTGTTATGAATGTAGCCTGTATGCATTCACAATGTGTGCTTTGGCTCATGGTTAGCATAGCTAACTCGCACTAGCTCTTAAGTGAAGCTGCGTCTATATTGAAGGGTCTAAGAAAGTTCATGGCCAGGCCTGATGACATTGGCCACTTTAATCAGGTGAAAGTGCTCTGGTTTCTCCTGTCGCTCAGGACAACGGTGTCTGCCCAATAAACACAGCGCAGTGCAGTGTGGCCACAGAGGGTAAAAAAATCTCAGAAGATGTGGGGGAAATCTCAGAAGATGTTGGGGGAAATCGCAGTAGATGTGGGGGAAATCCCAAGTAGATGTGGGGGGAAATCTCAGAAGACATGGGGGAAATCCCAGTATATGTGGGGGAAATCCCAGTAGATGTGGGGGGAAATCTCAGAAGATATGGGGGAAATCCCAGTATATGTGGGGGAAATCCCAGTAGATGTGGGGGAAACTTAAATGGTGGCATAGAATGTGAGCACTGAAAAGACCAACACAGACAAAAGGACTGCAGTGACTGAATCAGAGAACTTTTTTCTTCTTCCTTCCCTTCATTTTAACAAAGAATTATACAGACACAGTGCAGAGAGAGAGACAGAGAGAAAGAGAGAGAGAGAGAGTATACAATAGAAAGACCATTCAAGATAAGCAAGAAGACTGTACAGTAACCCAAAAACATAGCCAATAAGCATAAGTAGGGGAATGAAGAGGGAAGACAGGAGAAGGAAAAAGGGAGGGAGAGGGGGAGGGTTTAGAGGGAAGAGGACGCCATGTTCTGGAAAGAGGTAGAGAAAAGATGGAACACTGGGTGTAGATGGAGCGAACACTGAACACAGGACAGGAAGCCACAGATCCCCCCCAAAAAACACAAAAGGAACAAGATGAAGGGAAAGAGGGAGAGAGAGAGAGAGAGAGAACGCATCCAACACTGGAAAATACAGGCCGACAATATGAATTCTTGAACCAACAACCAGCCAGAGTGCATTTTGAGCTTCCAGATACTTAGTCCGAGTCTCATCTGAAACAGAGGGTGGGGAGACACCATGGATTCAGATTCCAAACAGATCTGCGATCTACACACGTCTCCGATCAGCCACGGCAGACACCGCAGTCCATGCGTCGTTTTCGGGAAACCGTGCACATGCACACACACACACGCGAATTGGGAGGGGCGGGGAGTTATCGGACTGCCAATGGCGTCCATTAGCTTGGTGACCTTGCGCGGTAATCGCAGTGTAAGTGCTGAAGCGCGGTTCTGCTTCCAGCGTTGTAAGAAGGGCGAATGGGATTGAGTGTGTCATTAGGGATAAACGCCGGTGAGGCAGGGGCAGCCAATCAGGAGCCAGGAGACATTTCACAACATGCGACCCAACATCTTCAGTGTGAATTCAGTCCCAGTATTACAGAGCCCATACAATACGCTTAAAGAGAATCGCCCTCTCTAGATGAGTGTGCGTCAGAGGATTTTTTGTTGTTGTTTTTGGATCAAAGCTGCTCAGATATATTAAGTGGATCAGCTGGGCTCAGTTAAAAGGATTGAGCTATCCAGGTGATTTAAAGATCAGTGAATCCAAAGCGCACGGTTTTAATGAAACAATATCTCAATGGTCAGTGCTGTTTTAATGAAACAGTAGCTCTATGTGTGGTAATGAGTCTATGGTCAGTGCTGTTTTAATGAAACAGTAGCTCTATGTGTGGTAATGAGTCTATGGTCAGTGCTGGTTTAAAGGAACGGTAGCTCTGTGTGGTAATAAGTCTATGGTCAGTGCTGGTTTAATGAACGGTAGCTCTGTGTGTGGTAATGAGTCTATGGTCAGTGCTGGTTTAATGGAACGGTAGCTCTATGTGTGGTAATGAGTCTATGGTCAGTGCTGGTTTAACAGAAAGGTAGCTCTATGTGTGGTAGTAAGTCTATGGTCAGTGCTGGTTTAACAGAAAGGTAGCTCTATGTGTGGTAATAAGTCTATGGTCAGTGCAGGTTTAATGGAATGGTAGCTCTATGTGTGGTAATACGTCTATGGTCAGTGCTGGTTTAACAGAAAGGTAGCTCTATGTGTGGTAATGAGTCTATGGTCAGTGCTGGTTTAAAGGAACGGTAGCTCTGTGTGTGGTAATGAGTCTATGGTCAGTGCTGGTTTAACAGAAAGGTAGCTCTGTGTGGTAATGAGTCTATGGTCAGTGCTGGTTTAAAGGAACGGTAGCTCTATGTGTGGTAATGAGTCTATGGTCAGTGCTGGTTTAATGGAACGGTAGCTCTGTGTGTGGTAATGAGTCTATGGTCAGTGCTGGTTTAAAGGAACGGTAGCTCTATGTGTGGTAGTAAGTCTATGGTCAGTGCTGGTTTAAAGGAACGGTAGCTGTGTGTGGTAATGAGTCTATGGTCAGTGCTGGTTTAAAGGAACGGTAGCTCTATGTGTGGTAATGAGTCTATGGTCAGTGCTGGTTTAACAGAACGGTGGCTCTGTGTGTGGTAATAAGTCTATGGTCAGTGCTGGTTTAAAGGAACGGTAGCTCTATGTGTGGTAATGAGTCTATGGTCAGTGCTGGTTTAAAGGAACGGTAGCTCTGTGTGGTAATGAGTCTATGGTCAGTGCTGGTTTAAAGGAACGGTAGCTCTATGTGTGGTAATGAGTCTATGGTCAGTGCTGGTTTAAAGGAACGGTAGCTCTATGTGTGGTAATGAGTCTATGGTCAGTGCTGGTTTAAAGGAACGGTAGCTCTGTGTGGTAATGAGTCTATAATCAATGCTGGTTTAAAGGAACGGTAGCTCTGTGTGGTAATAAGTCTATGGTCAGTGCTGGTTTAAAGGAACGGTAGCTCTGTGTGGTAATGAGTCTATGGTCAGTGCTGGTTTAATGGAACGGTAGCTCTGTGTGGTAATAAGTCTATGGTCAGTGCTGGTTTAAAGGAACGGTAGCTCTATGTGTGGTAATGAGTCTATGGTCAGTGCTGGTTTAAAGGAACGGTAGCTCTATGTGTGGTAATGAGTCTATGGTCAGTGCTGGTTTAAAGGAACGGTAGCTCTATGTGTGGTAATGAGTCTATGGTCAGTGCTGGTTTAAAGGAACGGTAGCTCTATGTGTGGTAATGAGTCTATGGTCAGTGCTGGTTTAAAGGAACGGTAGCTCTGCGTGGTAATGAGTCTATGATGAGTGTTGGCTGCTGAGGAAATGGGAGGTCAGGAGTCATGAGAGGAAGCCAACAGGCCTCCTCCTCCTCCTCTTCCTTTGCAGCTTGCATCCTGTTCTGTGTGTGTGTGTGATTGAGTGTATGCGTCAGTGTGTGTGTGCGCGCTTGTGTGTGCATGTGTGTTTGTATGCTTCAGTGTGTGTGTGTGTGCATGTGTGAGAGTGTATGCTTCAGTGTGTGTGTGTGTGTGTGTGTGCATGTGTGTGTATGCTTCAGTGTGTGTGTGTGTGTGTGTGTGCATGTGTGTGTATGCTTCAGTGTGTGTGTGTGTGTGTGTGTGTGTGTGTGAGAGAGTGCATGCTTCAGTGTGTGTGCCCGTGTGTGTGTGTGCGTGCATGTGTGTGTATGCTTCAGTGTGTGTGTGTGTGTGTGTGTGTGTGTGTGAGAGAGTGCATGCTTCAGTGTGTGTGCGTGCCTGCACGTCCATGCGTGTGTTAACCCACCCTGGCAGGCACGTGTACACACAGACTGTGCCCTGCTGATGTGGCCTGTGTGGGCACAGCCTTCTGCAAGCACCCCCGTGCTCATGCCCATATAAGGACGTCTTTGGATCGCTAAGGAAATCGAGGGTGTGTGCGTGTGCGTGTGCGCGCGCGAGCGTATGAGCAAGCCATTATCACACACGCTCACTGCCCACATGCCCTCAGAAACAGCCGGAGCGTCGGTCGGGCCAACCAGGCGCTCGGCAGGCACCGGGCCGAAACCGGGGGCGACGGGACGCGCCCGAAAAAAAAACAGGGCGCGTATTTACATGGAGGTCATGTCATTCAGGGCGTGGTCCAGCTCCTCGCTAATGGCTTTGTACTTGAGCTTCTGAGCGTAGAGCTCGTCTGAGGTCGCACGGGAAGGGAGGGAGGGACGGAGAGAAGGAAGGAAGGGAGGAAGGAAGGAAGGAAGGAAGGGAGGAAAGGAGAGAGAGCGAGTGAGTGATATCCACAGGATAACAAGGTGATAAACAGGAAGCAAAGATAAGAGATATCAGTGCAATAGAAGGAAACGCAGAGAGAATACATGACAGATAGTAGAAATATAACGATAAAAGATGGTTATAGATGGTACTGAGAACAGGGTGGACAGACCGAAGAGGAAACGGCTCTAATAGCCTAAGGGAGAAGATAGCGGTAAGTAAAGATAGCGGTAAGTAAAGATAATGCGGTCACGGCGAGAGCAGGCCATGGGGCGGGAGCTCGGAGGCGGGCTCCTACCTTCCAGGTCGTCGATGGTCTTCTCCAGCTTGGCCACCGATCTCTCGGCGAACTCGGCGCGAGTCTCCGCCTAGGGGGAGGGGCACACGGTCAGGCGCACGCCACTGGACCCCACCCTCACGGCGAGCTAGCCAGGGGGGCTGACTTGCCGGGGGGGGGGGCTGCGTGCTACGAATGCGGCTCTCCCCGAAACGACCGTTTGTTCCTCCTGGAGGACCGTTATTGGGGTCCCTACACCCCTCTCCCCTTACAAATGAGTCAGCCTCAGTCAGTAACGGGACCCACCTCAACTGCATGACCCCCATTTGACCCAGTTTTGAAATTTTATTTATTTATCTATCTTTTTTTTTTTTTTTTTTTTTTACAAATGACCATCGGCTGTTATGGGACTCTGATTCTCCCAGGTTGTTACAACAATGACACTGGCCTGGTTAAGTTAGTGATGTCAGTATATTTAGCTAGTTCTGCATCCCTATCCTCCATTGGTTCTCTGGGACTATTCTTTACCGATATCCAGTCATTTGAGGGGACACCGTCACTAAGACTGCCGGCCAATGTCCTTCTAGTGGCTTCTAGAGCCTCCAGAGCCTCGAGGACAGTATTCCGGAATCCCCTAAGGTTCTGGAACAGTCCACAAGCGTTGCAGAACTTCAGCGAAGCTCACCTCTTTGAGCTTGTCAGTCAGGATCTTGATCTCCTCTTCATACTTGTCCTCTTTCTGGGAGTACTGTTGGGGGAGGGAGAGAGATAGAGAGGGAGAGAGACCATCAGAGAATCACCAGCTACATCGTACTCGACTCACATGCCAGAAAAGGGGGGGTGGGGGGCGCAGAAATAGAGGAGCCCCCCCCCCACTTCCCGCCCCCAAACCTCTGATAGTTTAGACACCACAGTGAGAGAATGAGGTAGGACACACCAAGCTACAAAATGACAAACCACAGCAGCGAACGTGCCGATACAAGATGCCTGTTTGGCAGTGTGCGGCGGCCAGTACAGGTTAAGCAACAAATCTAAAGAGACTACAGAACTGCTACAGAACTTCACAGAGACAGTGACATCATAATAGCCACCTTCACAACTTCAATCATTCTGTACTTGAGGTTCACTGAGAAAGAAGAATCAGAGAAGAGAAACAAAATGGCACTATTTAAAGCTTCACTGTTTTAACCGTATATTCAAAATGGTCGCCCCAGGCATTCAAAGCAGCTCTCAAAAGCACCGAAGGACTTTTTCTTTTCTTTTTTTTTTTTTTTTAAATCATGGAAAGTGAAAACGAAAAACAGTTTCTATTTTCTCAACCAGCGTCACTTCTACTGAAGAGAAAAAAGCCGCCTCTCCCTCCCTCCCTCCCTCCCTCCCTCCTCCTCGAGGGCCGGAGCGCTGGGTGATGTCATCGCGTGGGCGAGCCAGCATTCCAGCGGCGGCGCTGCTCTGGGCGTGGCGCGCGCGGTCGCTTCGTCCCGCTTACCTCGCGAGTTCCTGGTTCGACTAACCCTCCGAGCGGCTTCCGAAACAGCCCGCTCGCCCGCTCGTTCGCCCGCCCGCCCGCCCGCCCGCCCGCCCGCCCGCCTGCAATCCACCAGACGCCCCAACGGATCTCAACTTGCACACAGGAATGTGCGGCGGGGTGGGGGGGAGGGGGGGGGGGGGGAATAAAAACTAGTTGTGCAGCAGGCCTTTAAGGGCACGGAGCCTCATTAGCACGCATATCCTCCCTCTTAGGATCGCAAGGCCTTATGGGAAACATGCTTTCACTTCATAAAACCGGTCCTCTTAAAACACGGTAAACAAACAGCACTGCACCGACTCATCGACAGCTCACTGGTTGATGCCGAACCCCAAACAAACACACGCACTTCCAAAATCTGGATGGGTAACAACTCAAATGCCAACTCAGAGTCAATTTCCGTCACTAAGACTTATCAGCCATTTGTGCTTTTGCAGTCTCTTAAGGCCAGCTACCCCAGATGCAAACTAACGTCTGAATGAAGCAACTTCAAGGAGTCCACTGGAATGTGTGGTGATATGGCCACAGAGCTTTATTTTTTAACAATGTCCCAATATTCTCTGGGGCCTCTTCAGTGCATCCGAGTGGTTTTCTCAGCCAAAAAAGTCTTTAAATGCTTTTTTTAATTAATCATGTTCCAGCGCCTCTCACACAAGTCGTTTTTCCATGCTCATTTAAATATGTCATGACCTGCAGCTGCGATTGGCCCCCGATTTCCACTCGCCCCACCCACGAACGGGAGGCTCGTGCCAAGCGGCATGGCAACAGCAAAGTGATGTCACGCCTAACGTGCACGAGCCGGAGTATGATGGCGACCAGGGTGATGTAGCGAGTCTACCAACATCTTGAAATAGTAACTAAATTTATTTTATACTTGATCGTTCGCATTTTTTTCCCCAGGATAGGCAGCAGGTCCAACTAACACGCTATAATAATCTCCATACTCGCTCATTTGAGTATGGATGAGCCCAGTAACACAAACTGTACGAGAACACGACGGTGATATAAAGCCAAGACTGAATTATTTGCACAAGGTTGGCAAAACTCGCTTATCCTGCTTTATGGAATAACCCCAGGTCTACTGACTGAGGCAAAACCCAAGATCAATAAAGCGTGGGAGTTTGGATTACACTGTGCGATATATATCCACTTCTTTTCCCTGTATTGGATTTCCTAGATCCTGGCACTTGTGGAGTGTGAAAATGTTTCTGGGATGAACGGTTCCATAACATTTAACGGATGCCCAACTCTACCCACCCAACACCTCGGCACAAAGGGAAACCATCAGATCAAACTGAAGCCATTGACTTACCGAAATCCCATCAAAACCCCTCAAACAAACGACAATCTTGACATTCCACAACCACAATAGAGTCTATGTCCCGCGCAAGACGTTGAAATGCATCTTACTTAAGATATTTCCTTTTAAGGTTAAAGCGACAAGACAATGCGCCCGAGGGTGATAAAGTGAATGTGGAGAAACCGCACGCTATGTAGCATCAGGACAAGACCAAAACAACATGCAAGAAGGGATTCGTGGCCATTTGCCAGGCTAGCTAACGCGGGTTCCACGTTGCAACCAAAACCATCAATGTCACCGGCTGGGGCCGCCGGAGACATCTCCCTCACCGCGACAACCATGACAGCAACAGCTGCGGTTTCTACGGAACAATGGGCACAAATTCCACCGTCGCCTCAGAAAACATTTGGCCTAGGATAATTATTCCTTGAAAAGAAAATTAATGCATAAAACAAAAACAAAAAAACCCCCATAAAAATCACTTTAAATGCATGCAAAATCAAAACCACAACACCCAAAGACGCCTCGCGTGAATAATAAAAATTTTAAAAAGCACGCGTTGAGCACAAAATTCACATCTCTGCTAAATGCTCGTTCTAAGGCGGTAGAGTAGAGGCAAGGGTCTCACTCCCGGTCCTGGAGAGCCGCAGGGTCCGCTGCTTGGCACTTGAATAGGACAGCTGTCGATCAGTTAAAGCTGTTGATTACACAGCTAACTCAGGTCACCAGGTTTCTTGGCTCCGGGTTGGTTTCTGATCGAAAACACGAAGTCAGCGGACTCTGTGGCCCTCCAGGACCAGGACTGAGGACCACCGGGGTGAGAGGGGGTCAATTTAGCGAGCGTCACACCAGGTAACATCGGAGCCAGCGGGTAACCCCTGGGGGAACACACCAAACTGCCACTCACATGCTGCATGCCCTTAAAAGGACTGAGAAACAGATCTTGCCCAATCGCTGTTAGGTAATAAGGAGGTGTCGGCCACATTGTTGTAATAATGAAAGAACAAAAAAAAAAAAAAAAGGCTAGCGATGAAACACACTCAAAACCAAATAGCAACGAGGAGGGCCAAGATTTTAACCCTTCGAAGAGCAGCTTTTTAGGAACGTTTTTCAAAATTCGGAGTTCTTTGCTTTCAATTACCAGCAGCGATCGTTACGTTAGCATTAGAATGTTCAATTCCAAGTCGCAATCTCACACCTCAAAAGGTTAAAGTATGTCTGTAACCGCAGAAACGGACACGGTGTTCGGCCGTAGCCCCCCCCCCCACACTGCCTTTTACAATAGGGGTTTCCCCGGCGGGCAGCAGGGGCTTTGCTAGATCGAGGTGGCTCTGACAGGAAGTGCCGTGACTCAGATGTTTTTGCCGAGAGGACAGGACGCAATCTGGCAGCAGGCAGGGCTGTGGATCCACAGGTCCGGAGCAAGCAGGGACTCGTACGCATGGCGCGCGCACGCACACACACACACACACAAGCGTGCACGCGCATGCAGGCACGCTCCCCCTCTCCCTCCCTCCCTCCCTCCCTCCTATCCTACCTTCTCCGCTCGGGCCTCCAGCGACTTCAAGTTATTGGTGACATTTTTGAGCTCATCTTCCAACTCCGCGCATTTGCTGCGTTTTCACATTTTTTCGGTTTTATTTGGTTTTCGCGTGGAAAGGGAAGTTGGGGGGGGGGGGTGGGGGGGGTGCGGAAAGGAACGACAGAACAGAAGAGAACGGGATGGAAAACAGTCGTGGGGGAGGAACGGGGGAACAGGGAGTGGGGGAAAGAATGCGGAGTGACGGGGGAGGAGAAGGCGGAGGGATAAGACAGGACAGATTTACGAACGAGAGGAACAAAAAAGAGAGAGAGAGAGAAAAGGCATGAACTTTAACCCCGCGCAGCCCCACTGTATAACAAAATGACACTTTAAAGACAGGACCGACACCGCCTACCCCCATAACACCCCCCCCCCCCCCAAAAGAAAAAAAACATTACAGTCTGGAGACATGAAGAGACTGGAAAATGACGTTCAGTTCCCAGTCAGAGACGTGTGTACGCTGCTGAACATACTGTGCAATCACCTAGAGCATGGATACTCAAATCTGAACCTCGAATCCAAATCCAGCCCTGGTTTCTTTTCCCCCCTGGTGATTAACGAAGCGATCAGTGCTACTGATTGGCCGGACTCTATTCACACCTGACTCCCAGGTAAAGGGAGGGTGGAAAACCAGCAGTCCTCGGGCCTCCAGGGCCGTGATTTGAGTGACAGGGGCCCAAAGTGCGTACTTGACCGCGGACACACTGAACTAGAGGCCAGCCGGTTCTACAGAGCTGAGCCTGAAGCAGCCCGGAGGACGTTTTCAGTGCATTTCACTGATGGCTGGTGCAGGGTAGCGGCCTAGCGACTCACCAGCGCCAAGTGTAAAGTGTTATGTTATGCTTGCGTGAAGAAGGTCAAACCTCCACCCCGGTGGTTACTTCCAGGCAGCGCCGGTATCCTCCGACACGACAGATAATTCAAATTTGGGTAAACAAAAAAAACGTTTTTATCTTCCTGGGCGCTACGTCGGGAACAGAAGCGAGGACGGACGGTCAGCCACGTCACACGGTGCG